>SJYT01074083.1:457112-470472 GCA_006410635.1 Cephalophus harveyi | reverse complement strand
AAAAAAAAAAAAAAACTTCTTTGGCTATTTAGTCAAGAGAAGCAAGTGAATTATAAGCAAAAGAAATTAGATTATCATTAGACTCTTTGCCAACAATGCTTCATTATAGATCAAAATGGAATGCCATATTTAAAGCTCAGTGAAAAAAAAGTTCACCAAAGAGTTAATATAGAAACGACTTTCAAGCATAAAGGTCACAGACAAACTCTTAATTTAGGAAATATTTTTACCATGAGACATGAGACTCTATTACAGAATGAGTTTTAAACAACCAAATGACTAGAGACAGCATAAGGACTTGTGTGAGCTTAAAACATATTATTACTTGTACAACTAATATTAAATGGAGACTAATAGATGGGGAAACAGTGGAAACAGTGTCAGACTTTATTTTTTTGGGCTCCAAAATCACTGCTGATGGTGACTGCAGCCATGAAATTAGAAGACGCTTACTCCTTGGAAGAAAAGTTATGTCCAACCTGGATAGCATTTTCAAAAGCAGAGACATTACTTTGCCAACTAAGGTCCGTCTAGTCAAGGCTATGGTTTTTCCTGTGGTCATGTATGGATGTGAGAGTTGGACTGTGAAGAAGGCTGAGCGCCGAAGAATTGATGCTTTTGAAGTGTGGTGTTGGAGAAGACTCTTGAGAGTCCCTTGGACTGCAAGGAAATCCAACTGATCAGGTGTTCATTGGAAGGACTGATGCTAAAGCTGAAACTCCAATACATCAGCCACCTCATGCAAAGAGTTGACTCATTGGAAAAGTCCCTGATACTGGGAGGGATTGGGGGCAGGAGGAGAAGGGGACGACAGAGGATGAGATGGCTGGATGGCGTCACTGACTCGATTTACATGAGTTTAAGTAAACTCTGGGAGTTGGTGATGGACAGGGAGGCCTAGTGTGCTGCGATTCATGGGGTTGCAAAGAGTTGGACATGACTGAGCGACTCTCCTGAACTGAACTGATAAAGATAATATGAAAGCTAATGAATATCCATCATCAAGTTTCCCCCCTTGTTCACCTCTTACACTACTATGTAAAAGAAACCAGCATTGTTACATCATTATTAAGTAAAATCCTGGTTTGTCTAAAAATACTAATTTTTCTAATGATGTATTTTTCTGTTTCAGGATCTAGTCCAGGGCACCACATGGCATTTATCTGTCATAACTCGTCTGTGACACTTTATTAATCTTTCCTACTTTTTCATTACCTTAATATTCTTGAGGCATACTGGCCAGGTATCCTATAGACTGCTCCTCAATTTTTGTTTATTATTTTTCATGGTTATACTGGCATTGTTTCTGTAGCAAAAATACTGCAGAGTCAAAATGCCCTTCTCAACAGATCAAATGAGTAGGCAGATGGTATTATTGGTGGTTAACCATCACTTAGTTAAAGTAGTGTTTGCCAGATTTCTCTATAGTTACTTTGCTTTCCTTTCTATGTTCTTTGTAATCACGTTACTAGATCCAGTGTACCTTTAAGAGGGAAGAGATTGAACTCCACTTTCTGGAGTGGGTAGACACTGCATATCTTAAACAGAAGTTTGTAAGGATACAAGGAAGATTTATCTCTTCTCTTCTATTTAAGTACTTAATTCAATTGCTTATTTATATCATTATGGCTAATTTATATTTATTTTATACTTTGGGTTATAATGCAGTACTGTATTATTCATTTTGTGGATCAAATAATTCCAGTTTTGACCTTGGGAAGCTATTTAAGTTTGACTTCAATTTTTCTTTGACTTGTCACCTCCTTCTGTTTTTTTGTGGACACCGTTACATTCCGGTACTAAAAGGTGCTCCACAGTCGCCTTGTATTTTCCTTGTCCCCCTCCTAGAATAAATCACTTTTCCAATAAGCCCTAATTCCTTTTATAGAATGATACTTAGAAACCAGAATCTGAATGCTAGGTTTGCTTGTTTCTTTTGAGGTGTTGTTATTTCTAGGCTTTCTCAATAGATAGAACTAGATAATTTGAATATATACATATTACACAGATGTTTCTTTACCTATTTCCTCTCTGTGCGCATACACATGTATACATATACATACACACATATGTTGGAGAAGGAAATGGCAACCCACTCCAGTATTCTTGCCTGGAAAATCCCAAAGACAGAGGAACCTGGCGGGTTATAGTCAATTGGTTGCAAGAGTTGGACATGACTTAGCAACTGAAACCACCACCACCACACACATATATTTGTACACACACACATTTATATATTAGATAAACATGAGTTTATTCTCAAGTCTCTGACCCCAATCCAGTACTATGTTGTTTATTATAACCTTCTTTCCTTACTTTTCTGTATCTCCCCTCTATGAGAACAGGAAATCTGGCTTCTACCAGCTTCTATCCATTTATTTATCAGTACACACTATTCCTTTTGATCTTATTGTGTGAGATAAGAGCCTGCACATTGCAGGGGTATATTGGCAGTAAGGACAGAGAATTTTAGGGAGAGAAGACATATGAAGCTTCTTTTAAGAAAAGGTTTCCAGAAGCTACTCTGCAACTTCTGCTGATATCCCATTAGGAAAAAAAAAAAAAAAATTAGTCACAAGGTCACACAAAGATGAAAAAGAGTTTGGGAAATGTAATCTTTATCCTGGGAAGCAGAATGCCAAGCTTAAAAAATGTCAGAAACATGAAAAAAAATACCCAAACTTAAAAACAAAGGAAGAAAATATTCTTATGAAAGATGGAAAAATAAGGGAAGAAAAACTGGAAAATAGCTAAGAGTTTATCCTACACATTTCCTGGATATTATTTTTCCTGAATACTATTATTATTATAATGAATGAAGCAAGGAAAATGAGATGGTCAATTTTGTAATGTATTTCAGAATAATTAAAGATCATATAAATAGATTGGCACAATGAATTTTTCCATCTTTTAAGTCCATCTTTAACTTCTCTTCATCTTTGCCATTATCCATAGTCCAGTTGATTTAAGGAAAAGGAATAAGCAATTAACATATTTAAAGCCAAAAGGGGTCTGGGAATTAGGATGAAAAAGCCAATATCTGCTTTTTTTAAGAAGTATAGAGAGATTATTTCATCATGTTGTTTAAAAAGTTTCTTTAAATACATAAAAGAAATAGTACTTTTATTTTTATATCACAGTTTCCCCTTTTATTCTAACAAGGATTTTGAGCAGTGACATTAATCTGTTGACTGTTCCTGAATATATCAGATATGCTTCATAAATACACACCTGCTGTGCTGCTGAAAGAAGCTGGTGTTTTTTGATGCTCCATTGAATACAGTGGACTGACAGCTTAAAAAGGCAGAATGAAAGATAGGTGGGAGGGAAGTCCAAGAGTAAATGGGTTAATGATACACCATAATACACTCTTCACTGAAACCAGTTATTACTGAAAAGAATGGAGGGACAGCAAAGTATTAAATAAAGGCTATCTTATGAATATAATAATATTAGAACTTGTGCTAAAATAGACATACTCCTCAGACTGAACCGATTAGAAACTCATAAATGCATGGTTCTGTGACTTTCTTTAAGAAAGTCTGAGTTATTTAGAAGTGACAGCCTTGAGTGTGAGGTAGCCAAGTTATACATAAACTTATACAATATTAAAATGCAAAGAAATTTTATCAGAAAAAAATTGGCATATTATATTCCCCTATGTAACATTACATTTTAAAAGTTTCAACAAAAGGCCTATAAAACCTCTGTGTATAGCTGCATAATGGCTCCCAATTGTTCTAAGAAATAGCTCAGTCCGTGGAAGACATTATAAGGAAATTTCATTCAGCTGTGAATATATCTATTCCTTTGACACAGTCATAGCAATTCAAGCATGAGAATGAATACAAAATAGGCCTTACTAAACCTGAAATGAGATTTGTCTGTATTTTAAAATTATATTCCCCTTCTAAGAAGTGAGGATATTTTGAGATCATTCAATTAAAGCTATTATACACGTGAAACTTTAGGGTGAATGTATTCCAGTAATTAGTCTTTTTTTTTTTTTTTTTGATAATTATAGCTGTGGAAATGTACCTTCTTTTTTTTTCTTTCATAATTTTTGAATATCTCATTACAATTTTCATACTGAAAATTTTATACTTTAAAAATAGTTGAAAGTTCCATATTTAAATTGATGTTTTTCTATACAGACATAGTGATTGTCTTTTTTTTTTTTTTTTGATAATTATAGCTGTGGAACTGTACCTTCTTTTTTTTTCTTTCATAATTTTTGAATATCTCATTACAATTTTCATACTGAAAATTTTATACTTTAAAAATAGTTGAAAGTTCCATATTTAAACAGAATGCAAAGTGTCTATATCCCTCTGTGCTGTGCTGTGCTTAGTCGTGTCTGACTCTTTGTGACCCCATGGACTGTAGCCCACCAGACTCTCTGTCTATGGGGATTCTCCAGTAAGAATATTGGAGTGGGTTGCCATGCCCTCCTCCAGGGGATCTTCCCAATTCAGGGATTGAACCCAGGTCTCCCACGTTGCAGGCAGATCCTTTACCGTTTGAGTCACCAGGGAAGCTCAAGAATGCTGGAGTGGGTAGCCTATCTCTTCTCCAGAGGTACTTCCCAACCCAGGAATTGAACCTGTGTCTCCTGCATTGCAGGTGGATTCTTTACCAGCTGAGCTACCCGAGAAGCACCTACATCCCTTATTTAGCATCAATTTATTTCAGGATATTTTAGGTTTCCACTTACTATCACATCAATATGTATTAACTAATGTGGGCATAAATATTATGTCTCCTTACAGAAAAATAATTTAGATTTTGTTAATTAAATCAGTAGCAATAATGATGGTCACAACACTAAAAGAATAGAAAAATAGTTTGTCTACCCATGTTTTTTCAATCCATTTTTTTACTGGATTAAAATAATTATTTTTTAACATGCATACTTTTCTGAAATGTTTAAATATCCATAGAAATTATTGCAACCATAGGCATTTAATAATCTTTTACATTGCAAAATATTTATCTTTTAGTAAGTTTTTCTGAATTACATTGTAATCAATCATTTTAGTACTTTTTTTTCTCCAGGAATCATGCAATAATCCTTTTACTTTCAATGATGCTTAACTTCTCCATATACTTACAGATAATTGTTATGTTTCCCTTTAAGTTTTATTTGGCCAAATTCACATATATTTATTTCTTTCGGTCTTCCCTGATGGCTCAGCAGTAAATAATCCACCTGCAAGGCAGGAGATGCAGCAGACGCAGACTTGATCCCTGGGTTGGGAAGATCCCCTGGAGGAGGAAATGGTAACCCACTCCAGTATTCTTGCCTGGAAAATCTCATGGACAGAGGAGCCTGGTGGGCTAAACTCCAAAGGGTCACAAACAGTCAGACATGATTGAGCAGCTGAGCACACATGCATATATATTTATTTCTTTAATATTTGCTTCCTCTCCCAAGAAAATCTCTCTGGCTTGTTCAGAGCTTTAAGGATTGTTCTCTGAATTTCTTTCCATCTCATTTTTTGACAGTGATTTTTGATATCTCAGGTATGGTGGTGGTAGGGAAGAGCTGATTTTTAGCATTTTCCTATTTCTGTTTTATATATAGCCATGCCAGAGTTATTTCAAACTACGAGATACACATTTGGCTTTTGAGAACCCATGGAAGAAGGTTCTAGTTCACCAATGAATTTACCTATACCTCTTTTTCTTTATTATTGCAACCATAGGCATTTAATAATCTTTTACATTGCAAAATATTTATCTTTTAGTAAGTTTTTCTGAATTACATTATAATCAATCATTTTAGTCCTTTTTTTCCTCCAGGAACCATGCAATAATCCTTACTTTCAATGATGCTTAACTTCTCCATATACTTACAGATAGTTGTTATATTTCCCTTTAAGTTTTATTTGGCCAAATTCACATATATTTATTTCTTTTGGTCTTCCCTGATGGCTCAGCAGTAAATAAACCACCTGCAAGGCAGGAGATGCAGCAGACGCAGACTTGATCCCTGGGTTGGGAAGATCCCCTGGAGGAGGAAATGGTAACCCACTCCAGTATTCTTGCCTGGAAAATCTCATGGACAGAGGAGCCTGGTGGGCTATAGTCCAAAGGGTCACAAACAGTCGGACATGATTGAGCAGCTGAGCACACATGCATATATATTTATTTCTTTAATATTTGCTTCCTCTCCCAAGAAAATTTCTCTGGCTTGTTCAGAGCTTTAAGGATTGTTCTCTGAATTTCTTTCCATCTCATTTTTTGACAGTGATTTTTGATATCTCAGGTATGGTGGTGGTAGGGAAGAGCTGATTTTTAGCATTTTCCTATTTCTGTTTTATATATAGCCATGCCAGAGTTATTTCAAACTACGAGATACACATTTGGCTTTTGAGAACCCATGGAAGAAGGTTCTAGTTCACCAATGAATTTACCTATACCTCTTTTTCTTTGCTGTCAGTTATTTCATAATATACTAGAATGTGCTATCATTATTTAACAGAGGTTGAACAACACTGAAATAATTTTCTAGGCCCAAAATGGAGCCATTTTTTGCCTGGGGAGCCATGTCAACAAACAGACACTTAAGTAACTTTCTTGTAAATTCTCCACTTGACCAGAAACTCAGTATACCCAGTCAGCCAGTCCTGGACACTGGACATTCTTACTCTAGACAGGGTCTCCTGTGTGGCACCAACCAATTATATATTTTCTACTTTTTTCTCCCTTGTTTTTTACCCTGTAAAAACCTCCTGTCTTCCTCTCATTTTACAGTTCTCTGAATGGAGACTGTCTGCTTTATGAAGGGTTAAAGTTTGTTTCCATCATCTAAATCGTCTTTAGTCATTTTTAATGCTACTATTAAATTTCCTGAATTGCTCATGATAGTTATTTCCCTTTTATTCCTCACAGTATATATATATACATAATTTTCCACATTAGACCATGACTGGAAGTTGGACATTGTATCTCTGAATAGATGTTGTATGCTTTCAATACAATTTCCTATTATTTTATCTTGGAGAAGGCAATGGCACCCCACTCCAGTACTCTTGCCTGGAAAATCCAATGGACGGAGGAGCCTGGTGGACTGCAATCCATGGTTGATTTTTCATAAATTTCAGTCTATCAAAGCAAGACCATTATTTTATGTATTTGTAGTATCTTTGACTTCTTGATTCAACAGATGAAGTGAATCTCTTCTGAATTACTTCTACTCTGTCAATTTTCTGATCACTTCTTTTAAGTTTCTCATCATGGGCTCTTCCTTTTTTATCAAATTTATCAAATAATTTCTTTGAGTAAAGAATAAATGGGCATTAAAAATATTTTAATTAATTGACAGGTCTCGTTGTCTGAAATTTCCTCATAAATTTTTTTGTATGGAGCATCTTACAAATAGGGTAAAAATAAATGCTGTCAAAATATGGTGGCCTGGTTTAAAAACTTGAATGATTCTGCCATGACTGATTATGTGAGTTTAGTAAATGCGCTCAGCATTTTAACCTTTGAAATTGTCTACATGTTCAGCCTATACTATTAGTAAGTTCCCTTACTAATCTAACTCAGGGCTCATTAGCTCAGAACTTTGGGAGCTCAATAAGAAAGCAAGTTGCCTCACTAAATTGTCACTCCTGCTAGGTCTTTATTTTTTAAGCCAAATTGGGGCACTCTTCCATTAACACCTGCTCCTACCCTGGAAGGCATTGCATTCCTACATCATAAGTCTTATCCTCACACTCATTGCATACTCCCCAATAAACTGAACATCCCATTGAACTTCACAAGTATGAACCAAGTCCATTAATGTTTTGTGGTATATCTTGTTGTGGTTTTAGTATTAGAATATACTCATTCAGTTATTTATTCATATTTTGATATTTTATGTTCAAATAATTTATTCACTTTGCAGTGCATGTTGTGCTAGATATGGAGTTTAGGTAAAATGAGACTTCTCTTCCAAATAACCAATCAAATATTTTAACATAGTATTAAATAATTTTTATATTCCTCACTAATTTAATACTTAATTAGTTGTATGCTAGTTTCCATTAACACCTGCTCCTACCCTGGAAGGCATTGCATTCCTACATCATAAGTCTTATCCTCACACTCATTGCATACTCCCCAATAAACTGAACATCCCATTGAACTTCACAAGTATGAACCAAGTCCATTAATGTTTTGTGGTATATCTTGTTGTGGTTTTAGTATTAGAATATACTCATTCAGTTATTTATTCATATTTTGATATTTTATGTTCAAATAATTTATTCACTTTGCAGTGCATGTTGTGCTAGATATGGAGTTTAGGTAAAATGAGACTTCTCTTCCAAATAACCAATCAAATATTTTAACATAGTATTAAATAATTTTTATATTCCTCACTAATTTAATACTTAATTAGTTGTATGCTAGTGTATGAACTATATCTGTTTTTATTCATGGTTGACAATTTCTTCTTTGATGTCTATTAATTTTTGCATCAATAAAACACTGATTTAACTAGTAGTTTTATTATCTGAGTCACTGTACTTCTCATTACTCTAAATTTACAATTTCACAATCCACTGCAGCCTTAAGTTTTTGAATATCTTTTTAAAAATTGCAAAAAAAAAATCTGGAAAACTATATTGGAATTAGTTTTAATTTAGAAACTACTTTACAAAGAGCTTACAAATTCTTATCACTCAATGTTTCCTTGGTCTTGATACACAACATTAGAATTTTTCAATTTAATCTAATAGCATATCTTTGTAGATGAGTGTAACAATCTATAATAATTGTTATGACCAAATGGATTAAATATACAGCATGGGAGCCATGAGGCTGGACAGTCTGAGTAGACCTCATGTTGGAGATGAGGGATAGTGACAGTTTCAAAGCAGATGTTAGGAGGGAATAATAATAACCAGTGTGAACAAATATACAGGACCAGAACCAACCTCATCTTGCTTTCCTCCCCAACTCTTACATCATTTAATTCTAAGACTGCTAGAGACTGAGACTTACAAAAATGAGAACAAGAGGAAAATATGGGCCAAATACGAACTGATGAAGTTCTCTTCCCCAGTGGCTCAGACAGTAAAGAGTCTGCCTGCAATGCAGGAGCACAATTCAGTTCCTGGGTCAGGGAGATCCCCTGGAGGAGGTTATAGCATCCCTCTCCGCTATTCTTGCCTGGAGAATCCCATGGACAGAGGAGCCTGGAGGGCTACAGTCCACAGGGCCACAGAGAGTTGGACATGACAGAGCAGCTAACACTTTCATTTTCACTTCTATTCTCAAATGAGGAGGTTCTATTTATTTCAATTCATAGAATGTGGGATTGGGATAGAAATTATAGCATCAGGTTTTGGCATGCTACCAACTTCTAGATGAAAGCTCAAAAACTTAAGGTTTCTTTTGATAAAACAAAACCAAATTTTGTATTAACATTCATTCTAATTTTCAATAGCATTTCAGTTTTACTAGGTTGGAACTCATCTTGGAATGAATTAATATTAAAACCTTATTCTTTTGCAGACACATAATTATTCCTGGCAAGTTGCTGTCTCAACCTTCAACATAAAGTTTCAAAAAGACTTCTCCCACTCATTTATCATTGAAAGTTTTGTGTTGAAACTAATTATTTTTAATTGAATATATAGAAGGTGACTTTTCCACATAGACAATAATTTTTGAGACTCTGAACTTCAGAACACTAATTTTAACTTAATTAGTTTGTACATTTGCTCAACTCACAGTTTCAAGGCCCCTGTCCTATTTCAGAAATTACACATCCTTATCTGTAAAAACAGAAAGATTATAACTCACACACATTAAACAGAGTTGCTCATGGTTGAAAGTGATAAGATGTGTGTGAGCATAGAATTTTAATTTTTATTGTGCTTAGTCTTACAACTTCATATTAGCTATTCCTTTAGAGAAAGGAGGATTCTGGAGAGCCAAGACTTTTTTTTTTCTTTTCTCTTATTTAATCATTTATGTTTAGCTCTATGCCTTCCCCCCACTTCCAAGTAACCAACATCTAAAATATTGGAATTTGTCCTTCTTCTTTCTGAATCAGGACTGTTTATCATTTTAAAGGGAATAGGTGGATGTGTCTCTTGTTAACTGATGTTTGATCACAAGTCACCTCAGAATCATTAACTGTATGTCTCATTTACCTTCTCCATGCCAGTCTGTCTTCGGTTACAAATGCAGAGAAATTATCTCTTACTCTCAGGTTTATTTGCTTCTGCATCATACTTAGATGATCCCCAGATGCTAGAAGCAGCCTCATGAGGCTTTTCATTTTTTGTGAAGTCTCTGTTGCAAAACTAAAGGGAAACAGTACAAATTCTAAGTTACTCTTCCCCACCATTGTGCTATCTATTGCATCAAAAGAGATATGAAGCCAAAGGAATGAAGGGATACCAAAATACCCAGACAGCCATGTAAATGTATCTAGGATCCCATTATTCCTCCATGGCAACCCCTTTGTTTCCCAAGCAAGAACACTGCTGCTGCTGCTGCTAAGTCACTTCTGTCGTGTCCGACTCTGTGCGACCCCATAGATGGCAGCCCATCAGGTTCCGCCGCCCCGGAGATTCTCCAGGCAAGAACACTGGAGTGGGTTGCCATTTCCTTCTCCAATGCATGAAAGTGAAGAGTGAAAGTGAAGAGTGAAAGTGAAAGTGAAGTCGCTCAGTCATGTCCGACTCTTAGCGACCCCATGGACTGCAGCCCACCAGGCTCCTCTGTCCATGGGATTTTCCTGGCAAAAGTACTGGAGTGGGATGTCATTGCCTTCTCCGAAGCAAGAACCCAGTGGGGGTAATAAAGGAAGTGGTAGAAGAACAAGTTCTTAGATTCTTTTTATTTCATTTTTTCTTTTTTTGTCTTCATTTTTGAATGTACTGCCATGTAGCTTTTACAAATCTCAGGAATATAAGCTGAGCAACTCAAGCCCATAAAGTCTGATGAGGTCTCCAATCTGTAACACCTTGTTCTGTACCCTTGTTCCATCTGATTGTTCAGGTACATGTCAAAGTCAGAAGTAGGTTCTATTTAGGTCAGGTCTAGTTTCAGAGGCAAAATTTTAGGATAAAATATACCTAGAGGTAAGACAAAATATTTTTTTCTTATCACTCTTTATTTTCTCTTAAAAACACTGTTCCGTGATTTTCATATATAATCACATTGATTTCAGTGCTCTTCTTATTGCAGTGGACTCTTTCAGAAAAGTCCATTTTGCTGGCCAGGTTCCCCTCATTTTATGGGGTAGTAGACAGGGATGCCTGGTGTCCTGCTTTCCATGGACACGACTGAGCGACTGAACTGAACTGAACTGCGAAAGAGGGTTTTGGCTGCAAGTGGGTTACTTGCTCAAAGAGAAGAAATGTTTTAGATATGTTACTATCTATTCCAGGGAGCATCCAATTATAATGCCGTTACCTAATTAAAACAGGTTTAATGGTGAGGTGCTCTCTTGTGCTTCAGTTTGAGAGTAAAAGCAAGCTGATGTGATTTTTTAACCAAGGTTTCTTGTAGGAACTTTGAAAGCACTGCATGCTTCTTTCACAGTAATTATGTAAAATGTATCTTTGTGAGAAAAGCATACACACATTTTGGCAGAGCTTTCCTGAGAAAAGTAGGTAAAGTCACAATTTGTTATATCCATCCTTTCCCATGGCCTTTTTCTTTTACTCTCTCTCTATTTCTCTGCATATATAGCCAAAACAAGATATCTCCATCAGCTTCCTCTACAGATAGGGTTATTTTTTTCTAATTTGCCTACTGAGGGTAGTGGTTTATGGGAATTCTACTTTGTACAGGGTTTTCATTGTTTCCCCCTTTCACTCGAATTATTTGGCTTTGTCTTCTATCTCTTGCACAAAGCCAATTAATCTACCATCTTTAGGTCAGCAGGCAAAGTCTGAAGTTACCAAACAAACAACGCAAGCTTAATTCTTGGATTTTTATTATTCCTTCTTTTTTATCCACCAATCCAAGAAAATGACTGGGCCATTTGTGCTTCTATTCTCAATTTTCTGGTCAAAATCGGAAACAGTATGAAGGTTGCCTTTCTTCTGTATCTGACTGTTTGAAAATTATACTTTCTTAAAGCCTCTGCTCACTGATTTTGAAGGAAAAGATAAAGAAGCCAGCATTCCTGAGCCAATTACTGAGAGCTCAGTTCCCAGACTGAGCTGGAAACCAGTGTAGTTAACTTTTTTAGGAGACTATGTCTCCATCCTTGAAAGCATCACAGTAGCCCAAAAGTGCACCTAACAACCCCGTTTCAGGTGCAGTGAGATTTACAGGCTTGTTGAGGATCCCTAACCCCAAATGGGATACAGTGGCATAAACTGTCTTGGATTTTTATCCATGAGAATCTAGGATTGGAAAACTCTATAATAACTGATATTTCTTATATCATTAGACATGGAAGCTGGGAAACAGTGTTGGGAAAATTAAAAGGCTACATAGATTTGGATTTATTTTATTATTGTTATTTTGGCTGTGCAGGATCTTCATTACAGTGTGCAGGCTTTCTCTAGTGGCGCTGTGAGGGCTCAGTTGTCGCAGTAAGGTGGCCCCAGAGCATGTAGGATCTTAGATCCTTAACCAGGGATTGAAACTGCATCCCCTGAATTGGGAGGCAGATTCTCAACCACTTGACCAGCAGGAAAGTCCTTGAATTTTAAATAATTTATATAACCGACAAATGTTATTTCTTTCTGCTTATCTCATTCATACCTGCAGTTGTTTTCACATATTCACTCTCTAGTATGGCGATTCTCCTTGAAGAGAACTGTTTATTATCTTGTTCATATTCTCTTACTTCTTTGGGAAGCAAAGTTCTTGTATGTCCTGAGATACACCTATGGAGTTATTGTGTATGCTAACCTCACATTCAGATTTTTGTAGATATTGTTCTATGCTCCATGTTTTATAGTACTTATTTTAATCTTCCACTGAACAGTTAACCTATACAACCATTAGAATATAACTTACTCTTGGAAGAAAAGTTATGACCAACCTAGATAGCATATTCAAAAACAGAGACATTACTTTGCCGACTAAGGTCCGTCTAGTCAAGGCTATGGTTTTTCCTGTGGTCATGTATGGACGTGAGAGTTGGACTGTGAAGAAGGCTGGGTGCTGAAGAATTGATGCTTTTGAACTGTGGTGTTGGAGAAGACTCCTGAGAGTCCCTGGAACTGCAGGGAGATCCAACCAGTCCATTCTGAAGGAGATCAGCCCTGGGACTTTTTTGGAAGGAATGATGCTAAAGCTGAAACTCCAGTACTTTGGCCACCTCATGCGAAGAGTTGACTCATTGGAAAAGACTCTGATGCTGGGAGGGATTGGGGGCAGGAGGAGAAGGGGA
>SJYT01074083.1:268083-457022 GCA_006410635.1 Cephalophus harveyi | reverse complement strand
GAAGAGTTGACTCATTGGAAAAGACTCTGATGCTGGGAGGGATTGGGGGCAGGAGGAGAAGGGGACGACCGAGGATGAGATGGCTGGATGGCATCATTGACTCGATAGACACGAGTCTGAGTGAACTCTGGGAGATGGTGATGGACAGGGAGGCCTGGCGTGCTGCGATTCATGGGGTCGCAAAGAGTCGGACACGACTGAGCAACTGAAATGAACTGAACTGAAATGAAATTTTGTTTACAAATTGATTAGACTTTGGGGACAGAACTGTAAAATTCAGAAGCAGACAGTGCCGCGCAGTGCAGGTCACAGCAATCATAGCTTCAGGCCATGAATTGCTTCTGTTGTCTCTATTGTCTCTGAATTTTTCCACTTACCTAAAGTACAATACACAGACAGACTTTAAAAACTGATCTGCATAATTTATTTTCATAGTTTAAGAAGGCACTGATGATTCTGTGCAAATAGTAAGGAGAGATGAATTCTAGTTCAAAATCATAATTCCCTAGGTATATTGTAGGTCTTTTCATGTGAAAAGTGAGGCATGTTAGTAACCTATTTCTTTCACAAAGTTATTGAATGATTCAAATGAGATGAAACAGGTGAATGTGCCTTAACAGTAGTGAGTACTAAATATAAAGTATTATTATTATTCCCTTGTTCTTCCTATAGATAACCCAAATCACTTTTTTTTCAAAGAGAATTAAATAAATTTATTGTACCATTTGTTAGACTATTCTGAGGTTTTGGTTGTATTTTATTTTCAGTTTTCAAAGTTGCTGACAGAGTTTTCTATAGAAACTAATGACACTTTTCAACAGCTTCTGAATTCCCTGGAGTATGATTGCTGTAATATTTTCTAAGAACTACTAAAATATGGCATGATTTTCTCTTCTCAATGTTGAAGTAACTGGGTTGTGTAGTAGTAAGCTTTGCCAGTATTTGCTCCCTTAGAGTTCATGATTTCCTGAAATGCACATCTTCAATTGATTAGGATATAATTTCTTGATTTATTTGTAACAACAAGAAAACAACAAAAAAGCAAAAAGGTCTGTTATTTTTCTCTCCTTAGGAATATTTCTAATCTGAATGAGACTTTTAAAAGGCCAGTTAAAAGTTTACTGATATGTTTTTTTTCCCTTTATTTTCTTAATGTTGTGTATGCCATCTAAAATTGGTTTTATCAATTTCAAAGGTATATCAGTCTTTTTTATAATTTCTCTTATTTTCCCTTGTTGCTTGCCTGAAAAGCAAATCAAATATTTGAATTAATATAATATCCTATTAGTATAAAACAAATTTGAGATGTGATTTAATTTTCTACTCTGAAGAAAGATGAATTTGCTTTTATTAATGCATCAGCACAAACTACAGATGAGATAATGAATCTCAGAATTATGCTTGTTACCTTCTTGAGCAACAATATATGTATGTGCTAAGTTGCTTCAGTCATGTCCGACCCTTTGTGACCCATGGACTGTAGTCCACTAAGTTCCTCTGTCCATGGGATTCTTCAGGCAAGAATGTGGGGTGGGTTGCCCTGCCTTCCTCCAGGGAATCTTCCTGACCCAGGGATCAAACCAGTGTCTCTTATATTTCCTGCATTGGTAGGTATCTTCTTTACCACTAGCGCCACCTGAAACTACAGAAAAGTATTCTAAAAATTGTCATACAATTCTAAATATTTAGACAAACTATCTCCCATAAAATCATTAGGATTGCTTTCCTGGCACTGATGCAACTGTCTGATAATAATTTACAGATTCTGGGAGCTTCATAAAGTTCCTTAGGCCATGATAATTTATTAAACAGTTGCCACAAAACAATAGTTAAAATTTGTAACATTTGACATTGAATGTGACAAGTAACATTGATATTGTCAATGTCAGAAAATATCCTTGTCTTTTTTTCTACAAGGTGAAAGATATTTTAATTGAACTTCACATGTGACATATGTGTGCCAAGTATGACTTCCAAGAGAGCTGCCATTTGGACAAAATGAATTTCTAGTACATATCTCTATTGAAAAAAAATATTCTCTTTTTTTTTGTTTTGTTTTGTTTTGTTTGTTTACTGGTTTATTGTTTATTAGATGCTTTTCTCAGGTATATAGTATAAATGTTTTAATACTATAATTAAAGTGAGAGGATATGAGTGTGTGTTAGTGGCTCAGTAATGTCCAGCTCTTACAACCCCAAGGACTATAGCCACAAGGATCCTCTGTCCATGGAGTTCTCCAGGAAAGAATCTTAGAGTGGATAGCCACTGCCTGCTCCAGGGGATTGTCCCAACCCAGGGACTGAATCCAGGTCTCCTGCACTGCAAGCAGATTCATGAGCCTCTGAGCCACCAGAGAAGCATACCTAATAATTATCAAATACCTACCTTATGTCAGATACCTTTCACATATAATTGTAAGACTTTCTCCAAAATAACTCAACAAATAAGAGGTGTTTCCTATTTTATTTTGTAATAGAGCACACACGAAAGGCCTGTGAGTGTTACTAAGTATATTTCTCAGAAAAGGAAAGTGTAGTAGACTGCAGGGGTTCAGGCTAGGTCTTTCTGACTTACGTGAGCACAGATGCTTTTGAGCTTCAGTGTTTTGAACTTTGGCCACCTGATGCAAAGAACTGACCCCTTGGGAAAGACCCTGCTGCTGGGAAAGATTGAAGGCAGGAGGAGAAGGGGACGACAGACAATGAGATGGTTGGATGGCATCACTGACCTGATGGACATGAGTTTGAGTAAACTCCGGGAGTCGGTAATGGACAGGGAAGCCTGGCGTGCTGCACTCCATGGGGTCGCAAAGAGTCGGATATGACTGAGCAACTGAACTGAACTAAACACAGTCTAAAATGAAGGACATTCCTTATGTCTCAACTTATAGTGCACGAGAAAATTATCTTTCAAAACATATGGCATTCTCAAAAAGAAAATGTAGATTGATCCCTTAGACTTCTCCCTTTATGAATGCATTTGGTTACATATAAAAGAAAATTAAGCTATAAATGTGTCCAAAGAATACAAATGGAGGTAATTTATAATGCATACCAAAAAGTTTAAGAATATGACTGGCATAGATGTTCAATAATAATGTTGGGAACCATGCATCTTGTTATATTTTTTCCTTAAAAATATGTTTGTTGCAATTTGAGTTTTTGTTGTTGATGTTGTTGATGATGTTCATTGTTGTAACCTCAGGGCTACAATATACCTGCTGTATCTTCAGGTATCATAAGTCAGTCAATCAGGTGAGTCTAACTCTTTGAGGCCCCATGGACTGCAAAATGTCAGGCTTCCCTGTCCATCACCAACTCCTGGAGCTTTCTCAGACTCATGTTGATCGAGTAGGTGAGGCCATCCAACCATTTCACCCTGTCATCCACTACTTCTACTGCCTTCAATCTATGAGAGCATGAGGGTCTTTTCCAATGAGTCAGTTCTTCGCATCAGGTGGCCAAAGTATTGGAGTTTCAGCTTCAGCATCAGTCCTTCCAATGACTATTCAGGACTGATCTCCTTTAGGATGGACTGGTTGGATCTCATTCCTGTCCAAGGGACTCTCAAGAGTCTTCTCCAACACCACAGTTCAAAAGCATCAATTCTTCAGTGTTCAGCTTTCTTTATAGTCCAACTCTCACATCCATACATGACTACTGGAAAGACCATAGCTTTGACTGGTCGGATTTTGTCAACAAAGTAATGTCTCTGCTTTTTAATGTGCTGTCTAGGTTGGTAATAACTTTCATTCCAAGAGGAAAGCATCTTTTAATTTCATGGTTACCATCTTCAGTGATTTTGCAGCCGGAAAAAATAAAGTCTGTCATTCTTTCCTTTGTTTCTCTGTCTATTTTCCATGAAGTGATGGGACAGGATGCAATGATTTTAGTTTTCTGAATGTTGGGTTTTAAGCCAAGTTCTTCACTCTCCTCTTTCACTTTCGTCAAGAGGCTCTTTTGTTTTTCTTCACTTTCTGCCATAATGTGGTGCCATCTGCATATCTGAGGTTATTGATATTTATCCCAGCAATTTTGATTCCAGCTTGTATTTCATTCAGCCCAGCATTTCGCATGATGATCTCTGGATATAAGTTAAATAAGCAGGGTGACAATATACAGCCTTGACGAACTCCTTTTTCTATTTGTAACCAGTGTGTTGTTCCATGCGCAGTTCTAACTGTTGCTTCTTGACCTAAGAACAGATATCTCAGGAGGCAGGTTAGGTGGTCTGGTATTCCCATCTCTTGAAGAATTTTCCAGTTTGTTGTGATCCACACAGTCAAAGGCTCTGGCATAGTCAATAAAGCAGAAGTAGATGTTTCTCTGGAACTCTCTTGCTTTTGCGATGATCCAGAGGATGTTGGCAACTTGATCTCTGGTTCCTCTGCCTTTTCTAAATCCAGCTTGAACATCTGGAAGTTCATGATTCACTTACTGTTGAAGCCTGGCTTGGAGAATTTTGAGCATTATTTGGTTAGCCTGTAAGATGAGTGCAATTGTGTTGTAGTTTAAGCATTCTTGAACATTGCTTTCTTTGGGATTGAAAACTGACTTTTTCCAGTCCTGTGCCCACTGCTGAGTTTTCCAAATGTGCTACGTATTGAGTGCAGCACTTTCACAACATCATCTTTCAGGATTTGAAATAGCTCAACTGGAATTCCATCACCTCCACTAGCTTTGTTCATAGTGATGATTCCTAAGGCCCACTTAACTTCACACTGCAGGATGTCTGGCTCTAGATGAGTGATCACACAATCATGGTTATCTGGGTCATGAAGGTTTTTTATATAGTTCTTTGTATTTTTGCCACCTCTTAGTATCTTCTGCTTCTGTTAGGTCCATACAATTTCTATCCTTTATTGTGCCCGTCTTTGCATGAAAAGTTCCCTTGATATCTCTATTTTATTGAAGATATCTCTAGGCTTTTGCATTCTTTGTTTTTCTCTATTTTTTGTATTGATCACTGAGGAAGGCTTTCTTATTTCTCCTTGCTGTTCTTTGGAACTCTGCATTCAAAAGGATGTATCTTTCCTTTTCTCCTTTGCCTTTAGCTTCTCTTCTTTTCTCAGTTATTTGTAAGGCCTCTTTAGACAAGCATTTTGCCTTTTTGCACTTCTCTTTCTTGGGGATGGTCTTGATCACTGCTTCCTGTACAGTGTCATGACCTCCAACCATAGTTGTTCAGGCACTCTGTCTATCAGATGTAATGCCTTGAATCTGTTACTTCTACAGTATAATTTTACAGGTTTTGATTTGGGTCATACCTGAATGGTCTAGTGGTTTTCCCTACTTTCTTCAATTTAAGTCAGAATTTGGCAACAAGGAGTTCATGGGCCACAGTCAGCTCCCAGTCTTGTTTTAGCTGACAGTATAGAGCTTCTCCATCTTTGGCTGCAAAGAATATAATCAATCTCATTTCTGTATTGACCATCTAGTGATGTTCATGTGTACAGTCTGTGTTGTTGGAAGAGGGTGTTTGCTATGACCAGTGCATTCTCTTTGGAAAACCTTGTAAGCCTTTGCCTTGCTTACCTGTTACTCCAGGTATCTCTCAACTTCTTACTTTTGCATTCTGCTGCTGCTGCTGTCACGTCAGTTGTGTCCAACTCTGTGTGACCCCATAGATGGCAGCCCACCAGGCTCCCCCGTCCCTGGGATTCTCCAGGCAAGAACACCGGAGTGAGTTGCCATTTCCTTATCCAATGCAGGAAAGTGAAAAGTGAAAGTGAATTCGCTCAGTTCGTGTCCGACCCTCAGCGACTCCATGGACTGCAGCCTACCAGGCTCCTCTGTCCATGGGATTTTCCAGGCAAGAGTACTGGAGTGGGGTGCCATTGCCTTCTCTGTTTGCATTCTAGTAGTTCCCTATAGTGAAAAGAGCATGTTTTTGGGGTGTTAGTTCTAGAAGGTCTTGTGAAAGTGAAAGTGAAGTTGCTCAGTCGTGTTTGACTCTTTGCGACCCCATGGACTGTAGCCTACCAGGCTCCTCTGTCCATGGAGTTTTCTAAGCAATAGTACTGGAGTGGGTTGCCATTTCCTTCTCCAGGGGATCTTCCCAACCCAGGGATCGAACCTGGGTCTCCCGCATTGTAGACAGATGCTTTACCATCTGAGCCACCAGGGAAGTCCTAGAAGGTCTTGTAGGTCTTCACAGAACCATTCACTTCAGCTTCTTCAGTGTTACTGGTTGGGGCATAGACCTGGATAACTGTGATACTGAATGGTTTGCCTTGGAAATGAACAGAGATCATTCTGTCGTTTTTGAGATTGCATCCAAGTACTTCACTTCAGACTCTTTTGTTCACTATGAAGGCTACTCCATTTCTTCTAAGGGATTCTTACCCACAGTAGTATACATAATGGTTATCTGAGTTAAATTCACCCATTCCAGTCCATTTTGGTGCACTGATTCCTAAAATGTCGATGTTCACTCTTGTCAATTCCTGTTGACTACTTCAATTTACCTTGATTCATGGTACCTAACATTCCAGATTCCTATGCAGTGTTGCTCTTTACAGCATCAGACTTTACTACCATCACCAGTCACATCCACAACTGGGTGTTTTTTTTGCTTTGTTACCATCTCTTCATTCTTTCTGGAGTTATTTCTCCACTGATCTCTTGTATCATATTGGGCACCTACCAACCTGGGAGTTCATCTTTCAGTGTCCTTTTTGCCTTTTTATACTGTTCATGGGTTTCTCAAGGCAATAATGCTGAAGTGGTCACCATTCCCTTCTCCAGTGTCAGGCGTCATACTGTGAACAAATTACAGGCCATTGGCAAGAGGAAAAGAAAGGGATATCTGTAGTTGACTTCTAGTGTCAATAGTGTTACTTGTTCAGTTTTGTCTGGCTCTTTGTAGCCCTATGCAATATAGCCCACCAGGCTTCTCTGTCCATGGGATTTTCCAGGCAAGAATACTGGACTGGGTTGCCATTCCCTTCTCTACCTGGGACTCCTGCATTGCAGACAGATTCTTTACCATTTAAGACTACCAGGGCAGCCAGTTGACTTCTTCTTATAACTTATTCACCTGAAAAGGGCTACAGCTGCAATGGAAGCTAAGATATCAAGATTTAACATATCAAAGAAGGGATAATGAAGTTGATAATGGAAATTTGAACAGCTAATTTAAAATCTCTGCTTTACACACATTACCCTATATACTATACTTTTTTAGAGCTTGCCTTAATCTTGTTTTTACTTATTCATATTTGTCAGACATTCAAGGACTATTTATTCAATTTTATTGCTGTGTGCTGAGAATATATCTGTGATTTAAATAGGCAATGCATATCTCAAAAAAACCACAAAAATCAATTCCAAATGAATTTTAGGTCTAAATGTTGAAGACAAATGAGTAAAGCTTTTTTAAGAAAAGATAGACCATCTTTGTGTCCTCAGAGTATACAAAGGTTTCTTAAAGAAGATACACATGCTCACAATCACTAACTATATATAGAGAGATTGACATATTGAAATAAATTAAGATTGACAACAAATGGAATGCAAAATTTTACATTATCAAAGTGCAAAGCAATCCCACAAGGCTGATAACTGACACAGTATGTGTAGGTGACAAAAATTTCTTCAATCAACTGAGAAATGACATTAACCCAGTTAAAAATAGGTAATATATGCAAATAAACATTTATTTAAAAGAATATATTATTGTCTATAAACATGAAAAGATCTTTAAACATGTTAATCATCAGGAAATTAAAATTAAGGCAACTACCACATACTCACAAAAATAGATAAAATTAAAAATACTGAAAATCTCCACTGTTTGCTAGGAAAAAAGAATTTGAAACAGCTGAAACTCTGTAGTGAGCATACAAATTGGTGCAATTTCTTTTTGAAATGTGTTTAGCAGTATTGACTATAGCTGAACATATGTGCTTTTTGCCCCACATTTACAAGTCTAGGTGTATGCTCAAAAGAAATCCATATTTATCTTCACCAATAGGCCATCAACAGAAAATTAGATTAAAGTTTTACTGAGCATGGCCCCGCCCATCAGAACAAGACCCAGTTTCCCCCTCAGTCAGTCTCTCCCATCAGGAAGCTGCTATAAGCCTCTTATCCTTCTCCATCAGAGGACAGACAGACTGAAAACCACAATCACAGAAAACTAACCAATCTAATCACATGGACCACAGCCTTGCCTAACTCAATGAAACTATGTGCCATGCCCTGTGCAACCATCCAAGATGGATGGGACATGATGAGATTTCTGACAAATTATGGTTCAGTGGAGACGGGAATGGCAAACTACTTCAGTATTCTTGCCTTGAGAAGCCCATGAACAACCAGAAAAGGGAAAAAGATAGGACACTGAAAGATAAAATCCACAGGTTGGTAGGTGCCCAGTATGCTACTGGAGATCAGTGGAGAAATAACTCTGGAAAGAATGAAGAGATGGAGCCAAAGCAAAAAAACACCCAGTTGTGGATGTGACTGATGGAAGCAAGCTCTGATGCTGTAAAGAGCGATATTGCAGATGAACCTGGAATGTTACGGCCATGAATCAAAGCAAACTGGAAGTGGTCAAACAGGAGATGACAAGAATGAATGTTGACATTTTAGAAATCAGTGAACTAAAATGAATTGGATTGGGCAAATTTAAGTCAGATGATCATTATATCTACTACTGTGGGTAAGAATCCCTTAGAAGAAATAAAGTAGCCCTCATAGTTAACAAAAGGGTCTAAAATGCAGTACTTGGATGCAATCTCAAAAATGACAGAATGATCACTGTTTGTTTCCAAGGCAAACCATTCAATATCACAGTAATCCAAGTCTATGCACTGAGCATTAATGCTAAAGAAGCTGAAGGTGAACAGTTCTATGAAGATCTTGAAGACCTCCTAGAACTAACACCCAAAAAGGATGCTCTTTTCATTATAGGGAGTGAAGTGAAGTCGCTCAGTCGTGTCCGACTCTTTGCGACCCCATCGACTGTAGCCTATCAGGCTCCTCTGTCCATGGGATTTTCCAGGCAAGAGTGCTGGAGTTGACTGCCATTTCCTTCTCCAGGGAACTGGAATGCAAATGTAGGAAATCAAGAAATACCTGGAGTAACAGGCAAATTTGCCCTTGGAATACAGAATGAAGCATGGCAAAGGCTAATAGAGTTTGGCAAAGAGAACTCATAGGTCAGAGCAAACACCCTCTTCCAAAAACACAAAAGAGAAGACTCTACACATGAACATTGCCAGATAGTCAACACCAAAATCAGATTGATTATATTCTTTGAGGCCAAAGATGGAGAAGCTCTATACAGTCAGCAAAAACAAGACTGGGAGCAGACTGTGGTTCATATTATGAACTCCTTATTGGCAAATTCAGACTTAAATTGAAGAAAGTAGGGAAAACCACTAGACCATTCAGGTATTACCTAAATCAAATACCTTCAGATTATACAGTGGAAGTGAGAAATAGATTTAAGAGACTAGATATGATAGACAGAGTGCCTGATGAACTATAGATGAAGGATCATGATATTGTACAGGAGACAGGGATCAAGCCCATCCTCAAGGAAAAGAAATGCAAAAAAATAAAATGGCTATCTGAAGAGGCCTTACAAATAGCTGTGAAAAGAAGAGAAGGGAAAGCAAAGGAGAAAAGGAAAGATATATCCATTTGAATGCAGATTTCCAAAGAATAGCAAAGAGAGATAAGAAAGCCTTCCTCAGTGATCAGTGTAAAGAAATAGAGGAAAGCAATAGAATGGGAAAAACTAAAGATATCTTCCAATAAATTAGAGATACCAAGGGAACATTTCATGCAAAGATGGGCTCGATGAAGGACAGAAATGGTATGGACCTAACAGAAGCAGAAGATATTAAGAAGAACTGGCAAGAATACACAGAAGAACTATACAAAAAAGACCTTCACAACCCAGATAATCACGATGGTGTTACCACTTACCTAGAGACAGACATCCTCGAATGTGAAGTCAAGTGGGCCTTAGGAAGCATCACTAAACAAAGCAAGTGGAGGTGATGGAATTCCAGTGGAGCTATTTCAAATCCTAAAAGATGATTTTGTTAAAGTGCTGTACTCAATATGC
Source organism: Cephalophus harveyi (assembly GCA_006410635.1). NCBI lineage: Eukaryota > Metazoa > Chordata > Mammalia > Artiodactyla > Bovidae > Cephalophus > Cephalophus harveyi. Next base: position 446,942 of record SJYT01074083.1, on the reverse strand, counting down.
CAGCAAATTTGGAAAACTCAGCAGTGGCCACAGGACTGCAAAAGGTCAGTTTTCATTCCAATCTTAAAAAAAGGCAATGCCAAAGAATGTTCAAACTACCGAACAATTGCACTCATTTCACATGCCAGTAAAGTAATGCTCAAAATTCTCCAAGCCACGCTTCAACAGTACATGAACCATGAACTTCCAGATGTTCAAGCTGGTTTTAGAAAAAGCAGAGGAACCAGAGATCAAATTGCAACATATGTTGGATCATCGAAAAAGCAAGAGAGTTAAAGAAAACATCTATTTCTGTTTTATTGACTATGCCACAACAAACTATGGAAAAATCTTCAAGTGATAGGAATACCAGACCACCTGACCTGCCTCTTGAAAAATCCATGTGCAAGTCAGAAAGCAACATTAGAACTGGTCATGGAACAACAGACTGGTTCCAAATAGGAAAAGGAGTACATCAAGGCTGTATATGTTCACCCTGCTTATTTAACTTATATGCGGTATTCTTGCCTGGAGAATCCCAGGGACGGGGGAGCCTGGTGGGTTGCCGTCTAGGGGGTCGCATAGAGTCAGTCATGTCTTAAGCGACTTAGCAACAGCAGCAGCAGCAGAGTATATCATGAGTCCCTGGGCTGGATGAAGCCCAAGCTGGAATTAAGATTTCAGGGAGTAATATCAATAACCTCAGATATGCAGATGACACCACCCTTATGGCAGAAAGCGAAGAAGAACTAAAGAGCCTCTTGATGAAAGTGAAAGAGGAGAGTGAAAAAGTTGGCTTTAAGCTCAACATTCAGAAAACTAAGACCATGGCCATCTGGTCCCATCACTTCAAGGCAGATAGATGGGGAAACAGTGGAAACAGTGGCTGACTTTACTTTTGGGGGGCTCCAAAATCACTGCAGAATGTGACTGCAACCAGGAAATTAAAAAATGCTTACTCCTTGGAAGAAAAGCTATGATCAACATAGACAGCATATTAAAAAGCAGAGAAATTACTTTGTCAACAAAGATCCATCTAGTCAAAGCTATTGTTTTTCCAGTAGTCATGTATGGATGCGAGAGTTGAACTGTAAAAATGCTGAGCACCAAAATATTAATGCTTTTTAACTGTGGTGTTGGAGAAGACTCTTGAGAGTCCTTTGGACTGTAAGGAGATCTAACCAGTCCATCCTAAAGGAAATCAGTCCTGAATAATCATTTGAAGGACTGATGCTGAAGCTGAAACTCCATTACTTTGGCCATCTGATGTGAAGAACTGACTCATTTGAAAAGGCCCTGATGCTGGGAAAGATTGAAGGCAGGAGGAGAAGGTGATGACAAAGGATGAGATGGTTGGAGGGCATCACTGACTCAATGGACATTAGTTTGAGCAAGCTCCAGGAGTCAGTGATGGACAGGGAGGCCTGGCATGCTGCAGTCCATGGGGTCTCAATAAGTCAGACATGACTGAGTGACTGAACTGAATAGGCATGTGTAAGAAAGTTTACAGCAATGACATTGATAATAACCAAAAGCTGGAAATAACATAAACATAGTTTTTGCTGGAATGGATAAATATATCATGGTATATTTGTAAAATGAAATACCATACCATGATGAAAGTAACTTGCCATTGCATCAGCAATATGGATGAATTTCATAAACATAATGCCAGAATAAATGGGGCCTCGTTAGAACATAGTGTATGTTCCACTAAGATAAAATGCAAAAAAAGGCAAAGGTGACCTATGATATTAAACTCAAAATAGTAGTTAGACCTTGCAGCTAGGGAGAGTGAGGACAGGAATAGAGAATGAATGAAATTTCCTGAGAGTTAGTAATAAATTGTTCCTTGATCTTGGATTTTTTTATACAGGTGTTTTGTTTCTGAGAATGCCTCAGGCTCCACACTTGTAATACATTAATATGTAGTTTTCCTTTTAAACATCATCCTTCAATAAAATGGCTAAAAATAAACACAAGAAATGAAAAAGAAAACAGATCTGATATTGACCTCAGAGAGATTGTTGACTAATGGAAGAGAGATATTAAGTAATAATTGTGACCATAACTGTGCTAATATGAGTTTGCTCCTAGCTTAAAGGATAATTGAAAGTTTTTTTAAAGAGAATTAAGTGAAGTGCTCTAATTCAGGTGGGAGGGTCTGGAAGACCCCTCTGAGGAAGTGAGATCAAAGATATTATCTGAAGCATTGGGGAGTTTCCAGATGAAGATTGAAGTAGTAGGAGCAACTCATGTTAGGACCCTCCTGGAGAAAAACAGCATAATTTGTAGAAGAGTTGAAAGAAGACCAGTGTAGCTAGAGACAGAACAGAGTTTGGTGTGGTTAGATTCTTTTCAAATCTTTAAGACTGGGGTATTTCCCAAATTCATACCAGAGATTTAGTGTGTCCTAAGAATTTCACCCTGCTTATTTAACTTATATGCAGAGTACATCATGAGAAACACTGGGCTGGGGGAAGCACAAGCTGGAATCAAGATTGCTGGGAGAAATATCTATAACCTCAGATATGCTGATGATACCACCCTTATGGCAGAAAGTGAAGAGGAACTAAAAAGCCTCTTGATGAAAGTGAAAAAGGAGAATCAAAAAGTTGAATTAAAGCTCAACATTCAGAATACTAAGATCATGGCATCTGGTCCTATCACTTCATGGTAAATAGATGGGGAAACAGTGGAAACAGTGTCAGACTTCATTTTGGGGGGCTCCAAAATCACTGCAGATGGTGACTGCAGCCATGAAATTAAAAGACGCTTACTCCTTGGAAGAAAAGTTGTGACCAACCTAGATAGCATATTCAAAAGCAGAGATATTACTTTGCCAACAAAGGTCCATCTAGTCAAGGCTATGGTTTTTCCAGTAGTCATGCGTGGATGTGAGAGTTGGATTATAAAGAAAGCTGAGCGCCAAAGAATTGGTGGTTTTGAACTATGGTGTTGGAGAAGACTCTTGAGAGTCCCTTGGACTGCAAGGAGCTCCAACCAGTCCATTCTAAAGGAGATCAGCCCTAGGTGTTCTTTGGAAGGAATAATGCTAAAGCTGAAACTCCAGTACTTTGGCCACCTCATGCGAAGAGTTGACTCATTGGAAAAGACTCTGATGCTGGGAGGGATTGGGGGCAGGAGGAGAAGGGGATGACAGAGGATGAGATGGCTGGATGGCATCACCCACTCGATGGACATGAGTCTGAGTGAACTCTGGGAGTTGGTGATAGGGAGGCCTGGCGTGCTATGATTCATGGGGTCGCAAAGAAGCAGACATGACTGAGCAACTGAACTGAACTGAACTGAAGAATTTATCAATTATTCATTAAAATAATATTTGGTAATGTCTCTATACTATGTACTTATAACTTGTTTGTAAATAGAACCAGTGTATAATTTGTTATGGAAAGACAAAAGTGGCATGTTTGTGAGCCATGAGGCATCAGAGCAAAGTTTTCAGAAGAGATGATATCTGAGGTGAATCCTAAAGACCGGGTAGATATGCAAAGAATCTGGGACCTGAGCCGGAAATTCCACTGAGAAAGGAATATAAACAAACTTCAGAAGCAAAATGAACAGTTGAGTGTGAATGGAAAATAGAGTTAGCTTGAAGAGGGGAGACAGGCTAGGAGGAACATATTGGAGAAAAAGTAAGCAAGAACCAGATCTTAACAGTTTTGATTGCCCATCTTTAAAGAACTAGAGTTTTATTCTAAATAGATGGGAAGAGTTTGAATGGTTTTAGATAATGACTTGAAATGATCACACTTTAGGGATCGTATTGTTTCTGTGATGTTTCTATCACCAGATCCTAGAGAAATATATGGCAGAAAATAAGACCCAACAAATATTGGTTGCTAAGTGAATTAAAAAATATTTCATTGATTACTATATGGACATTTTTCCAATCAGTTAGAAAATCCTGTTGGGTCTACATTGAAAATACATCCAGAATTTCTGATCCTTTCTGCTTTTATTTTGGTGCAGCCCTTGTCTCTCACTTAGATTTTTAATAGCTTCTTAACTGACTTCCGTATATCTGCCCTTACTCCTCTACCATTTATTCTCAACACAGCAATAATAAGAATCCTTTAAAATGCAAGCTGGATGATGTCACCTTTGTTCAGAACTCTTTATTTTCCTTCCTTCTTGTTTAGAGTTAGAGTTCAGTGATTTTCAAGTGCTTGCACAGTCTGCTTCTTAGTTTCCTGAGCTCTCTGATCTCCTTCCCTCTTACCTTCATTCATTCTTTTTTTTTTTCTTTTAAGAATTGAATTTATTTTTTTTCTTTATTTTATTTTAGTTTTATTTTTACTTTATTTTACTTTACAATACCATATTGGTTTTGCCATACATTGACATGAATATTCTTTCACAACCACCTTGAATCTTGCTCTTCCTCAGTCTCACCCACAATAACAAGTCATTGTTGACATATGACTCAGAGTCTTTCTTCTGTCTAAATCAGTGCTTGTGATCTTTGAAGCCTACCTTGAGCACACTCCTAAAAATATTTCTTTTACCTCTTCCCAGCTCTCTCATTCCTCTTACTTGACAATTTTTTTTCATAGCACTCATTAATTCTAACATGTGAATTACCTAAATTATTTTTATTTCTATCTTCCCTTCCAAGAGAATGCAAGTCCTATGACAGCTGAATTTTTGTTTTCCTTTCTTTTGTTAAACTAACCCTAGTACAAGGAGATGTCAGTCTTATAGTAGGTGCTTAAAAATATTCCTCAGATGACAAAGGGAGAGAGAAGCAGGGGATGCACTTAGAAAGCTACTATCCATTGATTAAGATAGTACAGTGCAGAAAGAAAAAAATGGGTTAGCATGTTGATTTTGGAAACTCTTGGTTGTATGCAAAGTGCTAGTTTTTTAACCCTAGTTTCTCACCTTCCAGCTGATTGTGCTCACAACCTTCCCTAGGCCTTTATATTAATATATAAGCTTCTGGAACTGCTATGATAGATAGTTGTGGACTTGATGTGGAAGACTGAGAAAGAGAACTGTGTTAGAGACAACTCTCAGATTTCTGGGATGAACCTAGGTATGCCATATCAGAGATTAGGAGTACTGGAAGAGGATCAAGCTTGGAGGCAGGCTCAAGTTTAAACTTGATTATGGTCAGTGACATCCAGGAGGCAATACTATGTATTAACTGAAAGGAATGACAAATATTATATGACATATAAAGACATTAAACACCAAGTGTCAGTGTCAGCCAGAGGAACATTACCAGTAGGAGCAAATATTGAGATTTACTGCAAGGAACTGACTTCCATGCTTTTAGGAGGTCAGGATGAAAATCTGAATCCCACAAAGTAGGCCTTCAGGAAGGATAGGCTGGAATTCTGGGACATGAGTCAAAGTTCTTATCCTCAGGCAGAATTTTTTCCTCTTTGGGGAAGCCTCGGTTCTATTCTTAGGGTCTTTCAACTGATTGAATCAAGCCTATTCAGATGAACTAAAAGAATCCCTTTACTTAAAATCGGCTATTCCTGAACTTTAGTCATAACTGCAACATGATTTCACAGCTATATTTAGATTAGTATTTCATTGAATAACTAGAGTCTGGAGCTGACACACAAACTATCACACCCAACTCTCTTATGCTGCAACTTTTATAAATTCTGTAATTTTAATAAGTTTTAGTTTTATGCACATAAAAAGTTTTAATATAATCAGATATGTTAAGTGATCCATTTGCATTATCCATCACTAGATATTTGTCTCAACATGTGTGTCTTGAACTTACCTGCTTTTAAACTTTTTCTTACTTATTATAATTTCCTTACTTATGATTCTGCTTGCAAGAGTGACTTCATTTTCTGAATGCTCTAGTTTAATTTGAAAAAAAAAAAAAAAGTCTGTATACCTCTTTGATATGCTAGTATTAGTTTCTCTGAGTACTAGGAATTTTGATGTCCTGGAAAAATAACTATTTGAAAAAATACATATTTATATATTTTGGGTGTATAAATAATTTTTATTTCTCATTTGTACATTTAGTACATGAATTTTTAAATATTATCACAAAGTAAACTATTCGTTTTTCCCACCTTCCCAGTCTTTGTTGAGAAAGCCATTGTATTTCTCTCTGCTGGCATATTATTTAGTGAATCGAAATAGGTGTCTTTCACATTATTTTTTACAACATTAGATTTTTTAATACTCTTTTTAATTTTCTTTCCCTCATTGTCTGTGAAAGTATTACTTCATGGTATAATTTTAATACTAATTTGAATGAGGGAAGAACAAAGCACTTCCTCAGAGGAGGAAGTGAATGGCTCTTACTAGGGGATTTAGAAAATGTTTTATTAATTAGGAAATAACTTAATCATGGTCCTAAAGTAGGTAGGTGTTTCACAGGTTGAGAATGGGATACTTCAGGTAGGAGAGGACTATATCATAGACAAGACCAAACAGGAATAAAAAGCATTGGAATATTCAGGGTGAATGGAGGGTTGAGTGCATGAAATAAAGAGAAATCAAGGTGCAGAAGTTGGTTGGATTGAAATTGGAGTTATGTAATTGGAGTTATGTATGTCAAACTAAAAAATAAATAGGCAATATAAAGAATAAGTAAACAATAGGAAATTCTCAAGATTTTAGGCTTTTATACTTTATTGATATTTATCTACATGTGCTTATCACAGTGCTTGATACATGGCAGTTATTCAATAAACACTTTGGTGATAGAACACATCCTGTGTTGTTTAAGAGCAAATCTGTTTTTAAACAAAGTAGCTCTTAGCTGTATTGAAGGTTGAATTTGCATGGTGAGTGGCAGAAAGAGCAAACAGGAGGTCAGAAAAAAAAGAGATTGGGTTTGAAAACTTTTCCCCCCAAACTATAAGCATTTTAAAAGATAGATTTTGTACTTGTATCAAAAGTTTAAACATGTTTTTTATGTAAAAGAGGCAGTTATGCATTGTAGCATTAAATCACATTCAAACTTGTCTGTGAACAATAATATTTACAAACATCTGAAACTATATCAAGTGGAGAATGATGTTATGCAGTTTCAGAGCTTTTATATTCTTTTTAGAGAAGATTCTGAAAAACTACTTTTGGCATTAGATCAATGTTGTAAATTTGCCAACATATTTTTCTGTAACATCAAAGATATTCAAGACATAACTAGAAATTGAATCTGAAATAATAGTCCAGCCCAGGGATTGCCTCTCTTTCTGCTGATAAGTAATTGGGTTGTATCTAAAGGTAATCAGTTCAGTTCAGTTCAGTCGCTCAGATGTGTCTGACTCTTTGCCATCCCATGGACCATAGCACACCAGGCCTTCCTGTCCATCACCACCTCCCGGAGTCTACCGAAACTCATGTCCATTTAGTTGGTGATGCCATCCAACTATCTCATCCTCTATCATTCCTTTGTCTTCCTGCCGAAGTCCAGCCCCGGTGGATCCAGGGAATTCAAAGTGGGGATGGAGTCGGAGTCTGGGAAAAGACTATTTAATTAGAAATATAAAGAGATTAGGAAAGAATAGTGTAGTAGGAAAATTAGTGGAGAAAAGAGGCTGAATAACTTGTCACCAGATGGTCAACACTGAAATCAGATTGATTATATTCTTTGCAGCCAAAGATGGAGAAGCTCTATACAGTCAGCAAAAACAAGACTTGGAGCTGACTGTGGCTCAGATCATGAACTCTTTATTACCAAATTCAGACTCAAATTGAAGAAAGTAGGGAAAACTGCTAGACCATTCATGTATGACCTAAATCAAATCCCTTATGATTATACAGTGTGCTGGGGTCCAGCCCCAGTGGATCCAGAGAATTCGAAGTGGGGATGGAGTTGGCGTCCTAGGAAAAACCTTATTTAATTACAGATATATAGAGAGATTAGAAACGGAAAGTGTAGTAGGAAATATTATTGGAGAAAAAGAGGCTGAATAACTTGGTTTACATGGGATACCAATAAAGCTTCGAGACAAGAAACTTGCACCACCTATGTAGGCCACCAGCGCCCACTTGAATATTGGAAGGTGCCCCGCCTTGGGCTCCTTCTTGCGTGGAACTTAAATGCCAGGGCAAAATTAGCAGGCTTGGCAGGCACCCATGCTCCAGATGGGAATTCAGCCAGAAAAGGGGAGAAAAGAACTACATGGGGGAGCCCAGCATTGGTGCAAGACTCAAGACTTTATTTTCAAAATCAGCTTATATACCCCAAGTTGTACATAAAGAAATAATGGAATATGCAGAGTTATGCAGGGGCAGCAGTCCTGACCCTCATTGAGACTATCACCCTCAAAGTACTAAATAAAGTTACATTCCTGTAGAACAAAGGTGCAGTGGGTTATAACAAAGAAAGTACTTAACTCAAAGATCTAATGTTGCTAATACCAGGTCTACTACCTGTTTTTTCTATATACCAACTATATCTACAAATAAAAGATATTAAAATTTGGCAGCAAGTATTGGCTCAACAAATGAAACCTTTAATCAGTCCTATTCTAATGATTTTGACTCCTCGGAAGCCCTTCATTCCTAGGATGATTTAAGCTTCCTGTGCCTCTCACGGTCAGGAGGCCACAAACAATCACATGTGCAGCTGTAAGAGTCCGGCAGGCAGGTTAGAAAGCCATCAGAGGGGTTTTGGGATTAAAACACTCTTATTATGCCCAGGAGATTTATTATCTAAAAGCTCTAAATTAACTTTTTCCAGAAAAAGGTGGTGGGGGGACAGCCCGCTGTTAATGTCAGAAGAGTAGGTGGAAAACATAACACAGTAAAGCAGGCAGACTCTGGTTTTTGGAGATGGATGCTCAGGAAATTCCAGGGGTAACCTCTGAAGCCTGATCACGCCCTTGCGTTTTGTCAGGCTTCCTTCCTCATGACCTTTGCCACGGGCGGGATTCCTCACGCTGGCTCCCGGCATCTTCCTGACTTCAATATTTCACAGAATCAGGGCCTTTTCAAATGAGTCAGTTCTTTGCATCAGATTGCCAAGTTATTGGAGTTTCAGCTTCAACATCAGTCTTTCCCATGAACACCTAGGACTGATCTCCTTTAAGATGGATTGGTGGGATCTCCTTTCAGTCCAAGGGACTCTCAAGAGTCTTCTCCAACACCACAGTTCAAAAGCATCAATTCTTTGATGTTCAGCTTTCTTCACAGTCCAACTCTCACATCCATACATGACCACTGGAAAAACCATAGCCTTGACTAGATGGACCTTTGTTGGCAAAGTAATGTCTCTGCTTTTTAATATGCTGTCTAGGTTGGTCATAACTTTCCTTCCAAGGAGTAAGCATCTTTTAATTTCATGGCTGCAGTCATCATCTGGAGTGATTTTGGAGCCCCCAAAATAAAGTCAGCCAGTGTTTCCCCATCTATTTGCCATGAAATGATGGGACCAGATGCCATGATCACAGTTTTTTGAATGTTGAGCTTTAAGCCAAGTTTTTCACTCTCCTCTTTTACTTTCATCAAGAAGCTCTTTAGTTCTTCACTTTCTGCCACTAGAGTGGTGTCATCTGCATATCTGAAGTTATTGATATTTCTCCCAGCAATCTTGATTCCAACTTGTGCTTCATCCAGCCCAGCATTTCTCATGATGTACCCTGCATATAAGTTAAATAAGCAGGGTAACAATATACAGTCTTGATGTACTCCTTTTCCTATTTGGAGCCAAACAGGAAATAGTAAAGGTAATACTTTCTGCTATACTGGAATGTCCCATGTGTCTCTGAAAATTTTTTTATATTCTTTGCACAAATTGATCCTGCAGATTAAAGAATTCATGGTTGTGATTTCAAGTTGGACTTATTAACACCCATTCTTTCTGAGTGAAAACACAGATTGATGAGCAATTTGTTTGAATCCTCTTGGGAAAAGGATAGGATTACTTCAGAATGCCTCATGGTTAGTTTTTCACTAGAGTCTGCCAAATTTAAAACCTACAATGAACTAACATGTTTCTCAATTTGTATGATTTAAGATACATACTGCCTACAAGAAAGGAAGAAAGAAAGAAAGAAAGAAAAAAATCCTCACAGAGCTTACATTTTGCTTACAGTTATAGCAAAGTTGAAATAAAGCCAAGCGACCCAAACAACTATTACATGCAAAAAAGCATCATATATTAAAAATATTTTTGATACTGCCGGGAGCCAGTGTGAGGAATCCCACCCGTGACAAGGTCATGCGGTAGGAAGCCTGGCAAATGCAAGGCGTGTTCAGGTTTCAGGGGTTCCCCCTGGAATTTCCCGAGCATCCACCCCCCAAAGAATAAGAATCTGCCGGCCTTTGTACTCTGCTTTTCCACTCTTCTGATATTCCCTGGAAAAGTCAATTCAGGGCTTTAGTCTTCTGCATTTGAAAGGGATGTTTCAGGTATACACCCTCTGATAACTCTCTAGCTTGCTAGGGCACTTTCCGAGATTCAAACGGACGCCGGTGGCTGAACGTAGATGATGCAAATTTCTTGTCTGAAGTTTTATTAGTTCAGCTCGTAAACCAAGTTATTCAGCCTCTTTTCTCCACTTAATTTTCCTACTATACTATCTCTTTCTAATCTAATCTTATATTAATAAATAAATAAGTTTTCCTCGCCGATGCCGTCCACCCTTCGAATTCCCTGGACCCCCCGGGGCTGGACCCCGGCATGATACTAATGAAATAGTTTTGGTAGTGATTATTAACCTTAAAATCATGTTCAAAATTTCAGTTAAAAATATCTTGAACAGGAGGAACTTAAATATTTTCAGTACTAAAGTATAGGCAGATTTTTTATGTATGTGTGTGTGTATGTGTGTATTTGGTTATTTTTACACATCTCTGCAGGCCTGAATGATTCTCACTCTTTCAAAGCTGATGCTTTCAATCAGAAGCAGTAATCTTTCCCACCAACCCAACAATCTCCTTTTCATTAGACAAAAAGACCAGAAAGACAAACTTTGGTTAAATCAATGTTTAAGGATTAAACAGATGATGACCAACACATCACTTTAATTATGGACTTCTTAAGAGTGCACTTATTCCTTTCTTTTTTCCTCCTGGATTGTTCCCTGGGAAAGATTTATTATATATTATGACCCTGACTACATCAATCTCACATGATAGGGATAGAATGTTGCAGGCAAATAATTTTGACTAATAAATTTGTCTCCATCTATCAATTTTACTATCAAAAATTGCTTGTACTCCTAAGATGTGTACTAATTGTCTACTTAATAAAACTTCACAAGTATATATATATAATTGCCTTGGGCTCTATCTTCATTCAGTAGGCATTACAAATTCTATGCTTCAGTTATGAGTTCAAACTTATTTATAAATCAACAATGAAAGAAGCTATATCCCGTTCATTTAGTGTTGATAAGTTCAGCATATAGTAAAAATGTTATAAGGCCCTTCACCTTCCTTATTGATGGACATTGGCAAGTTTCTTGCCTTAAAAGATATGGCCTACTTGTTCACCCAGTAATTTTTTGTCTACATTGGGCACTAAACAACTTGGTTTCTATGGACATTGAAAAAAAAGGAAATCTTTCATTTTACCTGAATTTTATATATTGTATTATACTGATTTTCAATATATCACTACATAAATCTACCAAACCAAGCCTAGGTATAATTCAAAGAGCAATGCATATCAAGTTAAGAGGATGTGTACCTTTGTTTGGGAACTTCAATACCAACTGGAGCTGAAGGTGAACTTCATGGGGTAGGAGATGGATGATAGAGATATTTCAAGTAAAAATTGAACCGTATGTATTATTCAATTCACCAACCTTTTATAAATAGAAAGTACTTGTATTAACTTGTTGAAACTTTTGATTGTTGTGATTATGCAGGTCAAAATAATAGTTATATTTCTATCAAATCCTAACCAAAGGATTGACTAACTCCACTGCCGCTGCTGCTGCTGCTAAGTCGCTTCAATCGTGTCCGACTCTGTGCGACCCTATAGACAGGAGCCCAACAGGCTCCCCTGTCCCTGGGATTCTCCAGGCAAGAACACTGGAGTGGGTTGCCATTTCCTTCTCCATTGTGTGAAAGCGAAAAGTGAAAGTGAAGTCGCTCAGTCGCATCCAACTTCTAGCGACCCCATGGACTGCAGCCTACCAGGCTCCTCCATCCATGGGATTTTCTAGGCAAGAGTACTGGAGTGGCTTGCTATTGCCTTCTCCGGACTAACTCCACTAGTTTCCCTTTAAAGTTCTTCCTAAAATTGAGCACAGTGAGGAAAGTGGTACTATTTGTGTTAGAAGGAAAATTGTAAAATATTTCTTTTTAAAGAATAAATTTCTATGCTGAATGGTTGCAAACAGAAATTAACACATTTATTAGTTATTTTGAATTTATCTCTTTTTCTCCTTAGTTAGAATGAATTCTTTGTAGTCCACTTTGTCACTGACAATTTTGTGGTGTCTTCCTGTCATTATCTTTCATCTTTTCCAATTTCTGTCTTAGAGCTCTACTTAATATCAAGCACAGGTCATGAGTTTAAAATGATATCTGATTAAACCCTTCATTGAAAATTAAGGAAGTGTCTTAGTTTGCAGATTCTCTGAGGATCCTGTCTCATTTAATTTTGTATTTCTAAGTTATAGAATAGTTCAAGTATGTAGTAGTTGCTCAACAAATGTATGTTTAATTAAAAAAATATTTTCAGGAGCTTCACTACTTTACATTAAATTAACATTTATTAATAAACATTCATTATAATTGCACTAACAGTTTCAGTGCTTTGAGATGATAATAGACTACCTTGACTAAACAAGCTTCCTTTTTGTCAAACACTGTATATATTTATGATTGAATTAATTGCTCACTTATGAGTTAAGTTCCTTTCAGTTTATTTTTATATCTGAGGAAATTAAGGAAGAGACTAGTTAAGTAACCTGCCCAATGTTATACAAGGATATAAGGCCCAGCATCACCCAACCACCAGTAGCACCCTGTGTAAGATGCCTCATGTAAACAACAAACAAGACAAAAATACAAACCCAATCATCAGCAGACAGAATCAAGACCTCACTCAGCTTTGCCCATCAGAGGAAAAACAAACAAAAACTCAGCATAAATCTCACCCAAAAGAAGCTTACACAAACCACTGGACCAACCTTAAGAGGACAGAAACCTAAAGGAAGAAAGAATTGAAGCTTAAAGTCTGGGAAAAGGAGACCTCAAACACAGTAAGTTAAAAGAAATAATAAAATAATGAAAAGGCAGAGAAATACTACACATGAAGGAACAAACTAAAAACACAGAAGTCTAAATAAATGAAGAGGAAATAGGCAAACTAACTGAAAAAGAATTCAGAATAGTGATAGTAAAGGATCAAAAACCTTGAAAACAAAGTGGTAAAAATGCAAGAATCAATTAACAAAGACCTAGAAGAATTAAAGAATAAACATACGGAGACAAATAACACAATTACTGAAATTAAAAATACTCTAGAAGGAATCAATAGCAGAATATCTGAGGCAGAAGAATGAAGGTAAAATAGCTAGAAGAAAAAATGGTGGAAATAACTTCTGAAGAGCAGAATAAAGTAAAAACAATGAAAAGAACTGAGGATAGTCTCAGAGACCTCTGGGACAATATCAAACACACCAACATTCAAATTATAGGAGTCCCTAAAGAAAAGAAAAAGAAAGGGTATGAGAAAATTTTTGGAGAGATTATAGTTGAAAAATTCCCCAACATAAAAAAGGGAATATTCAATCAAGTCCAAGAGGCACAAAGTATCCAATACAGGATAAACCCAAGGAGAAACATGCCAAGATGCATACTAATCAAACTAACAAAGACTAAACACAAAGAATATTAAAAAGAGCAAGGGAGAAGCAACATGTAACATCCAAGTGAAATCACATAAGCTTAACAGCTGATCTTTCAGCAGAAACTCTTCAGGCCAGAAGGAAATGGCAGGATATATTTAAAATAATGAAAGGGAAATATCTACAACCAAGATTACAGTACCCAGCAAGGATCTCATTCAAAATTGATGGAGAAATAAAAAGCTTTTCAGACAAGCAAAAGTTAAGAGAATTCAGTACCACCAGACATTTGCTGTAAAGGGACTTATTTAATCAAGTTAAAGGGACAAATGTTAAAGGGATTTATATAGTCAAGAAATAGAAGAGAAGAAAAAAAATCTACTAAATCAACCCCAAACAATTAAGAAAATGGCAATATAAGCATGTACATCAATAATTACTTTAAATGTAAATAGATTAAATTCTCCAACCAAAAGATACAGACTGGCTGAATGGATTAAAAAAAAAAAAAGAGAGAGACCCATATATATGCTGTCTACAAGAAACCCACTTTAGACGTCGAGACACACATAGATTGAACATGAGAGGATGGAATCATATATTCCATGCAAATGGGAAGCAAAAGAAAGCTGGGGTAGCAATCCTCATATCAGACAAAATAGACCTTAAAATAAAGAAGATTACAAGAGATAAGGAAGGACACTACATAATGATCTAGGTATCAATCCAAGAGGAAGACATAACGATTGTAAATATCTATGCATGCAGCATATATCTATGCAGAGTACATCATGAGTAATGCTGGGCTGGAGGAAGCACAAGTTGGAATCAAAATTGCTGGGAGAAATATCAATAACCTCAGATATGCAGATGACACCACCCTGTGACAGAAAGTGAAGAAGAAATAAAAAGAACTAAAAAGCCTCTTGATGAAAGTGAAAGAGAGTGAAAAAGTTGGCTTAAAGCTCAACATTCAAAAAACTAAAATCATTGCATCCCGGTCCTTTCACTTCATGACAAATAGATGGGGAAACAGTGGAAACTGTAAGACTCTATTTTTCTGCACTCCAAAATCACTGCAGATGGTGATTGCAGCCATGAAATTAAAAGACGCTTACTTCTTGGAAGGAAAGTTATGACCAACCTAGACAGCATATTAAAAAGCAGAGACATTATTCTGTCAACCAAGTTCTGTCTAGTCAAGGCTATGGTTTTTCCAGTAGTCATGTATAGATGTGAGAGTTGGACAATAAAGCTGAGCACAGAAGAATTGATGCTTTTGAACTGTGGTGTTGGAGAAGACTCTTGGGGGTCCCTTGGACTGCAAGGAGATCCATCCTTAAAGAGATCAGTCCTGGGTGTTCATTGGAAGGACTGATGTTGAAGCTGAAACTCCAATACTCTGGCCACCTGATGTGAAGAACTGATTCATTTGAAAAGACCCTGATGGTGAGAAAGATAGAGGGCAGGAGAAAGGGACGACAGAGGGTGAGATGGTTGGACGGTATCACTGACTCAATGGACTTGAGTTTGGGTTGACTCCAGGAGTTGGTGATGGACAGGAAGGCCTGGTGTGCTGCGGTTCATGGGGTCGCAAAAAGTCAGACATGACTAAGCGACTGAACTGATCTGATGCACGCAACATAGGAGCACCTCAATGCATAAGACAAACACTAACAGACATAAAAAGAGAAATTGACACTAACACAATAATAGTAGGAGAGTTTAACACCCCACTCACACCAATGGACAGATCATCAAAACAGAAAATTGCTAAGGAAACATAAGTCTTAAATGATACATTTGATGAGATGGATCTCATTGATCTCTTCAGGACATTCCATCCATATGCAGAATAACACACCTTATTCTCAACTGTACATGGAACATTCTCCAGGGTAGACTATATCTTGGGTCACAAATCAAACCTCAATAAATTTAAGAAAATTGAAATCATATCAAGCATCTTCTCCAACTACAATGCTATGAGACTGGATATCAATTATAAGAAAAAAGACTAAGAAACACAAACACATGGAGATTAAACAACATGCTTCTAAATAACAAACAGGTTACTGAAGAAATCAAAAGGGAAATTAAAAAAAATGTTTAGAAACAAATGACAATGAAAACATGACAACTCAAAACCTATGGCATGCAGTGAAAGCAGTCATAAGAAGGAAATTTATAGCAATACAATCCTACCTCAAGAAACAAGAAAAACATCAAATAGACAACCTAACTTAACACCTAAAACAATTGGAAAAAGGAGAACAAAAACTCAAAATTAGTTGAAGGAAAGAAATCATAAAGATTCAAGCAGAAATAAATGAAAAAGAAATGAAAGCAACAATAGTAAAGATCAATAAAACTAAAAGCTGATTCTTTGAGAAGATAAACAAAATTGACAAGCCTTTAGCCAGACTCATCAAGAAAAAAAGAGTGAAGAATCAAATCAAGAAAATTAGAAATGAAAAAGGAGAGGTTAAAACAGACAATGCAGAAATACAAAAGAATGTAAGAGACTGTTATGAACAACTACATGGCAAAAAAATGGATAACCTGGGAGAAATGGACAGATATTAGAAAAGTTCAATCTTCCAAGACTGAACCAGGAAGAAATAGAAATTATGAATAACTCAATTATAAGCACTGAATTTGAAGCTGTGATTTAAAATCTCCTCAAACAACAAAAGCCCAGGACCAGATGGTTTCACAGAATTCTATCAAACAGTTAGAGAAAAGCTAATGCCTATCCTTCTAAAACTTTTTCCAAAAATTGCAGAGTAAGGAACACTTCCAAATTCATCCTATGAGGCCACCATCACCAAATCAAAACCAGACAAAGACAACACACTAAAAGAAAACTACAGGCCAATATCACTGATGAACATAAATGCAAAAATCCTCAACAAAAATTTAGCAAACAGAATTTAGCAACACATGAAAAAACTCATATACCACAATCAAGTTGGGTTTGTTCCAGAAATGCAAGGATTCTTCAATATACATAAATCAATTCATTTGATACACCATATTAACAAATTGAAAGATAAAAACCATATAATAATATATGCAGAAATAATAGATGCAGAAAAAGCCTTGACAAAATTCAGCACAAATTTATGATTAAAGCTCTTCACAAAATGGGCATAGAAGGAACCTACCTCAACATAGTAAAGGCCATATATGACAAGCCTACAGCAAACATTATTCTCAATGGTGAAAAATTGAAAGCATTCCCTCTAAGATCAGAAACAAGACAAGGGTGCCCACTTTCCCCATTATTATTCAACATAATTTTGGAAGTCCTAGCTACAGCAATCAGAGAAGAAAAAGAAATAAAAGGAATCCAGATCAGAAAAGAATAAGTAAAGCTCTCACTGTTTGCAGAAGACATGATACTATACATACTGCTGCTACTCCTAAGTCGCTTCAGTTGTGTCCGACTCTGTGTGACCCCATAGACAGCAGCTCACCAGGCTCAGCTGTCCCTGGGATTCTCCAGGCAAGAACACTGGAGTGGGTTGCCATTTCCTTCTCCAATGTATGAAAGTGAAAAGTCAAAGTGAAGTCACTTAGTCATGTCCGACTCTTCGTGACCTCATGGATTGCAGCCTACCAGGCTCCTCTGTCCATGGGATTTTCCAGGCAAGAGTATTGGAGTAGGTTGCAATTGCCTTCTCTGATACTATACATAGAAAACCCTAAAGACAGCATTAGAAAATTACTAGTGCTAATCAATGAATTTAGCAAAGTTGCAGGATACAAAATCAATACACAAAAATCACTTGTATTTCTATACACTAACAATGAAAAATCAGAAAGAGAAANAGAGTATTGGAGTAGGTTGCCATTGCCTTCTCTGATACTATACATAGAAAACCCTAAAGACAGCATTAGAAAATTACTAGTGCTAATCAATGAATTTAGCAAAGTTGCAGGATACAAAATCAATACACAAAAATCACTTGTATTTCTATACACTAACAATGAAAAATCAGAAAGAGAAATTAAGGAATTAATCCCATTCACCTATGCAACAAAATGAATTAAATATCTAAGAATCTACTTACCTAAGGAGACAAAAGAACTGTATACAGAAAATTATAAGACCCTGATGAAATAATTCAAAGACAACATAAACAGATGGCGAGATATTCCATGTTCCTGGGTAGGAAGAATCCATACTCTGAAAATGACTCTACTACCAAATGCAATCTACAGATTCAATGAGATCCCTATCAAATTACCAATGGCATTTTTCACAGAACTAGAACAAAAAAATTCACAATCCATATGGAAACACAAAAGACCCTGAATAGCCAAAGAAGAATGGAGCTATTGGAATCAACCATCCTGACTTCAGATTATATCACAAAGCTACAGTCATCAAGACAGTATGATACTGGCACAAAAACAGAAATATAAACCAATGGAACAAGATAGAAAGCCCAGAAACAAATAAATCCATGCACCTATGGATACCTTATTTTTGACAAAGGAGGCAGGAATATACAATAGGGCAAAGTCAGGCCCTTCAATAAATGGTTCTGGGAAAACTGGATAGCTACTTGTAAAAGAATGAAATTAGAACACTTCCTAATGCCATACAGATATAGTCAAAATGGATTAAAGACCTAAATGTAAGACCAGAAACTATAAATACGAGCAGCTCATACAACTCAATACCAGAAAAACAAACAACCCAATCAAAAAATGAGGAAAAGACCTAAATAGACATTTCTCCAAAGAAGACAAACAGATGGTGAGATGTATGGAGACAGTAACATGGAAACTTTCATTTCCATATATAGAATCGATAGCCAATGGGAATTTTCTGTATGACTCAGGAAACTCAAACAGGGGCTCTGTATCAACCTAGAGGATGGGATGGGGAGGGAGATGGGAGGGAAGTTCAAAAGGAAGGGGATATATGTATACTTAGGACTGATTCATGTTGAGGTTTGACAGAAAACAACAAAATTATGTAAAACAATTATCCTTCAATAAAACCATAAATTTTAAAAAATTGCTATTGCCCAAAATATGTACAATGACATATAAAAATGTACTTAGGAGAAAATTATATATTGAAATAATCATAATAATGGACAATTGTTTAATGCTGACATTTAAAATTATGAATCAACCAGAGAGTTGTCCTCATTTTACTGTTTCTTGATTACAATGCCATCACAGATGGCAATGGGAAGTATATGGACATTGGGAAGCTCTTTGGTATATTATGCACTTTTGCCATGAATCTTTCTATTTCCATTTGTCTTCTTCCACCCAGGATAGATTTTAACATTTCCTGGAAGTTGATACTCAGCAACAGGGCATGATTTGTTCTTTGTGGAAATGAGAACATGACAATTTCACCAGGTGACCTGCATTGCAGGGTACCTGGGCATGAAGCCCGCAGCCTTAGAGAATGAGACTAGGTTGATATCCTCTTGAGTTCATATCCAAGAAGTTATTTTTCAGTGCCCTCAATGATCAAAGGTGAGGATAAAGCTGTTTCTTTATAACTGCCTAACACAAATTGATAGTAGCTTGAATAAACAGCAGTGTTTGAAGCTAAGATAAAACATGAGTAGCTCTTCAAAGGTACAGGTTCAGTTTTAACTGGTTCTTTGACTACGGATTCAGTACTGATTCAGTTTTAGCACTTAATTATTTCTGATGACAGATAAAAGCACACATTTTCCTTGCATTTCCTCACATGTCATAAATGTTTCTAAAGTAGAATGTAGAAGATGGCACCCATGAGTAGTATACAGCTCCTTCCTTATGTTGGGATTGGTGGTTTAGTTGCTAAATTGTGTTGGACTCTTGCAACCCATGGACTATAGTCTGCCAGGCTCCTCTGTCCATGGGATTCTCCAGGCAATAATACTGGAGTGGGTTGCCATTTCCTTCTCAGGGGATTTTCCTGATCAAGGAGTGTAACCCAGGTCTCCTGCATTGTGTCCCAATAAACCTGTCACAGGTTGAAAATATTGTAAGTAACATATGCACTTAACTTACCTAATTTGCCAAACATCATAGCTTAGTTTAGCCTGTCTTAAATGCTCAGAACACTTACCTTAGCCTACAATTGGGCAAACTTATCTAACACAAAGCCTGTTTTATAATAAAGTAGGCTTTGAATACTGTACTGAAATTGAAAAACAGAATGGTTCTAAGTGTATCAGTTACTTCCGCTCCTAATTACATGGTTGACTGAGAGTTGCAGCTCACTGCCAATGCCCAGTGTCATGAGAGTGTCCCACTGAATATCACTAGCCTGGGAAAAGATCAAAATTCAAAATTGCAGTATGGCTTCGACTGAATGCCTATTGCTTTTGACCATCATAAAGTCAAAAAATCAAAAGTCAGAGGCCATCTACATTTAAATTCTCCCCAAGTAAAAAAGGCAGATTTACAATATTTCCTTTTTTAGTAGAAATAGGTTTACTTATGCCTGTATAGTCCATCAATTATATTTTATTACATTCATTTCATATTGGTAATATCAGATTGCATATTCTGACTCATGAATTTCCTTTTCTGAACACCAGCAAAATTGCCAGCATACTTGAATATTTACCCCATTTCTCACCTTCAGAGAGGTGAAGTGAGGGTAAAGTATTGCCCTCCAGTCAAAGATGGAGATCTAGATTCCTCTAGATACCATCCAAGCTTGCATTCTTAAGAACTTTTCTTCTGCTCGTCTCCCTTGTCATCTACCTCACTCTCTTCCTTATTATTCACTTAAGAGAGGATCTTCTATCTCAAAGCAAAACAATCAAATAACAACAAACAAACAAAAAAATAACTAAACAAATTGTTCTTATTCCTACTGCCCCACTTTCTGTTCAGTTTCATAACAAAATTTCTTTTAAAGTTTTAAAGAGGCTTACCTGAAAAATCAAGGTTATGATGACATCAATGAGATAATGGAAATAAATAAGACAGGTAAATTTATTTTTAATTGAATGTTCTTATAGGTATGAGCATATGTACTATGTTCTCTGTCTTTTTTAAATGAGTTATCTTTTGCTGCATATTCAGTTCAGTTCAGTTCAGTCACTCAGTCGTATCTGAATCTTTGCAACCCCATGAATCACAGCACACCAGGCCTCCCTGTCCATCACCAACTCCTGGAGTTCACCCAAACACATGTCTATCGGGTTGGTGATGCCATCCAGCCATCTCATCCTCTGTCATCCCCTTCTCCTCCTGCCCCCAATGCCTCCAGCATCAGGGTTTTTTCCCAATGAGTCAGTCAACTCTTCACATGAGGTGGCCAAAGTATTGGAGTTTCAGCTTTAGCATCAGTTCTTCCAATGAACACCCAGGACTGATCTCCTTTACAATGGACTGGTTGGATCTCCTTGCAGTCCAAGGAACTCTCAAGAGTCTTCTCCAACACCACAGTTCAAAAGCATCAATTCTTCAGCACTCAGCTTTCTTCACAGTCCAACTCTTACATCCATACATGACCACTGGAAAAACCATAGCCTTGACTAGATGGACCTTTGTTTGTAAAGTAATATCTCTGCTTTTGAATATGCTATCTAGGTTGGTCATAACTTTCCTTCCAAGGAGTTAGCATCTTTTAATTTCATAGCTGCAATCACCATCTAAAATGATTTTGAAGCCCCAAAAATAATAAAGTCTGATACTGTTCCCACTGTTTCCCCATCTATTTCCCATGAAGTGATTGGACCAGATGCCATGATCTTTGTTTTCTGAATGTTGAGCTTTAAGCCAACTTTTTCACTCTCCACTTTCATTTTCATCAAGAGGCTTCTTAGTTGCTCTACACTTTCTGCCATAAGGGTGTTGTCATCTGCATATCTGAGGTTATTGATATTTCTCCCAGCAGGTTTGTTGTTGGAAGAGGGTGTTTGCTATGACCAGTGCATTCTCTTGGCAAAACGCTATTACCCTTTGCTCTGCTTAATTCCGCATTCCAAGGCCAAATTTGCCTGTTACTCCAGGTGTTTCTTGACTTCCTACTTTTGTATTCCAGTACCCTATAATGAAAAGGGCATCTTTTTTGGGTGTTAGTTCTAAAAGATCTTGTAGGTCTTCACAGAACCATTCATCTTCTTCAGAGTTACTGTTTGGAGCATAGGCTTGGATTACCATGATACCAAATGGTTTGCCTTGGAAATGAACAGAGATCATTCTGTAATTTTTGAGATTTCATCCAAGTACTGTATTTCAGACTCTTGTTGACCATGATGGCTACTCCATTTCTTCCAAGGGATTCCTGCCCATAGTAATGGTCAGTTATGCTGGTCATCTGAGTTAAATTCAACCATTCCAGTCCATTTTAGTTTGCTGATTCCTAGAATGTCTATGTTCAGTCTTGCCATCTCCTGTTTGACCACTTTCAATTTGCATTGATTCATGGACCTGACATTCCAGGTTCCTATGCAATATTGCTCTTTATAGTATTGGACCTTGCTTCTATCACCAGTCACATCCACAACTGGGTATTGTTTTTGTTTTGGCTCCATCCCTTCATACTTTCTGAAGTTATTTCTCCACTGATCTCCAGTAGCATATTGGGCACCTACTGACCTGGGGAGTTCCCCTTTCAGTATCCTATCATTTTTGCCTTTTCATACTGTTCATGGGGATCTCAAGGCAAGAATACTGAAGTGGTTTGCCATTCCCTTCTCCAGTGGACCACATTCTGTCAGACCTCTCCACCATGACCCTCCCGTCTCAGGTGGCCCCATACCTGGCATGGCTTAGTTTCATTGAGTTAGGCAAGGCTTGGTCTGTGTGATCAGACTGACTAGTTTTCTGTGATTATAGTTTCAGTGTGTCTGCCCTCTGATGCCCTCTTACAACATCTACCATCTTACTTGGGTTTCTCTTACCTTGGACATGGGGTATCTCTTCACAGCTGCTCCAGCAAAGCGCAGCCGCTGCTCCTTACCTTGGAGGAGGCATATCTCCTCACAGCCACCCCTCCTGAAGAACGTGGAGTAGCTCCTCTGGACCCTCCTGTGCATATTACATTGTGAAAAAACTAGGCTTAAAACAGCATATAATTATTATATCACAGTTTGTGTTGAACAGAAATATGGCCCTGCAGATTCAGACTCTCAAAGACTGTAATCAAGGAATCCTCTGTCTTTAGTCATCTCAAAACCTGCCTGGGGAAGTATTCCCTACCACTATTACCAAGAATCAGGCTCATGTGGTTCTTGATAATATTCAGTTCTTCATGGGTTTTTGTACTGAATGTCTCACTTCTTTCTAGGCATGGAAGTTTTTTCCATCAAATCCTATAAGCTGACAAAGTAGCACGGAACATCTGCTAACAAGATGTAAATAATAATCTTTTATAACCTAATCACAGACGTGACAGCTCTTCACCTTTGGCATAATTTACAGGTTAGAAGCAAGTCATTAAACCTGTATCAAGAGGAAGGGTTACACAAAAGTTCGAATATCAGGAGGTTAAGGATCACTGGGGGCTATGTTAGAAGTCTACATTTATTTCCCAAGTCCTAACCATTAAATGTCAAAAAATTATTCACCAGAAAAGAAAATATACAATGTAATAGCATTAATAATAATAACCTGGATGTGATATTAAAATATATAAAATAAGTAAACTTATTAAGTGCATAAAAAACATTTATAAATGACCAACAGCAATGCAATTCTAATTTTATTGAAATAAGCGAATGGAAAACATCAGAACTGTATAATGATTTAATGGCGCAATTTCAGATTACAAGGGAAAAAATGTGTATTATCTCCCATACTTTTTCCCCCAATGTGCAAAGTAGAAAAGACAAGGGCCAAGAAAATGAACCAAAAACATAATAGTATTGTGGCAGGTAATGTTCTAAGTACTTTATTCATTTATTATATATGTAATTTAAGTATTGCATGTCTGTCATCTTATGAGGAAGCAGCTGCTGTTATTAATCGCATATTACAAATGAGGAAACTAAGAGCCAAAGTATCATGGTTAATAAGTGACAAGGTCAGAATGTGAGCTTAGAGTTTCTGACTCCAGAATCCATGCTCTTAAATACTAGACAAAACTGCCTGTTCAGTTGTTACATATAATGAATTTTAACAAGCCTTTCTGGGATAAATAAGAACTTATGGACTATTGCTAGTTCCAAAGTGGTATACTACCACTGATAAAGGGTTATATTTTTTAACTTTGTCTCCTAAAATAGGACACTTTTGAGAGTGAAAGGAATTTATTCTTAATACTCATGCAGGAGGAACAAGTGTAAGCAAGCCAGTATTCCAGGCAAATTGGAATATTTGGTTACCTTATTTTTCTAGAATGTACTAGGATTGGCTTATTGAGAAAGCTTTCCAAGGGAATTTTTCAGAGAAGTGATAATTGATAACTTCCCATCTATTTTGACTGTTTGGGAGCATTTTTTATAGGCCAAATGCCATTGCTTAATTCTCATTGGACAGCAACCTCTTCTCACACACCCACCAGAAGCTTCCTTAATTTACTTGAGTAAAAACAGTTGAGGAACTAATGGTACCAAGATGAAATTATCAATATCTAAGAGTGTGAACAAGGCTAAGACTGTAATAAAACATATCTCTTAGTTAGCTAATATAGCCCATCCCTATTTCTGCCAGTTAGCATAACCTACTAATATATAAGGGAAATTTTGATTATAGTTACATCATTGGTATTTAACTGGGGGTGATTTTGCCTTATGGGGCATTTTGGCAATGTCTAGAAATATTATATTTTTGATTGTCATGAATGGAGAGATTGCTAGCATCTGGTGGATAAAGGCCAGGGATGCTACTAAATGTGCTGTCTTCATGGGGTCACAAAGAGTCGGACACGACTGAGCGACTGAACTGAACTGAACTGAACTGTACTGGATACCACTCTCCTTACCGCTGTCCAACCCTCCCTTCCCCCAACCCACTGCCTCAACAACAGAGAATTACAGAGATGATTGCCAGTGGTGCTGAGCTTGGGGAACCACACTTCAAAGAACTTTTGAGTTCGTTAGTTATTTTTCCTGTTTACTCTGTGAAAAATTAGTACTTTTATGCTTCAATACAATGAATCTTTATAAATGGTGAAGACAGTCACCAGGACCTTGGGTTAGCAAGTAGATTTTAATATGGAGTAAAAAAAGCTCTCACTTCAGCTCTCCAAACTCACGCCAGTTTTTCATTAAGAATCTCACAAGTGTATCTGCAACAAATTAAAAAAAAAAATGTCTTGCTCTCTTCACTCTCTATATCAGAAAAAATACATTAAACCATATACCCCTTCAAAAACTTCACAATATTATTGTTATAAAAAACTGCTGTATAATTCTGAAAGGGCAATATTAGAGAGAAAGAGAGGGAGAAAATTCCTGCTTGGCAAACTCAGTGATAAGTAAAAAGAGATTAAAAAGTGTTGAGTTTCATAATTTTTAAAAGTAGCATGTTGTGCCTAAATTAATGAATGTATTTGAAGCAACTATAAAATATTGTGAAAACATATGTTTAAATAAAGGAGGGATACCTCAAAATTCAATCATTAGAGTGACTTATTTCAATCAGTGTCCATGCATATTCTCTGAATTACAGGGAAAATATGAATTGCTTAGTGCTATATTTTAGTTCAGTTCAGTTCAGTCGCTCAGTCGTGTCCAACTCTTTGCAACCCCAAGAATCACAGCACACCAGGCCTCCCTGTCCATCACCAACTCCTGGAGTTCACTCAGACTCACGTCCATCGAGTCAGTGATGCCATCCAGCCATCTCATCCTCGGTCGTCCCCTTCTCCTCCTGCCCCCAATCCCTCCCAGCATCACAGTCTTTTCCAATGAGTCAACTCTTCGCATGAGGTGGCCAAAGTACTGGAGTTTCAGCTTCAGCATCATTCCTTCCAAAGAAATCCCAGGGCTGATCTCCAGAATGGACTGGTTGGATCTCCTTGCAGTCCAAGGGACTCTCAAGAGTCTTCTCCAACACCACAGTTCAAAAGCATCAATTCTTCGGTGCTCAGCCCTCTTCACAGTCCAACAAAGGCTTCCCCAGACAGCCATTTTGCTTTTTTGCATTTCTTTTCCATGGGGATGGTCTTGATCCCTGTCTCCTCTACAATGTCACGAACCTCATTCCATAGTTCATCAGGCACTCTATCTATCAGATCTAGGCCCTTAAATAACTCCAGTACTTTGGCCACCTCATGCGAAGAGTTGACTCATTGGAAAAGACTCTGATGCTGGGAAGGATTGGGGGCAAGAGGAGAAGGGGACGACAGAGGATGAGATGGCTGGATGGCATCACTGACTCAATGGACATGAGTCTGAGTGAACTCTGGGAGTTGGTGATTGACAGGGAGGCCTGACGTGCTGTGATTCATGGGGTCTCAAAGAGTTGGACACGACTGAGTGACTGAACTGAACTGAACTGATTTTTTAGTTTACATTTTTAGAAAAGCCATTAGAAAAATGATGTGGACATGTGACACCATTTTTATATACTCACAAAGCATTTTGGAGAAAAAAGGAATTAGATAAAAAATTATTTTTTAATAGTTAAAATTTTGGATATAAAACTAGCTTGTTTTGTTTTTGTTTTTAAATCAGTAAATACTGAAATACACAAGTAGGTAACTAAAGATTAAATGGCATATCAATACTCACAAGACATCACTATTAAAATTTTTATTCTTTCAGTTTCATCCACATGCTGATATAAAAATTGAGTCTTTCTGTGCTTACCATTTTATAATTTTTTTCTGTTATTGTAAAGATAATTTGAAGTTCAGTAAAAACAATCATTTAATGCCAAATTTGGTCAAAGTCTAATTGCTGCTTTTCAAAGTATATCTTGAGTATAATTAGCTATCTGATACTGGTTCTTTTCCTTCTTTTAGCATTACTATTTTAATTTTTGTAAGAAATGTTTTCCATTCATAAGAAAGTCATCTAGAAAATCCCTCTAAGATACTTCAAATGTAGTCTTAGAGGGACTAAACTTTCCTTCATAAGTGCAGTGCAGTTTGCTTCATAAATGTATTTCTAAGTTATAGAAAATCCTTTGACTAGTCCTAACTCAGTTTTCCTATACCCTTTTCTTTAAAAGTCCAACAGAATGGCTGAATGGTCTAAGGTGCCGTGTTTAGGTCACAGTCTTCCCTGGTGGCTCGGGTTCATATTCCACTCTTGATAAGTCGTCCTTGCTCAGGCTTCCCTGGTGGCTCAAGTGGCAAAGAATCTGCCTGCAGTGCAGGAGACCCAGGTTCAATCCCTGGGTTGAGAAGATCCCCAGAGAAGCAAATGGCTACCCACTCCAGAATTCTTGCTGGAGATTCCATGGACAGAAGAACCTCACAGGCTACAGTCCGTGAGGTTGAAAAAGAGTTGGACATGACTGAGTGACTATCACTTTCCTACAAAATATACACACGCATGCACACACAAAAGCATATCATTACATTAATGGATCACAAGATTGGACTAATATTTAAGAATTATTTATGAGATAAGGAAACTTATATGGCCATCAGATATCTATCACTAACCTTCTTATACAAATCAAATGTTGTCAAGACCATGATGGGATCTGAGACTTTATGCTACTTGGAAGTCAATAAGCTAGTTTACTGACATTTTATGAATGCTGGCAGCAAACAGGAGATTCTGGGCTTAGAGATAAAAGATAGTCTATTTCCAGTTGCAAAAGTAGTAACCAGTATGTGACCATTTGTGTGTGTGTGTGTGTGTATGTGGTGGTTCCCTAAGCCTAAATTCCACGGGATGATGCAGATAGACAAGATGATGTCCTGACATGTAGTGAGTATTTTAGGTCGGAAACCACAATCTCTGGAAACTCCAGCCTTTTATAACGGGCTGTAAGCAAACCTGTCCCATTGCTTTCTAGGGAGACATTATCTTTATTATACTGGAAAACAAATAAGCCTCTCTTTGCTCCAGATGAAGACATTGTCTTTCTCTTCTAAATCTACCTGCTCTACAAATATCCTTGAAAAGAAAATCTAGAACATCTGACTCAGTGCTTCTGCTTACAAGACTGCAGAGATGTTAGAAACCTATGGAGAAGTATAAATGTGATAACCTAGTGATAAACAGTCATTGATCTGAGCAATCTCAGGTGGATTGTCTAGTTTTATAATATACGTACTTTAATAGCACTAATGTGATCTGAAGCAGACATTAATAAAATGTTCTCTTAAAAAGACACATTATACATTTTTGGAATGGGTAATTGCCCATATGTAAATCTTAAAACAGTTGGGAAGTCACCATTTCCACACAATTCCTCTCCCTTTTGTTTTTCTGACATCTGTTGTTAACCACTTTTTCAGTTTCTTAGATATTCTTTCAACTTTTCTTTATGCAAATATGAGCAAATGTGGACAAATTCTTGTTCTCTAAGTTTCTTAAGCAAAAGTAGCATACTATTTCACAATTCCAATAATATTTTCACTTAGTACATAGTGAATCATTTCCCCCATGTCTGTCTATATACTTATATGTGTATGGAGAGAGCTTCATCTTTTTATATCAGCATAATAATTCATTATATTGATATGCTTTGGTTTCGATTATGAAAGGCTTTATCATGGAATAGATGGGGTTTTTTTAGTCTGTTGCTATTTCAGTCCTTCAGATTTATGATATACTAATTCCTGTGGAGGAATAACTTTAGGATAAACCTCAGAATAGCATTAGTGAGTAAAAGGGAAAATGTAGTTGAATATTTTTGATAGATATTGCTAAACTAGGGCCCTTCATTAAGGGCTGTATTATTTTGTATTCTCTCCAGCAGTGTGTAAGATTGCTTGTTTTCAGAGGCCTTTACTTAAATTAAAGATGCTCAAACTGGGTATTCTTCTGGAAATGATAAAACTGGCCCATAATAATACCATATATTAGTGTAAACTGCAATTGAATCAATGATTCAAATGCAAAAATATAATAGTAAAGCCATGAATACTAGAAGAAAACATAAATGAATGGCTCACAAACTTGAATAAATAAAGGTGTTTCAAACACACACATACACATGCACATAGAGACATCTTCTATATGACAGTTATAATAATAAAAAAATAATGACAATGAGTAGGGGAGAGGAAAAATACTGAAAAGAAGAGCAATGAAGGAACAATAAGGTTTATTAAACCAGTGATAATGTGTTACTTGATTGTGAGTGGACAAGGAGACCATAAAAACAAACAAACAAAAAGCTAAAATGCATATGGCAATTTAAGGAGCCATTTCAATCAGAGCAGTTAAATACAGATTATTATACCTTGTTGGGCCTTTAACTTTTTCTCATTTCTCCAGAAGTTCTTTTATACTTTGTGATCCTTTCTCTTTGGAGTTCTGTCAGTTCTTTCACTTTTATGAGTTGTCTGGCCATATCTTGCTTGAGTTCTTGTAGTCTTGAACTTTTCCTTCATTCTCTGCTTGGTTCATCATTACTGCAATTGTTTCTAATTCATGGTACAGGGCTTGTAATGTTTGTTCCATGGCAACATTTACTTGAGGAATTACTTTGTAGAAAAATTTTAGGTAGCTCTCTGTCATTTATCTAATCTTTATTTGAATATTTTCCTTCTTCCTTATGATTACCTATATTTGGGCAAGTGGCAATTTCTGTACTAGTTCTTTGCAAGAATTTCATTCCTGACAAGGCGGGGCATAAACATGAGTGACTGGGTAAACTTCTCTAGCCTTTGCAGAGGGCTTCTTCCTCACTTGATAAGATAATCTGAGATTTCTTTCCAATATAGTTTTCTGTCCAGCCATGACTTTTCTGCATCTCCAAATTTAAGCAGGTGCTAGGGGCTTTTCTCAATCTGACCTACACTCCCAGGGTCTTTTCATCAGATGCTGCCTCCCATTAATGCATCCAACATGATTTTCCTATTACTTTTGGAAGGTTCCCCACCACTCCCCACCCCTTGCTGGTAGTTTCAGAGCAGGACACTCTGCATTTTCTTCATCTTCTCTCCATTTCTTTACTGCTGCCGCTGCTGCTGATAAGTCGCTTCAGTTGTGTCTGACTCTGTGCGACCCCATAGACGGCAGCCCAGCAGGCTCCCCCGTCCCTGGGATTCTCCAGGCAAGAACACTGGAGTGGTTGCCATCTCCTTCTCCAATGCATGAAAGCGAAAAATGAAAGTGAAGTCGTTCAGTTGTGTCCAACTCCCCGCCACCCCATGGACTACAGCCCACCAGGCTCCTCTGTCCTTGGGATTTTCCAGGCAAGAGTACTGGAGCAGGGTGCCATTGCCTTTCCAATTTCTTTACTACTACACCTGCAAAGAAATGGTCCTGTTCATACCTTTTCTTACTAATAATAGGGACCTCACCTTTTGGGGATGATTTTTAACTGGATTTTTAACTGGAAGTTTCTGAGATTACCATTGATGGGGTTCTGCCCCTTGGCTCTCTGTGTAGCTTCTTATAGAAATTCTTACTCTGGTCTACTGGTCTCAACTAATTTTGGTTATGCTTAAAGTTATATTGCAATCTTTATGTTTTATGTCACATAAGTTTTTTGTTGTTGAAAATTTTCTTATAGATATTGCCCCACCTTTACTTTGTTTCTCCATGAACAAACTGGTAAGATTCAGAATTAAGTTGCCAATATGTTAACACTAGTAATCTTTCAAAGTGTTCTATTTTTCATGAAGAGCTTGAAGCCCATTTTACAATTAAAAGCACAACATTTAATCAACTATAAATGAAAGAGATGGGAATACCAGACCACCTGACCTGCCTCTTGAGAAACCTATATGTAGGTCAGGAAGCAACAGTTAGAACTGGACATGGAATAACAGACTGGTTTCAAATAGGAAAAGAAGTACATCAAGGCTATATATTGTCACCCTGCTTATTTAACTTATATGCAGAGTACATCATGAGAAACGCTGGGCTGGAAGAAGCACAATCTGGAATCAAGACTGCCAGGAGAAATATCAATAACCTCAGATATGCAGATGACACCACCCTTATGGCAGAAAGTGAAGAGGAACTAAAAAGCCTCTTGATGAAAGTGAAAGAAGAGAGTGAAAAAGTTGGCTTAAAACTCAACATTCAGAAAACGAAGATCATGGCATCCGGTCCCATCACTTCATGGCAAATAGATGGAGAAACATTGGAAACAGTGTCAGACTTGATTTTTTTGGACTCCAAAATCATTGCAGATGGTGATTGCAGCTATGAAATTAAAAGACGCTTACTCCTTGGAAGGAAAGTTATGACCAACCTAGACAGCATATTGAAAAGCAGAGACATTACTTTGTCAACAAAGGTCCGTCTAGTCAAGGCTATGTTTTTTCCAGTGGTCATGTATGGATGTGAGAGTTGGATTATAAAGAAAGCTGAGCGCCAAAGAATTGATGCTTTTGAACTGTGGTGTTGGAGAAGACTCTTGAGAGTCTCTTGGATTGCAAGGAGATCCAACCATTCCACTCTAAAGGAGATCAGTCCTGGGTGTTCATTGGAAGGACTGATGCTAAAGTTGAAACTCCAGTACTTTGGCCACCTCATGCGAAGAGTTGACTCATTGGAAAAGGCTCTGATGCTGG
The DNA here is from genome assembly GCA_006410635.1 of Cephalophus harveyi. Classification (NCBI taxonomy): domain Eukaryota; kingdom Metazoa; phylum Chordata; class Mammalia; order Artiodactyla; family Bovidae; genus Cephalophus; species Cephalophus harveyi. Next base: position 415,622 of record SJYT01074083.1, on the reverse strand, counting down.
GAGGGATTGGGGGCAGGAGGAGAAAGGGACGACAGAGGATCAGATGGCTGGATGGCATCACTGACTCAATGGGCATAAGTTTGAGTGAACTCTCGGAGTTGGTGATAGCCAGGGAGGCCTGGCGTGCTGTGATTCATGGGGTTGCAAAGAGTCAGACACGACTGAGCGACTGAAATGAACTGAAATGATAGAGTCATTCCATACAGATCCTGCTAATAGAAATATGATTTTATTAAACAGGGAAATGTAGCCTCATAAAGTTGTTCTTTAAATAAGATTTAGTTAGTGTAAAAAGTTATCTTCTTTATATTCTTGCCTAATCTTTATTGCAGCAGTTCAGAAAGTACAGGGACAGCTTTAGGAGGATTGCTACTCTCTTGGGGGATCTTGAGTTATATTTGAGAAGCTATTAAGTGAGACTTTGAGTAGCATGATATCATTGTGAGAAAATTATATCAAGAAATGACTCTCTGGCTTCTTCTTACTGATTGCAAATTTTCCTATAGCCAGCCTAAGCATTATATTTCAAGTTGCTACTCACTCTGTTCCTCTAGTAAGAAAAAAAAAAAAACTTCCCATGTTTTTGATTTTCATCTCATCAGTACTGGTTTTGTTTTGGTTAAGTGAAGTCACTGCTTCATTTAACTTTGCATACTTTGCATTAATAATAACTTCTTACTTCATCTTGATTTAAAGTGTAAAAAAAATAAGAAAAAAGATTTTAAAAACTATGGCTTAGTTGGTAGTCTATCACAAAAGTACAATATTGTTAATATCTACTTGAACATTATTTATCATTTTATTTTAGCCACAAGACCTGTCCTTGTCTTATAATGATGAATTCTCTAATCATTTACTGACCACTTTCAGCAGTTGCATCTCTTAGGCAATGAGACGGTTCAATTTAATAGACACAAGAGAACATTCACTTTAAAGAATATTGTTTCTCATAATATCAATTATGAGAAATTATAAAATTATTCCACTAGATGTTGTTGTCATTTCCCTAATCTTGCAGGCAAATATTTTATTTTCTTTTAGAGATAATTTTAATCAAAAATGGAAACCCACTCGTCATTTAATAGTAATTCAACACTTTTTTGGGGTTCAATATATATTTCTTTATCCAAAGTTGGTTTGGTTGAGCTCAGTTGATAGATCTCACCTGAGTTCATTCATGCATATGTAAGAGATTGGAGGGCAGGGCAGCCTTATCTGGGACATGTCAGTATCTTCCCTAGGACAAATTACCACATGTCGTCTCTCATTATCCATCAGTCTCACCAGTGCTTATGCCCATCGTAGTTGGCAGCAATCAAGAAAGAAAGCAGAAGCATTCTATTGACCAAAGCAAGTTGCAAAGCCATCCCAGATTCAAAGGGTAGTGAAACAGACTCCCCACTCCCCACCTTGACGGCAAAAGCTGCAAAGTCACATTATAGTGAAAAAGGCATGCAAACACTGAAATGTGAATAATTGAGATCATTTGTGTAACCAATGTACCCAACCCTTTCAGTAAGGAACAATCCCATCCCTACCCCTATTATGTCTGTTACTTACAGCGATCTTCCTTTTGCTTCTTGACTAGGCACAGGTCCCAAGATAAGGGACAATCAGTGTATACAAAGCCTCTGATACAGTAATTGCTCAGGGCTGGGCACATGACCAAAAAGCTCTCTTCTTTTTAGAATAGAACCTGATGATGTACTTGAAGAATAAACAGAGCTTGACAAAAGGAAATGTAAAAGATAAAGGGAGAACTAGAGCTCTGGTACATTATTTTAGCCCCCAGATGCAAATGTCTTAAGGTTATAATCAATCTAGACTTCTACAAGTCATATTTACATTCCTAATAAATTCTTTTTCTTAACAAAGACAATTTGAATTAGGTCAATTCCTGCTTTAAAATGAACTAGGCCTGAATAATATGTCACAAATATACTTAAGTGATACATCTGCAAACTTAGTATGGACTAATATAAATTCAAAGCTAGTGGAGGTGATGGAATCCCAGTTGAGCTATTTCAAATCCTGAAAGAGGATGCTGTGAAAGTGCTGCACTCAATATGCCAGCACATTTAGAAAACTCAGCAGTGGCCACAGGACTGGAAAAGGTCAGTTTTCATTCCAATCCTAAAGAAAGGCAACGCAAAGAATGCTCAGACTACCACACAATTGCACTCATCTCACACGCTAGTGAAGTAATGCTCAAAATTCTCCAAGCCAGGCTTCAACAGTACATGAAACTGAAATTCCAGATGTTCAAGCTGGATTTAGAAAAGGCAGAGAAACCAGAGATCAAATTGTCAACATGAGTTTGAGTAAACTCCAGAAGTTAGTGATGGACAGGGAAGTCTGGTGTGCTACAGTCCATGGGGTCACAAAGAGTTGGACACAACTGAGCGACTGAACTGAAGTGATATAAATTCACTCAAATGTTTCTTGCCTATTGTTGGTGTCATACATTGATGATGCTTGTATAAACGAGACAGTGCTACAATGATTTTCATAAATCAATAACCTGAGAATTACTCAGCTGTGCATTTTGCTATAATTCAGTGTTTATATTCCATAATGAAACTTTAAAAAATTATTCATTAAATTGATCACTTAGTTTTAAAAAGTATTTATTAAGTGAAACATATCAGGTTAGGGTCTTTGTTTTATGACTTAAAGAGGCAAAGTATCCTCATGGAACTTATATTTTAATGACATATAAAATGTTGAGGTATTTAGATTTTCAGAAATAACTGTTGCAAATCTTAATGATATCAGTGTTAAAATGGTTAAAGTTGAATGATGCACTCTTTGAAATTTAAGTTTCAAAAAAACCTTTCCAGCTGTTTTAGAGACATGACCAGCAGAGTGAGAAAATCTATTTTATTCGTTTTTCAAAAGTTGCCCTTTTCTAATGTCAAGCTACTACACAATGGATGAACTTTGGATGTGTCAGTCTTGGAGTGTTATGCAATTTGTCCTGAGTATGAATTAGCCAGGCTGATTCTTGAGTGCATTAGAAATAAAGAAGATGAGCTGAGCTGAACACTTCCCAAAAGGGCAAAAATACTTGTATGTTCGCTTAGCTCAGTGTGTGCATTTCAGAAGAGAGCTCCTGGTTTTACTCTACTGTTGTCTTATCTGCCAACATATCTTTAAAATATTATAATCAGTACATAATGGACAGAAGACTTGGAATAAAGTAATGATATACTTTATTGGGTTGGCTTACTACCCCAGAATGAATAACTCTGCTTCTGCAAAAGACAAAAGACATAAGGATGTTTTTTCTATAGCTGTTGTGGTTTAACTTTGTCTAAGTTTAAAATTAAATAGTCCATTTACTCAATCAGCATTTTATCTGGACATATGAAGCCATTTGTATGATTGTGTTTTAACTATATTCACACATTTTCTAGTTGAAGTGTAGTTAATGTCTTTAATATTGTAAAAGTACACAGTTATGTCCTAAAAAGTCCCTTGACAGTGAAAGGTCTAGGACAAATGTAGCAATACTCACATACTAAAGCCACAGTGTGATCCTAGTATGCTGGGAAGTAGAGCTATTGAGGCACCGAGGGGAGGGAAAAGAATACAGTGGAGTAAAAGGGAGAAATAGTAGAAGCAGGTGAGTAGAAGGACCTGGCTTGAAAAATGTTAACCCATGTTTTTCTTCCACTCTTTCTGCCTCCCCTAGACCCTGACAGCTTCTACCTGAACACTGAAATATACCCTTGTTTTTAGGACAGTCTTAATGAAGACAGTTCACAGCTAATTTTTTTTTTTTTTTCCTTGCTCTGATTCTGAGAATTGCCCTCGCCCATTTTCATGTGATTCCTGTGACGATATCAGAGTAGAAGGTCTGCACTTCCCACCCTGTGTATTGGCTGTGTCATCACTCGGGGCACAGAGGTCAGTTCACCGGTTACCGAGTGCATTCCCCAGGCAGTCAGCCAGGAATATTCATTGAAGGACTGATGTTGAAGTTGAAACTCCAATACTCTGGCCACCTGATGTGAAGAACTGACTCATTGGAAAAGATCCTGATGCTGGGAAAGATTGAAGGCAGGAGAAGGTGATGACAGAGGATGAGATGGTTGGATGGCATCACCAACTCGATGGACACAAGTTTGAATAAACTCCTTACAGTATTCACACTGTGAGAGAAATCGGTTACACTTGTATTTATTTTTTAGATAATTTGAATAGAATGCTTCTCATATGCCAAACACTATTCCAAGTGATTTATCCAGAAGAAATTTACTTCTCTCAGTAACTTTATGAGCTTTAATACTATTATTATCCTCATTTTAAAGAGAAACAGAAACTCAGAGAACCAAAGTCACTTTTCTAGTAAATTTCAAGACTAGGATTCTAAGCAATACTGGCTCAAGCTGCTTTCTCTTAAACAACTTATGATATTATTTTTCTTCTGAAATTGTAAATTATACGCACTACATAAGTCTGAGCAGATGAGGGGTCTGGCTTGAAAACATAACCAACAGAATAAAAGCATAACTAGTAATAATAATAATATAATAATAGCAACAACAACAGCAGAAGAGAGACAGATAATAACGCTATTTGAACACATCTCTATTTAGTCTTAGAATGAACCACAACACTTCCTTCTTCCATTCTATTCTCTTTGATAAGCTATTTCTTCATGTGATATGCAAGATCTTTTGCTGTCACATTCTGATATCCTAGTGACAGATCAAAATGACTGTTTTGAGAATTGAACAGCAAGATAAATGGCTATGTTTCCTAGTTATAGACTTGAGTGTTTATTCACTTCCTTTCTTCTTCCCTTCTAAGACTCTCATGATGATATGGACTTTAATTCACATCTGTGATTGAATTCAGGTAAATGTGAGGGAGATGGTCACAGCCTAATTATATATCAGAAAATATTACACAGAAAAGGAAGTCATCTATGACTGCCTTAATGCTTCATAGCATGAAAGCATTACTTGCATGCCTGTAAAGTTGCTTCAGTCATGGCTGACTCTTTGCAACCCTATGGACTCTAGCCTGCCAGGCTCCTCTGTCCATGGAACTCTCCAGGCAAGAATACTGGAATGAGTTGCCATTTCCTTCTCCAGGAAATCTTCCTTACCCAGGAGTCAAACTCATGTGTCCTGAGTCTCCTGCATTAGTAGGCAGGTTCTTTACCACTAGTGCCACCTGGGAAAGCCCATGAAAACATTGCTTAGGCTTCTTCATAACACAAAGAGAACTCTGTCCTTTTCCATTTAGAAGACTAAGAGTTGGCTTACAAATGGTAACTGAGAACTCAAGCAGAAGATTCCCACAAGATTATCCTTGTACACATAGCCTGCACCCTCTTCTCTATGTTACTGTAGGCTCTCATCATGTCCTCATTCTCAACCAGCTGTTTAAGTCTCCTGGGTAGTTTTGGGTAGTAATTATAGACAGATATTTCAGAGTTTTCAATAAAGTGCTCCTTTACCAAAAAGGAAAAAAAAAAAAAAAAAAAAGTCACCGTTATTGTACCCTTAACAGCATATTAAAAAGCAGAGACATTACTTTGCTGATAAAGGTCCTTCTAGTCAAAGCTATGGTTTTTCCAATACTCATGTATGGATGTGAGAGTTGGATTATAAAGAAAGCTGAGTGCCGAAGAACTGATGCTTTTGAACTGTGGTGTTGGAGAAGACTCTTGAGAGTCCCTTGGACTGCGAGGAGGTCAAACCAGTCCATCCTAAAGGAAATCAGTCCTGAATATTCATTGGAAAGACTGATGCTGAAGCTGAAACTCTAATACTTTGGCCACCTGATGTGAATAACTGACTCATTGGAAAAGTTCCTGATGCTGGGAAAGACTGAAGGCAGGAGAAGGTGACGATAGAGGATGAGATGGTTGGATGGCATCACCAACTCGATGGACATGAGTTTGAGTAAACTCCAGGAGTTGGTGATGGATAGGGAAGCCTGGCGTGCTGCAGTCCATGGGGTCACAAAGAGTTGGACACAACTGAGTGACTGAACTGATTGTACCCTATATCATGTAGCGTATAAATAAAAGTATATGGGACTAGAAAATGAAATAGTAATATTAAAAAAAAAAAAAAAAAGCCAGAGTTGTTTTTGCTCTCAACATCCACTGACATACAGAACACTTTTCATCTAGCTGGCGAAATGTTTTCAACACAAAGCCAGCACCCAAATGTGATACTTCTTTTGTCTGGGAAGAGAGTCTGATGTTTATTCTTCACCAGTTCCTTAAGATCTGAACAAACCATGACTTTCTTTACATGTAAGTTGGTTGACTCTTAAGTACCTGTAGCTGAATGTCTAACATCAAATACCTTTAGCCTTTCCATTTTATTTAAAAAATCTTTTCTAGTTTGCTCTGATAAAGCTGCTTTCTGCAAAGATCCAGATGAAACATGGATCCAGAAAGCATAGTTCCAGATTAAAAAAAAAAAAATCTGTGGCTCTCTATTATCTGTATGCTTCTTTGGTCTGAAACATTGTGGTTTCTTTCTGAGGAAGAATTCCTTTAGTACTTTGTTATAGTGAACTGTATCACCATACACATTTTTAAAATTGGGAAGTGTATTTATAAAGGAGGAAGTTCTTAATCTTTTATTGAAAGTTTCTGCTTAAACAGATCTTTTTTTTTTTCTTAATATCATTTCTATAGACTTTGGTTTGAGCCTTTATTGATCTTTGAGACTCGAAATAACATTGTCTTTAATTACAGGAATAATAAGTACAGCCAGATGGGTGTTTGTAATAAGTTCATTTAAACCTTTTTAAACAAAATATCAGTTTGTTCCTATTCCTTTAGCTCTTTGTGGAGGCAGCTGCCTTCCTCTTATAGAAACTAGTGCACTGACTCAATTTAGATGTATTTACTTTGGCCTCTCTTTTAAATTCCCTTGGAGAACCATTACACCTCTATTAACAGTTACCTGTAGTTGAAGTTTTCAAGTGAGTGAGTCACACAATACATTCAAATTGCAATCTGTAACATTATTTCTGTTGACTGTATATCTAATTTGATCCCTTGTATGGAATTACCAATCTGGTCCATTATATCTGCAAAATATCATTTGAATCCTTCCCATGAGACCTATTGCAGGCAGTTGTCATCTCTTATCTGAAGTTTTAATTTTCTACATAATATGCATGTATCCATTCTCTTCTATCACCATTCAGTTCATTCTCAATGTTGCTGACCAATTTTTTTTTTTTTAGTAAAGAAGGTATTTGCAGATAGTTCTCTTGCTGAAGGAACTTATGATACTCTGTTTCAAGATAAAAATCTGAAGTTCTTAGCATAGTATGTTGGTAAGAACATACCATGTTTTTGAAATTTGTTTTTTGAAAACTATCTTTATCATAGTTTTCCAGCTTAATTTCCAGCCAATTAGCATGAAACACATATTATACTGTATCAATACATGTGTGCTTGAGAATTTCCAAGTGCTTTTTAGTTTCCCATTGTTACCGAGTCCAAGCTTGCTCTGCTTACCATACGATAGGCCAGTGAATCCCAGTGAATCAGAGCAATGAGGTGTTGAGACAAGAGAGAGACTAATTGGGGAGATGGAAGACTGAGAAGATAGAGGATAGTGCTTCAAAATAGCCATCTTATGCAGTCTGGATGCGAGGTTCTTTTATAGATCAGAGATGAGGGGAGGTGAGGAAGCAAAGTAAAAAAGGTCATTAAACTTGCAAAGATCTCCTAGAATGGCAAGCCTCAGGCGGGGGTTGTGTTAATTTCTTCCATCCTGCCATCCACAAGTGGACAGGGTTCTGATCAAAGGCATTTTAGTTTACCAGTCAGGCAAAGGGGCAGGATTCTCTGAGGCAAGCCATTCTGTATGTTTATAATGAGAAAAGCAAAGAAAAGCACATCAAAGAAATAGGTCCAACATGGAGTCAGAATTGGCCTCCTCCCTGCAACACCATCTATGTAGACTTCAGTTGATGGTATTTACTAAGATTATACTTTGTGCAGCGTAATTTTCTAAGAGTTGAAATATAGGAAAAATAAAACAGACAAGGTCTTTGTTGTTTTCAAAATTATAGCATAATGAGAGCGATCTGAACAAATGAGTAAACATATATATGGAAAGGTGCCTACAATAAATATGCATGTTTATATATGTGATAATCTTAGACAGTAATACGTGCTAGAAGAAAGTTAACAATATACAGTGTTAGTGCTTTTTCAACAGTAAATTGAAAGCAATTTAAACAAAGCCATATTTACTACATCATCATCATAATAATAGCCAAAATGTCCGGTATGTTCACTATTGTATTACATGTGCTATTAGTATTAATGCTATTAATATAGTATAAATACTATTAGTATTTATATGTATTACTAGTACACACATTATTCCAGACACTTTTTTTGTGAGTTAAATTCTATTACCAGGTTGTCATTACAGATTAAACAACAACAACAAAGCTAGAGAAAGTTTAAATAAACTGCCTAAGCCATAAGCAAAGGAAGCTAAGAAAAGTCTCCAGAATGTATATTCTTAATAACTGTGCTCTGCTGCCTCTTTCCACTTGTTGTTGTTCAGTCTCTAAGTCATATCAAACTCTTTGCAACCCCAGGGACTATAGCATACCAGACTTCCCTGTTCCATCCTGTCTCCACTTGGAACAGCAGTAATTTTTGTCCCTACAATCCCTACCTCCTAATCCCAACCAACTGACTGTTAAGCTGCTTGTTGGAAGGGACCAGGCCCAATTCATTTTCAATCATATGTGTCAGCATGTATTCAATGTTCACTAACTTTTTATTAAGTTATATTCTTAAAGAATGCATGTTTTGAATATACTCAATTCAGTTCAGTCACTCAGTCGTGTCCAACTCTTTGAGACCCCATGAATCACAGCATGCCAGGCCTCCCTGTCCACCACCAATTCCAGAGTTCACTCAAACTCATGTCCATTGAGTCGGTGATGCCATCCAGCCATTTCATCCTCTGTTGTCCCCTCCTCCTGCCCCCAATCCTTCCCATCATCAGGGTCTTTTCAAATGAGTCAGTTCTTCACATCAGGTGGCCAAAGTAATGGAGTTTCAGCTTCAGCATCAGTCCTTCAAATGAATATTCGGGACAGATTTCCTTTAGGATGGACTGATTAGATCTCCTTACAGTCCAAAGGACTCTCAAGAGTCTTCTCCAACACCACAGTTCAAAAGCATCAATTCTTTGGTGCTCAGCTTTCTTAACAGTCCACCTCTCACATCCATATATGACCACAGGAAAAGCCATAGCCTTGACTAGACAGACCTTGTATTATCTATGCTTTCCAATATACTGTCTAGGTTGGTCATAACTTTCCTTCCAAGAAGTAAACATCTTTTAATTTCATAGCTGCAATCACCATCTGCAGTGATTTTGGAGCCCCCAAAAATAGTCTGACACTGTATCCACTCTTTCCCTATCTATTTCTCATGAGCTGATGGGACCAGATGCCATGATCTTCATTTTCTGAATGTTGAGTTTTAAGCCAACTTTTTCACTCTCCTCTTTCACTCTCATCAAGAGGCTCTTTAGTTCCTCTTCACTTTCTGCCATAAGGGTGGTGTCATCTGCATATCTAAGGTGGTTGATATTTCTCCCAGCAATCTTGATTCCAGCTTGTGCTTCTTCCAGCCCAGCGTTTCTCATGATGTACTCTGCATATAAGTTAAATAAGCAGGGTGACAATATACAGCCTTGACGTACTCCTTTTCCTATTTGGAACCAGTCTGTTGTTCCATGTCCAGTTCTAACTGTTGTTTCTGACCTGCATACAGATTTCTCAGGAGTCAGCATTTCTCATGATGTACTCTGCATATAAGTTAAATAAGCAGGGTGACAATATACAGCCTTGACGTACTCCTTTTCCTATTTGGAACCAGTCTGTTGTTCCATGTCCAGTTCTAACTGTTGCTTCCTGACCTGCATATAGGTTTCTCAAGAGGAGGTCAGGTGGTCTGGTATTCCCATCTCTTTCAGAATTTTCCACAATAGATACAAATTAAGACTTGTAAAGTTGTCAAGATAAGTCAAAGTAACGGATAGCATTAGGAAGCAGATAAGTGAGCCACAGGAAATTTGGATCAAATCTGAATTGGAAAAGGGAAATAAGATCTATTTACATTTTCTCATAAAAAGAAGAAAGTGTACACCTCTTTCACTGAAAACTGTTTTTCTTTTCCTTCCAGGTTGTTTGTATACTTTATTCGAATTTTGCTTTGTAAAAAATGTGTCAAGAACTTTTAGTTTTTTTAGTAATCATGTGAACATCAAGTTTGAATATAACTTTTTCTAAAGTGTAGGTAAATGTGTACATTATTCTAAGTGTCTTGAGAAATAATTCAAACTTTATTAAATAACTTTTTAAAGTTACTGATGTTTGAAAATAAAACATTTATCGTGACATATTTTAGAAAACCTTTTTAAATCACTACCTTCTGGTGGTATTGGGATTGTTTTAAAAATTAATTGCTGAGATATGCAAACATTTTTGGCAATATATTTATTTTACTTCTTTCTAGTAGCTTATTTTGCAGCAGTTGCCACATAATAGCAATAAGATACGGAGAAGGCAGGAGAAGGCAATGGCACCCCACTCCAGTACTCTTGCCTGGAAAATCCTATGGACAGAGGAGCCTGGTGGGCTGCAGTCCGTGGGGTCGCTAAGAGTTGGACCCGACTGAGCGACTTCACTTTGACTTTTCAGTTTCATGCATTGGAGAAGGAAATGGCAACCCACTCCAGTATTCATGCCTGAAGAATCCCAGGGATGGGGGAGCCTGGTGGGCTGCCGTCTCTGGGGTCGCCCAGAGTCGGACACAACTGAAGCGACTTAGCAGCAGCAGCAGCAGCACGGAGAAGGCAATTGCACCCCACTCCAGTACTCTTGCTTGGAAAATCCCATGGACAGAGGAGCCTGATGGGCTGCAGTCCATGGGGTCGCTAGGAGTCGGATGCTACTGAGCGACTTCACTTTCACTTTTCACTTTCATGCATTGGAGAAGGAAATGGCAACCCACTCCAGTGTTCTTGCTTGGAGAATCCCAGGGACGGGGGAGCCTGGTGGGCTGCCGTCTATGGGGTCGCACAGAGTCAGACACGACTGAAGCGACTTAGCAGCAGCAGCAGCAATAAGATATGTTAGAGTTTCTAATTCTTTATTTATTATTATTTTTGCAGATCATCAAGGTTTGTCTCTTAAACTACAAGTATACTTAGTCACTGATGAGTTAACACTTCATTATTGTCAAAATGTACATGGAAACATGCTTTTGTTTTTAATTGCTAAGGCTGAAATGAAAAGTGTTTTCTTAGAGTGACATTTTTGTATATATGGTTAAAAGATGCTTAATTTTCTTAGCTAAAAGAATACACTTAGTGAAGCTTTACCTGTATATCACTGAGATGTTGGATTATGTTGCATTTTTCAGCTCTATTTCTCATTTGGAAAATGAACATGTGGTTTATAGCTGAGACAAGATCTTAGAGTTACCGGGAAGCAACCAAATAGTTAAACAAAAAATGTTCCCCCACTGTGAAACATGCTTGTTAATTTTTTTTTAACCAGAAACAGAAAATAATAATGGGTAATCTTAAAATTTTGATATTAAATAGTTTAGTTATTTGATACTAAATCAGTTATTTCAAATTGCAATACAGTGAATAGTATGTTTTATGTATTTAAAAAATAGTAGGGAAATGATACTTTTTGCTGTGGCAGAGCTGAATCACTAAAGTTTTTAATTAACCTTATTTCATGTCCATTTCTTTCTTAACAGAACCAACCACCTGTGATTTTTATGGATCATAGATTGTGTTTATTTTGCATTTAAAACAATATTTAAAACAATTATTCATGATACCATGAAGTGAAGTGAAGGTTGCTCAGTTATGTCCAACTTTTTGAGACCCCATGAACTATAGTCCATGGAATTCTCCAGGCCAGAATTCTGGAGTGGGTAGCCATTCCCTTCTCAAGGAATCTTCCCAACCCAGGGATTGAATCCAGGTCTCCCACATTGCAGAGACCTGGATTCTTTACCAGCTGAGCTATTAGGGAAGCCCCATGATACCATAACCAGCAACAATTTATACAGTTATTGTGGAGAATGGATGAGATCTTTACCCCATCAACAAATATATATTAACAATGTACCTGAGTCAGTTAGCTTAGGCTAAACCATGCTGCAGAATACAACCTCAAAATCTCAAACTCAACCTATGCAAAGCTTGTATTATGCATCCTGTGAGGGTGCTCGTTATCCTTTTCATTCTGGGACCTAGAAGGGAATGTTCCCTACCTGGGACATGTGAGTCTTAAGGTGGAGCAGAAAGAGAGATGGTAGAACCTTGTGATGGCTTGTAAACCTTTTGCACAGAGGTCACACATGTAATTTCCATTCATGTTTTATTGGTCAGAGCAAAGCCATATGGCCAAGTTGGCCTCCATGGGGCTGATAGGAAGGAGGGGCAGTGAATATTTTAACAATGTTAATAATCTGCCACAGTGCTTTCTTACATTCTTTTTTTCTTTTTTCACTTTTGTGACAAAAAGGAAAAAACAAAAAATTTACCAACTTAACCATTTTAAAGTATTAACTATATGAACATTGTCATAATAGAACTCAAGAACTTTTTTATCTTGTGAAACTGAAACTATACCCATCTAGCTCCCATTTTCTCCATTCTGGATCCTGACAACCACCATTCTGCTTCTGTTTTAAGGGTTTTGAAACTCTTTAGATACCTCATATAAGTGGAATCATGTAGTACTTATCTTTTTGTGACTTATTTCACTTGGAATAATGTCCTTGATGTTCATTCACGTTATAGCATATGACAGAATTGCCTTTTTAAAGACTGAATAATAAGAAAATATCACATTTCCTTTGTCCATTCATTTGTCAGTGGACATTTAGGTTGCTTCCATCTCTAAGCTGTTGGGAAAATAGATTTTAATATCTATGAATATTTAGACATGATTTATCCTATAAGATACTCATCCATATTGAGATTATGCTTTTCTTTCAAGGTGAACATTGACTGAAGGGAATCTTGCTTATTATCAAGGTTTCAGATGATGCTTTTAAGCTTTGGGAAGACTTTAGGTTTTTATATGGAAAGTGGTAAAAACATCTTCAGTTTGGATGTAGGTGTTATTTTTTATATATAACTTGTAAGTGTAAAAATGTAACTTACCTGGGAAGAAAGCTTTTTTTTTTTCCCCAAGTAAATGCTTATTGTTGGTTAGTTTTAGATACCTAGAAATGTTAAGACAGTATAGGGAGGTCCCATAAAGCATGTACCCAGTCTCCTCTATTGCCAATATCTTACATCATTTTGATACATGTTGTGCTTAATATATTTTTATTTATTTTGCTACACCAGGTCTCATTTGTGGCCTGTGGCATCTAATTCCCTGACCAGGGATCAAATCTGGGCCCCCTGCATTGGGAGTGCAGAATCTCAGCCATTGGACCCCTAGGGAAGTCTCACATTCATTGTAATTAATGAACCAAATTGATACATTATTAACTAAAGGCCATAGTATATTCTGAGCTCTTTAGTTTTTTTTTTTTTAATTGAGCTGACATTTACATAACATAAAATTGACCATCTTAAATTGTAATTCACTGACAGTAATTCACAAGGTTGTGAAACTACCACCTATATCAAGCTTCAAAACATTTTCATCACCCCCAAAGAAAGTTGCTTATTCAGTATTTAGCCACCTTTTCCCCTCTATAGGTAGTCTCTGGAAAACACCAACTGTTTTCTGTCTGGACATCTTATAACATGGATCATACAATATGTGGGCATTCTGTGTCTGACTTTTATTTAGTATACTGTTTTCTGAGGGTCATCCACCATGTAGCATGTATGACTGTTTCTATGACTGAATAACATTCCATTGTATGTGTATAGGTACATATATATATGATATTGTGTCACACTGTCAATCTCTTCCGCAATAGCTGAACCACTTTACATTCCCACCAGCAGAAGTTTCCAGTTTCTCCACATTCATACCAAAAATCACCTTATTTCCTACTTATGTTCCTGTTTTTTTGTTTTTTTTTTTTAGTATGATTGAGTTGGTGTCAAATAATATTTCACTGTGGTTTTTTTAATTAATTTTTTTTCTCTTCAGGCTTTACTGTGGTATAATTAACCTCAACTGTGGTTTTGATTTGTATTTCCAAGACCTTGCTGGCCATATGTATCAATATAACCGCTTTGGAGAAATGTCTATTCAAGTCCTTTGCCCTTTTTTTATTTGAGTTTTCTTTCTGTTGTGCTGCAAAAGTTCTTTATATATTCTAGATACTGAAACCTATCAGATAAATGATTTGCAACTTATTTTATCCCATTCTCTAGGTTGTCTTTTCACTTTCTTGATAATGTCTTTTGACATGCAAATGTTTTTAATTTAAAGTACAGTTTGTGTATTCTTTTGTTGCTTATGCTATTGGTGCCACATCTAAGAATGCACTGCCAAATCTGAGGTCATGAATATTTATCCCTCCCCCCTTTTTTTTTAAGAGTTTTAAAAGTTTCAGCTCTCACATTTTGGTGTAATGCATTTTGAGTTAATTTTTGATATATTGTGTGAGGTACAACTTCATTCTTTTGCAGGAAGAAATCCAGTTATCTAAGAACTGTTCATTGAAGAGCTGTTCTTTCCCCATTGAGTGTTCTTGGCACCCTTGTTGAAAATCAGTTGGCCATAGAATAAAGGTTTATTTCTTGCCTCTCAATTTCATTTCATTGGCCTGTGTCTATCCTTACACCAATACCACACTGTCTTAATTTCCATTGCTTTACAATAGGTTTTGTAAGTGTGAGTCCTCTTGCTTTGTTCTTTTAAAATATTGTTTTGCCTACTTGGAGCCTCTTGCAGTTCCATGAGTAGAGGGTTGCTTTTTCCATTTCTGCAAAGACCTTTGGGATTTTAATACAGATTGCATTGAACCTATGTATATGATCTCTTCTTTGACCCAATGGCTATTTAAGAGTGTTTAATTATCACATATTTTATGTGCTTTCCAGTTTTCTTTCTGTTACCGGTTTATAGTTTCATTCCATGTGTGTCAGAGAAGATGCTTTGGGTGATTTCAGTCTTTTAAATTTATTGATACTTGCTTTGGGCGCAACATATGGTCTGTTTTGGGAAATGCTGCATGTGCACTTGAGAAAAAAATGGGTATTTTTCTGTTTTTGTGTGAAATGTTCTGCGTATGTCTGTTAGGTGTAGTTGGTTTATAGTGTTGTTCAAGTCTTCTATATCTTGTTGACCTGTCTAGTTGTCCTATCCATGAATTGAAATCTCCAGCTATTTTTGAACTATCTCATTCTATTTTCAGTTCTGGCAGTTTTTGCTTCATACATCTTTGGAGCTCTGTTGTTAGGTATGCATGTGTTTATAACTGTTCTCTTTTTCATCCTTTCACTTTTAACCTTTTTATGTTTTTGGCTCTAAGGTGAGTTTCTTGTTGATAGCATATAGTTGGTTCATTTAAAAAAAAAATCCATTCTGCCAATCTGTGCTTTTTATTTGTAGAATTTAATTGATTTACATTTAAAATGATTTACTTATAAGGAAGAACTGCTCCCCTTTTGTTTTCTATACGTCTTATACCTATTGTGTTTATGAATTCCTCCATTACTGCCTCCTTTTGTGTTTGAGTTTTTTGTGGTTTATCATTTTCTTTCCTTTCTTGTTTCCTTTTCTGGTATTCTTTTCATTCCTTTCTCCTTTTTAGTGATGACCCTGGGAATTTTGCTTAACTTCTTAAAAATGTGAAAAAAATCTATTTTCAATTAATATCACCTTAGTTCCAATAGTATACAAAAGTTCTGCTCCCATATATTTCTGTTTCTCTCCATTTTTGTTATTGTTACCACAATTACACCTTATATTGTGTTCACAGTAACAAAGATTATCTTTTTTAATACACTTGTCATTTGCCTCTTATATAGGACAGAAGAGAGACATTAGAAGCCCAAAGTACAATACTTCTAGCTTAGGTAGTTACCTGGTGTTGTTTATTTCTTTGTATGGCTTTGAGTTGTTGTCTAGTGTCCTTTCATTTTTGCCTGAAGAATTAACTCCCTTCAGATTTATTGTAGGGCAGATCTGCTAGCAATGAACTCTTAGCATTTATCTCGGAATGCTTAATGTCTTCATTTTTTAACTATAGTTTTGTTGAATATAAGATTATTGTTTGATTTTTTTTTCCTTTCAGCATTTTAAACATATCATCCCACTGATTTGTACAATTTCTCCTGAGAAATCAGCTGTTTGTAGGCATGATGAAAACTGACAAAAACTGCTTCCAGAGTCTTTGTCTTTTGATTGTTTGATTATATCTCCCTTTGCATCTCTGTGTTTATTATAGAAGTTGATTGGCCTTCTTGGGGGTTTAGACTTGTGCCTTATCAACTTTGGGAAGTTTGCAGCCATTATTTCTTTAAATATTCTTTATGCCCTATTTTCTCTTGCCTCTGGATCTCTGATTGTGTGTGTCTTGATAAGCTTAATGCTAAGGTGTCCCCCTAAATTTGTGTGTTGAGATCCTGACCCCCAAAATGATGGTGTTAGGAGATGGGGCCTTTGGGAGGTGGTTAGGTCATGGAGGTGGAGCCCTCATAAACAGATTTAAAGCCGTTATGAAAGAAGCCCTGGAGAGCTCTCTTACCGGCTTCTGCCATGTGAGCTTGCACCGAGAAGGCACTGGCTGTGAACCAGGAAGTAGTCCCTCCCCTGACCATGCCGGCACCTTAATCTTGGACTTTACAACCACGAGAACTGTGAGAAATAAAATTTCTGTTGTTTATAAGTTACCCAGTGTGTAGTATTTTGTTTTAGCAGCCCAAATGGGCCCTTCAGACACTTGATGTCTTACTGGTACCTTAGGCCCTGTTCATTCTTTGTCCCTTCCTCAGACTGGATTAAAAATAGTTGACCTATTTTTAAATTTGCTGATTCTTTCCTCTTGCCAGTTCAAATCTGCCATTAAGACTCTGGAGTGAATTTTTTTTTTTCTTCATTTCGGTTATTGTATTTTTTAGTTCTAGAATTTCTATATTTTAAACATAATTTGTTTCTTTATTGACATTCTCTGTTTGTTGAAACCGAGTTCTCTGGTTTTCTTTTGTTCTTTGTCCGTGGTTTCTATTACCTTTTTCACCGTATTTAAGACAGTTTATTTAACTTCTTTGTCTAGTAAGCCCAAGGTTTGCTTCCTCGTAGGAAAAATTAACTCTTATGCATGGGTCATATTTTTTTTCTTTGCATGCTTTGTGATATATTGTTGAAAACTGGGTGTTTTGATTTTTATGAAGTAGTAGCTCTGGAAACCAAATTCTCTCTGCGGAGTTTGCTTTAGTTGTGTACTGTGGCTGTAGTTGTTTGGTGACTTTTCTAAACTATTTTTGTAAGCTCTTTGTTGCATTTGTTCTCTGAAGTCTGTTTCTTTAGCTTAAGATCAGCTCATATTTTGAGATTTTCTTGAGTGCTTGAAACCAAACCGGGGCGGTGGGGGCGGGGGGGGAAAATAAAGAAAAACAAAGAGTTAAAAAGTAAAACCCTTTAACTTTGCAGAATGGTTCTGTGCTGTAGCTCTCCTTATATACTTAGCCAGACTGTTTACAATTCTGTTTTAACCTTCATTTCGTGCTTGTGCTGAGCCTAAAAATCAGTCAGAAGTGAAAGCTTTGATTCTTTTCAGATCTTTTCTGAGTATGATTCCTGTGCTGGGCAAGTATGTGGCTTCCTAAATTCCTTCCTTTAGGATATGTGGGCACTTTTCAATGCTCTAATTTCCCAAAGAAATTCTCTCCCCAGCTTTTCCTCCTAGGTTTTTGGTGTGTCTGTGTGCTTTAGTTGAAATCTTTTTCCCCAGGTGGCAGTAAGTTGCTATTGGCCTTACAAGGTTTTTGAGAGATGCCTTCCATGTAGCCCCTTTTCTGCCCAGAGAGAGTTCTAAGTTAGTGAGAGCTTCATGTAGCCCCCAGGCTGGGGAACACAGACAAACACAATTCTTTCAGAATATAAAGTCTTCTCTTTTGGACCAGGGACTGGGATCCTACACTGAGAATGAAGACAACTATCTTCAAAGATCACTGTGAGGAGAGGGTGGGGCAAGGAGTTGTTAAATGTGCTACACAACTTTCCTACAGTTCTACGTTGCCAGTTTCTTGAGTTATTGTTGGCGGAGTTGCTGTAAATTTCTGATTATTTTCTGGAGTTGTGACAAAGCTGATTTTGACAGTTTTTGCTTGATTTTTTCAGTGATTTGGGGGAGTGAAACTACCTACTCTGCCATTTTACTGATGTCACTGAAGAAAGGTATTAAATGGTTATTTACAGGCACACTTTTGAGATTCTGTGGGTTTAGTCCTAGACTGCTGCAGTAAATGGAGAAGGCAGTGGCACCCACTCCAGTAGTCTTGCCTGGAAAATCCCATGGGCGGAGGAGCCTGGCAGGCTGCGGTCCATGGGGTCCCTAAGAGTCGGACACAACTGAGCGACTTCACTTTCACTTTTCACTTTCATGCATTGGAGAAGGAAATGGCAACTCACTCCAGTGTTCTTGCCTGGAGAATCCCAGGGACGGGGGAGCCTGGTGGGCTGCCGTCTATGGGGTCACACAAAGTCGGACACGACTGAAGCAACTTAGCAGCAGCTGCAGTAAAGCCAATACTGCAATAAAGCAAGTCACACAACTTTTTTGGTATCTTGAAGGTGAAGGTGAAGGTGAAGTCGCTCAGTCGTGTCCGACTCTTTGCGACCCCGTGGACTGTAACCTACTAGGCTTCTCTGTCCATGGGATTCTCCAGGCAAGAATACTGGAGTGGATTGCCATTTCCTTCTCCATTTTTGGTATCTTAGTGAATGAAAAGTTATGTTTATAAACTATAGTCTCTTTAGTGTGCAGTAGCAAATGTTTGTTGTTCAGCCACTAAGTCATGTCTGACTCTTTGCAACCCCATGGACTGCAGCACTCCAGGCTTCCCTATCCTTCAGTATCTCCCAGAGTTTGCTCAGACTTATGTCCATTGAGTCAGTGACAACAATGACAATCCAACCATCTCATCCTCTGTTCCCCCACTTCTCCTCCAGCCTTCAATCTTTCCCAGCATCAGGGTCTTTTCCAGGGAGTCTGCTCTTTGCAGCAAGTGGCCAAAGTACTGGAGCTTCAGCACCAGCATCAGTCCTTCCAGTGAATATTCAGGGTTGATTTCCTTTAGAATTGACTGGTTTGATCTCCTTGCTGTCCAAAAAACACTTTATGGAGCTTCACTGGTGGTCCAGTGGTTAAGAATCCACCTGCCAATTCAGGGGACATGGGTTTGATCCATGGTCCAGGAGGATACCACATGCTGTGGGGCAACTAAACCTGTGTGCCACAACTACTGAGCCTGTGCTTTAGAGCCCAGGAACTGCAACAAGAGAAACCACCACGAGAAGCCTGCACACTGCAACTAGAGAGTAACCTCTGCTTGCCACAACTGCAGAAAGCCGGCACACAGCAATGAAGACCCAGAGCAGCCAAAATTAAAAAAATATATAATTTTAAAAAGTTTATTTCTAAAAAATACTAACTACTATCTGACTGCACAGAGTTGCCACAAATCCTTCAATTGTAAAAAAAATGCAGTATCTGCAAAGTGCTTTTCATTCCAATCCCAAAGAAAAGCAATGCCAAAGAATGCTCAAACTACTGCACACTTGCACTCATCTCACATGCTGCTGCTGCTGCTGCTGCTAAGTCGCTTCAGTCGTGTCCGACTCTGTGCGACTCAGCATATTAAAAAACAGAGACATTACTTTGCCAACAAAGGTCCGTCTAGTCAAGGCTATGGTTTTTCCACTGGTCATGTATGGATGTGAGAGTTGGACTGTGAAGAAAGCTGAGCGCCGAAGAATTGATGCTTTTGAACTGTGGTGCTGGAGAAGACTCTTGAGAGTCCCTTGGACTGCAAGGAGGCCCAACCAGTCCATCCTAAAGGAGATCAGTCCTGGGTGTGCACTGGAAGGAATGATGCTGAAGCTGAAACTCCAGTACTTTGGCCACCTCATGTGAAGAGTTGACTCACTGGAAAAGACTGATGCTGGGAGGGATTGGGGGCAGGAGGAGAAGGGGGATGACAGATGATGAGATGGCTGGATGGCATCACCGACTCGATGGACATGAGTTTAGGTAAACTCTGGGAGTTGCTGATGGACAGGGAAGCCTGGCATGCTGCAGTTCACAGGGTCTCAAAGAGTCGGACACGACTGAGTGACTGAACTGAAGCAAAGTATGCCTGGATTATGATACTGTTTTAATGAGTGGAGTCAAATAAATTATATTAATGTTTTACAAATTGTTAACAGGATGGAATCCGACGTGGTAGACCCAGAGCAGATACTGTACGGGATTTAATAAATGAAGGAGAGCATTCGTCCAGCAGAATCCGTTGTAACATCTGTAATAGGGTGTTTCCACGGGAGAAATCACTCCAGGCTCACAAAAGGACTCATACAGGTAAGTTGAGCAAATTTTAGCAAATGCCAAAAGTGATACTTAAATGAAAGCTGATTTGCTGTTTAGGCCTATAAATTAATCTTTTAGTTGCCTCAGATTTCCTTATTGTAAAATTTTAAAAGTGGGTACTGTATCACTCCAGGCTCACAAAAGGACTCATACAGGTAAGTTGAGCAAATTTTAGCAAATGCCAAAAGTGATACTTAAATGAAAGCTGATTTGCTGTTTAGGCCTATAAATTAATCTTTTAGTTGCCTCAGATTTCCTTATTGTAAAATTTTAAAAGTGGGTACTGTGTAGTCAGCTTCTCTTTTGGTGGGGAGGGATAGTTTTCTGAACATTGATACCATGTGATTTCTAAAGTTGTCATGGTACTTAGTGTAGCTGTCACAGGAATATTACTACTAAATTTGGTTCTATCCTATCTATCCAAATTTTACTTGCTATGCCTCTAAGTTGTCTGTTTGACTGTTAACACTGATTTGTAAGTCAAATCCTAAATCAATAATAGTCAAATGTTTAAAGAATGTCTAGAGTCCTCAGTGCCATCAGGATATTTGATGTTACTATTAAATCTAAGGTGAAGTAATTTTTCAAAAATAAAGGTAGGTAGTTATCCCAAGAGTATCATATATCTTTATTTGTGTGAAGAAGTCATACTTGCATTTAAAATACCATACAGAGAAAAAAAAGATAAAGCGTCTTGTTCTTGCCACAGAGAAAGTGGGTCCCTGAAAGTGAAAGTGAAGTTGCTCAGTCGTGTCTGACTCTTTGCATCCCCATGGACTGTAGCCTACCAGGCTCCTCTCTCCATGGGATTCTCCAGGCAGGAGTACTGGAGTGGGTTGCCATTTCCTTCTCCAGGGGATCTTCCCGACCCAGGGATCGAACCCAGGTGTCCCGCATTCCAGGCAGACTCTTTTAGCCTCTGAGCCACCAAGGAGCCATATATTTCTAACAATGACATCAAAAAATTTACAGATGAAGAAACCGAGGCACGAAAGCACCCAATTACCAATGACTTATAACTTCTTATACTCTTTAGTCTAGAAGTCTACTGGCTAATACAGTAGCGTATGTGGCCCTTGAGCACTTGAACTGTGGCTAGTCCAGATTGAAGAACAGAATATTTTAGAACATTTAGAACAGTATATTTTAGAACATACTAAAATATACTCAGTATGAAAAAAGAGAATAAACAATGTCCTTAATAATTTTTGAGAGTGATTACAAATTGAAATGATAAAATTTTAGATGTATTCAGTTAAAGTATATAGTTACTTTTACCTGTTTTTTATTACTTTGTGAATGTGGCCATTAGAAGTGGTTCTCATTCTATTTCTCTTGGTCAGTACTGATCTAGAATTTGTGTTTTTAACCTGTAGTCCCCTGTTTGTTCCACTGTTTATGGTTATCACCTGTTTCTTTTTTCTTTTAGTTTTTGAAAAGATATAATTCAATGACATGCTAGAATATAGGGGTTCTTAGCTAAATCCCTGCAAAGGGGTAAAAGTTTAATTTTGAATCATTATAAACTAAGGTGGCCAAGAGGTTTTGAATTCAGGTACCATTCAGTAAAACTATTATTTTATGCATATCTGATTCTGAGAATTTTTTTCAATTAACTTAGCCTGAAATATGGAGAAGGAAATGGCAACCCACTCCAGTATTTTTGCCTGGAGAATCCCAGGGACGGAGGAGCCTGGTGGGCTGCCGTCTATGGGGTTGCATGCATGCATTGGAGAAGGAAATGGCAACCCACTCCAATATTCTTGCCTGGAAAATCTCAGGGACATAGGAGCCTGGTGGGCTGCCGTCTATGGGGTCGCACAGAATCGGACAGGACCGAAGTGACTTAGCAGCAGCAGCAGCAGCAGCCTGAAATAACCCCGAATAAGTGGTTCACAGCTGTAGAGTACATGTTGCCAGTGTGGAATCAGTTGCCAAGATTCAAGATCACGTGGCATAATAAAAAGGTGCTTGAGTCCAGTACTGATCCACCACTGACCCATTGTGTGTCACCCAATACTTCTACACCTATTACACTGTGTACCGGGGACCTGAGCCCAAGATATCCATGCTGTAGTTAAGTTCTAATTGTATATGCTTTTAGAGGGCAGAAAAACTTTTCTCTTACTCTAGTCTATGTTTATTAACTTGTGTCCAGCTGTTACATTCATTTAGTACATTTCTAAATAAAAAATTTAGGGAAGACTCATTACTGTTCTTTGAGTCATATTGGAAGAACCAATGTATAATTGTTGACCAAAGAATGTTTATTCAGGAAATAAGTTTAATTACGATTGAACAGCAACCTTTTTGAGCACTTTGTTTAGCCTAACACTATGCTGTGTACAGAAATTGAAATGGAGTACAAGGTGCTATTCATCTTTGTGTAAGGAGAGTTCATGATACATAAACAATATAGGATACTAAGTTAGTGGAGGGATATGTTGCTTAATTATTCGGAGGTGGGGGCGGTGGGGTAGAAGAAGTTTCACTGGGAGCCTACAGGATTGGGAAGATTTGAATGGGTAGAAAAGATAGGAATTTCAAGGAGTAGAAGATAGGGAACTGCCTTGTGGCTGGAATGAATCTCCAGGAGGGAAGTTAAGGTAAATCCTGCTCCCGAACCCAGTAGCTATAGTACAGGTATTAGAGGGCCATTTAAAAGTCAGCAGACCGTTTTTGCTTGTTCAAGGAGAATAGTAGGGTTTGGGGTGATTTTAGAGGGTAGTTGGATGGAAAAAGCAAGTGCTCTGTGCCATCTACTCCAAAAGTGCTATACAGAGTCAGAGACTAGCGACCCGCCAGGCTTCCTTCTAGGTGGGGGGGAGCGACCAGTCTGATCAGAGGAGGGTGGCAGTGGAGACGTTTTAAATAATCAGCAAGAGCTATCGACTTAAGACTGGGGGGAAATATGGGATAAGCTGAGATGATAACTGTAAAGATTGTGAACCTGGGTACTTAGAAGCTCAAGGGCTAAAGAAAACATTGTGCTTCCAAGTGATTAGCTACTGAAGTGTGCCCTGAGCACTTCATCTGCAGCTCTGTAGAGGCTGTAGCATGTTTTACTGTTGTTTGCAGTCATGATCTATGTAAAGGTTGATTCTCTCTCCCTGCTCCTTCCCCCTCCCCACCTTATTGTCTCATAAATATAACAACATCTGTTTACTTAGGTGAGAGACCTTATCTGTGTGACTATCCAGATTGTGGAAAAGCCTTTGTTCAAAGTGGACAGCTCAAAACCCATCAGCGTCTTCACACCGGAGAAAAACCTTTTGTTTGTTCAGAAAACGGTATGGTGTTAGAAGTTAAGTTTATGGAATAACCAGTTGTGAGTTAAAGGTTAAAATATCTTTTGCTTGAATTTTTAGGAAGTGAAATTTTTGATAGAGATTTTATCAAACCTCTTAAGTTACTATTTCCTTGCTAATATGTGATCCAGGCTCAATTGCTGGGAAATGATTGATTTTTAAGTATTCTTTTGAGGTGAAAATCTTTATAAAGGGCAATTAAAAATCTATAACCAATTGTAGGCAGTAGAAAACTATTCAAGTAAATACAGCCTTTAGCGTAGGCTTTTACTTTGGTGTTAAACTTTCTAACTGTTAAACTGAAGGAAGCACATTATTGTCTAAATTTTCAGGAGGGGCAGAAGTGGGGTGAATTTTACCAGCTCAACATTGCTACTGTTGGTAATTTCTTAACACTTTTCTTAAGTGTTTACTTACTGTTTTACCAGTTTTTTAATCTGTTTTACTTATGTACATTTTTACACAGTTATATTTGAAATTCAGTACAGTTTTGTTCTGTTCTATGGTTTTCTTGATTAATATCAGTTGTTACAAACATAGCACATATACATAATGATTGCCTCAGTGTTAGATACTGAATATTTAATTTGCTTTTAAAATTTGCTTGTTATCAACAAACATGAGAGGCCTGTTTTCCTATTTAAAGCTTTATTTACCTTTTGGAATTTTTTTTATGACAGATGCCAAGAACGAAATTCTTGGGTCAGAGATTTTGAATATTTTTATGACTTGTGCTAATAAATTACTTTCCACTGGGGTTTAATGCATTTACATTGCAATGACCAGGAGGTGAAAGAACCATCTTCTCCTTCCTCTCAGTGGCATTGATAATACCAGCTTAAAGTTATTTTTTTTTTTTCTCAAGTTATAGAATGATAAATCTCATCATCTTATTTTATTTTTTTCGGATACCAGTGAAACTGAACGTTTTCCATGTCTGCTGGATATCCAGATTCTGATGAAGTGTTTCCTTCTGTGTTTTGAAGGCTGCCTAAGCAGATTCACCCATGCAAACCGCCACTGTCCGAAGCACCCTTATGCCAGGCTGAAGCGAGAGGAACCCACAGATGCTCTCAGTAAGCCCCAGGCTGTGGACAACCAGGCTGCCGCTGAGTGGTTGGCAAAGTAAGGCTCTCCCTGGAGTCTACAGCGGAACACTGCCCAGTGTGTGGGTTGAAGCTGGGGACTTAGGCAGTTCTCAGTTTAAGTTGCTTTTGTACACGTTTTTAAAAAATAACTTGAAATGGCACTTTATTTCTTTAAAGCACAGAATTATTAGGAGTTTTATTTGGATCTGTGTGTGATAGAAGACTACTATATGATATTAGTCTGAGTGCTCAGATCACAGTTTTTTTTAAAGCAGGGATTTACCCCATTTGAAAATAATGTTTTTTATGTATTGTATTTCATTTGTCATTAGTACAATCCGTCTTCATTTTCTTTATATTGAATTTAGTGATGTGTTGATTATTAGAGAGATAGAGACTAGAGGTTTTTCCAAAGTAAAATTTCCAAATGCATCCGGTTTAATTTGTTTAATGGCAACAAAGGGACCAGTATAAAAACATTCCTGTAAGGATGTTTTGATTTAAGGCGTCATTACACACCAGCAGCAGCTGATTGTGCCATCCCTAGCTGGTCTCCTCTGCACTGAGGATAAACTCTAGAATCCCTAATTATGTTCTGTGGTTCTGCCTCCCTCTAGAACACAACTGTCTCCAGCCACCGGGGTTCCTTGTCTCTATATAGCACTGTTACCGTAGTTTCTAGCCCTTTGTGCTCACTTCTCTCTTCATGTAGCCACTCGTTCATTCTTCATTTCTTACTCAGATTAAACATCACTTCAGGAAGTTCTTCCCTAACCTACCCAGTAACCCCCGAAACAAATAAGGTTAAATTCACTTAACAGATGATTTTATAACACATTGTATTTTCATCTCAAAACCTCCATCACACATTTATTTGTTCAATGACTATCTTCCCTGCTGGATCATAAGCTCCACAAAGGCAGAAATTGGGTTTTCTCAAGTACTGCACCATTTTCTTCCTCCCTCTTCCTCCTTGCTGGTCTCCACTGCCCCATTGAATCTAATTTTGCCCAAGCCAGAAACTAACTAGTTATCTTTGTCGTAACCTTATTTTTCTCCCATCTACTCAGTGATCAACCTATGGATTCTACTTCCTTAACAACTCTCAGATTCAGCCACTTAAGTCTTCTCAATCTGTACTTCATGCTGCTGCCAGAGGCGTCTTTCTAAAATGCTAATATGGTTCTCAGTATGAAGTCTAAACCCTTTATTATAGCATTCAAAGCCCTTACCTAGTCCTTACTGACCTTGCTGACTTGTATTTTGCTGTTTTCCTTTTCTAGTTGTCCTTGAAGTCATATTGAACTTCTTGCATTTCTCTTTTTATATTTCTGAGTATTTCCAAAAGTTTTCTAGTTTGAGTAGTCTGGGTTCCCTGAAATCTGGTATTGTATTTTTTTTTTGGTATGTAATTTTAAAAATAGCTTTATTGAGGCAT
Source organism: Cephalophus harveyi (assembly GCA_006410635.1). Classification (NCBI taxonomy): domain Eukaryota; kingdom Metazoa; phylum Chordata; class Mammalia; order Artiodactyla; family Bovidae; genus Cephalophus; species Cephalophus harveyi. Next base: position 389,231 of record SJYT01074083.1, on the reverse strand, counting down.
AATTGTCAAACAATAAATTGTACACATTTAAAGTACATAATTTGATGTGCTTTGACATATGTAGATATATGTGAAACCATCACCAAAATCAAGATAGTGAGCATACCCATCACTTCCACAAGCCTCCTCATGTCCCTTCGTAATCTACTGATGTAAGCCTGCATTTCCCTGCCACTGCCAGCCTCCCAAAACACTCATCTGCTTTCTCTCTGTATAGTTAGTTCACATTTTCTAGTTTTATACAAATGGAATTGCCCACTATATACTTGGTTGGCTTCTTTCAACCAGCATAATTATTTTGAGAGTCATGGTGTTGTTGAGTGTATAAGTTCATTCCTTTTTATAGCTGTGCAGTAATCTGTTGTATGGCCATAACTCCCAATTATTTATTCATTCACCTCTTGATGGGCCTTTATGTTGGTTTTGGCTGTTACAAATAAAGCTACTATGAACATGAATGGACATTTTTGTAGGTAATAGTACTGTGATTTAAATATGCCTTTCTTTGGTTTTCAAAAAAAGGTGGAACATTTGGATTTTCTCTTGTGAGCTCTCAGTTGACCATGCAATAGAATAATGATGGTGCTCTTAAATTCTTGAATAAGCTCCATGTGTTACCCTTATTAATCCATTTGTGCTCTTTTTGGTGGGTTTAAACTTTCTCATAATTAGCTCTATCAGAAGCTGTCATCCCTCTGTGGAAAGGATAAATAGGCTTCTATGATTATTCTATTTCTATATTTTACTCTAGGCCATTTCACATGTATTCTTGAAATCAGTTTAATGACGAAAACACATGACTCCAAGAGCTGAGTCTGAGCTGCTATTTGTTGATTGTGGCATTCTAAGCAAGTCCTTCAGCTTCCTGAACTTGAGTTTTCCCCTCTGTTATGGAAACATGTGGAGAAGGAAATGGCAACCCACTCCAGTATTCTTGCCTGGAGAATCCCAGGGACAGAGGAGCCTGGTGGGCTGCCATCTACCAGGTCGGAGAGTCGGACACGACTGACAGGACTCAGCAGCAGCAGCAGCATGGAAACATGTAACATATTCACTTTGTAACTTTATAAACTGAAACACAAAATAATACTGTAGTAAAGACCCCCTCCTTTTTTTTTTTTTAGAAAAGTGAACATTGGAGAGTCTTACCTATACGTGTCAGTAATGTGGATGCATTTCATACAGGTACTGGGAAACACGAGAGCAGCGCACTCCTACCTTGAAAGGAAAGCTGGTTCAGAAGGCTGATCAGGAGCAGCAGGACCCGCTGGAGTATCTCCAGTCTGACGAGGAAGACGACGAGAAGAGCGGTGCGCAGCGGCGGCTCCAGGAGCAGCGGGAGCGCCTGCACGGAGCCCTGGCTCTCATCGAGCTCGCCAACCTGACGGGAGCACCGCTCCGCCAGTAGCCCGAACACTGACTCTTCCACTGTACAAAAGTACTGCCCAGCATACTTAAAAAGTAGATCCTTGGGCATAAGCTAAGCACCTTATTTGCTTATCATAGGCTGCTATTCTGTAGAAATGTATGAAGAATGTCATTGCCCCAGAATATGGGGTGAGAGAGAATTGCACTTTTTTATATGGTAATAGATTTGTTGTAAAGTTTAAAATATTTTGTAAATATGGGACTTCTAGTACAGGGTAGAAAACTACGTATTGTGGGAGGCTAGATTTTGCAAGTTTAATGCATTCATTGGAAGCAGTTCTCACAGAAAGCACTTTCTGAATAAGACACTTGTATGGGGGAAAAAAAAGTATGGTACATGTAGCCAAAGAAGGTTTAAATAGATTATTTATAAGACCATTTTTAACAATGTATATTAGTATGTTTAACAATACTGTAAACACTGAAGCAAGCAGAAAGTATAAGGTGTAAGGTATATATTTTAAAATTGCAAAATAGTGTGTCTAATAAGACTAGAGATGAAAAACTGACTTTCAGAAGATTTTCTAACTTTGGGACTTTGGAAGAAAACAGATATTTGAAGATCTTGGTAAGATGAACAGTAGTTAAAAATTTTCAAAATTGTATTGAAATCAGTCTTATTCTATCTTTCTGAGGTTTTACAACTCACTATGATGTTTAGGTTTGAAAGCACTTGTCATCCCTAGCTTGTTAACTTGGGAACTTTTGCACATTTCATGCTTCTCATTTGCTGAAATTGAATGATTAATCTTGCAAAGTCTAGGTAACTTGGTAATCGGTATTTTAAAAATATATTATGGGCCCTGTAATGAGATTTGGCACTTGGATTCTTATTAATAAAAGGGACATCTACAGGGTTGTTTTGTAGTGAACCGTTTTAGATCTTTTGTTAGCAAACACTAAATTTAAATGTACTGCTTGTTTAGAATTATTAGCAAATGGAAGCCTCCTATTTATATTTTCAGTGCATAAAGCCACCTTCTTGCTTTACTTCAGAATAACATGCCAAGCTATTTTGTGTTCACTAAATTTAGCTATCAGTTAAACACTGCAGAAAATATTAGCTACTCAAATAAGTAGGCTTCGGGAATAGTTTTAACTGCAAGTGTGTTAACTTGTGTGGTGGTTTTAAATAATTTTTTCCAAAATAGATGAAATTTTTAAACACCACTTTATGTACTGAAACATGAATAGAAAAATGAAGAGCAGAGTAGTTCACCTCCTTTATGTAGGCATAAACTTTCATCATTTTACCTTGTTTTAAGCAGAAACTAAATAACATGCATAGCATGGTAATTTTATAGATTGTTTAATTGGAGTAAACATCACAATAAGGGAAATAAGGGCTCATCAGTGCCTTTTTCTCTTTTTTTTTGTATTGAAATAGTAGCCTACAGATGTAGTTTAAACATCTAAAATGTAGGCTTCTTTATCTCAAAATCCCAGTGCGTTGCAGTACACAGATAGTTTAAAATATGTAGCCATGGGGAAGGGTATGTATGTAAATGTATTGAAATGAGGCAGAAGTATGAAAGATAATAGTAACAAATAATGTGTATGATGAGGACATACTTTAAAAATGTAATTCCTCTGTACAGTAAATTACAAATCTTGAGGAATTTTTTTTTTTTTGTAATAAGAGAATTTATATTTGTAATGGTCTAAGAATTTTTTTTGTAATCTGGTATATAGAATTTTAACTTGGAGCACTTATGAGCACAGACTATAGCATCTGAATTTTCTTGGTTTAGGTTTCAACATTTTTCTCTAGAATTTTTCTTCTCAAATATGACTTAAATGAACTAGAAAAAGCTTCATCAATCTTGGGAAATTTAATGAACTTACCTAAAGNCATGGAAAAATGGAGAAAACAAAAGATGTGTATAAGAGACAGTATTTAAAATGTTCCTTTTTTGATATAAGCTATATATTTGGAAAAATACATTGGCATCTAAAATTTGAGGTGTGTTAAAAATGTGGTTTACATTCAAATTTTTGAAGTGTTTTATGCTTCATATGGCTAAGTTGTAGTTTGGCAGAGTTAACAGCATAAGAATAAACATGCTGTAATTTTAAAAGTTGCTTTGAATAAAAACTTACTTTAATTTACAGTTTAAAGTACATGCTCATTCTTAAACCCTTTATAATTTGTTTTCCTTTTAAAAATACAATAACCATGATATAAAAATTTAAAGGTGAAAAGAAATACCACGTAGCCATACATTCTCCTGTCATTATTATTTTGGTGCATTTTATATTTCATTCCAGTCTCAGGCATCTTTTTAGCATAGTTGGAACCATTGTGTGAATTCCTTTTCCTTACTTTAAAATTTTGGCCTTTTAGACTTTGGATATTCATTTAACTTCCTGTCTGTTTTCATTATTACAGTGTAAAAATACTGATGTAAAAAAAGCATCAAACTACTGCCAGCTCTATCCCAGGCTTTATATTAGGGTAATCAGGAACTGGAGTTTTATTTCACTTATATCCAGGATATGTTGAATCTGAAGTCAACCCTGGAGAATCCACTCAAGGCTTGTTTACTTTTCTGAGTCAAGCAAATTGCGTTAATTTTTAAATTGTTTTTGGTAGATCTTCAGTTGTTGCCATGGCAAGGTTTCAGCCTGTCCAGGCTTTGTGCAAAAGAATTTCACAAGCAACTCTTCAGTGTAAGTTGTGGTTTAAACACAGAAAGGATGAGATTTTTGACTGACTTAAGTTCCAGGAAGTATGTACACAGAAGCAAATTAAATGCAAATATGATTAAGGCTGTCTTGAAAAGTGACTTTAAAATACTGTCTTGGACTTGTGGTTCAGTGGTTAAGACTCCAGGCTTCCAATGAAAGGGAGGGCAGGTGTTGACCCCTAGTCTAGGAACTAAGATCCCACATGTCTTGTGGTGTGGCCAAAAAAAAACAAACCCCAAAGTGTCTTGTTGCCAAAACTTGGTTGGAGACTCTGGGACTCACTGGAAACTTAGTTGATCTTTTTGATGAACTTAACTAAAATGACTTCTAATTTCAGAGTTTGGATTCAACCTGAGTATGAATTTATTTTCTATTTTAAAAGTCATGTGTATTCCTTTTCTGTTTTGGGTAATGTAGACTTCCTTTCTGGCTTTTTTAGTGCTAGTTATTTGTTAAAAGCTGGGGTCGCAAAGAGTTGGACACCACTGAGCAACTAACACACATCTTCAGTTCAGTTCAGTCACTCAGTCGTGTCTGACTCTTTGCGACCCCATGAACCACAGCATGCCAGGCCTCCCTGTCCATCACCAATTCCCGGAGTTTACCCAAACTCATGTCCATTGAGTTGGTGACGCCATCTAACCATCTCACCCTCTGTCGTCCCTTTCTCCTCCTGCCTTCAATCTTTCCCAACATCAGGGTCTTTTCAAATGAGTCAGCTCTTCGCATCAGATGGCCAAAATACTGGAGTTTCGGCTTCAACATCAGTCCTTCCAATGAACACCCAGGACTGATCTCCTTTCTTATCAATACAAAAAATGTTCTTGGTCGTTCATTACCTCCAACAGAAAACTATTGCATGGCATAGCTTCAATCTCTATTTAACCTGAAAACTAGCTTTTCTAAAAAGTTGAAATTTCAAGTTTTTTAAATTACTTATTTAGAATGAAAATATGGGACATTTAATTGAAAGAATGTTAGAGCAGGCAGATTCTGGTCAGAGTAGGCAGTTCTGGGAGGCCCTCCTTGAATTAACATGAACAAGAAACCGATGTTTAACTATACCCTTGTAGAAAAGACATACGTAAGGGGAGAACCTGCCTTAACCCAGAGGCAAGAAAAGCCTGGAGACTTTGCACCCACTATACCGCTAGCCCCTCTACTCCTAGGTACTTACCCGAAGATAAATGAAAATATACTCTTGTGTACAAAAACTTGTACACGAATGTTGGTGGAAGCCTTTTTTTGGGTAATAGCCCTAAACTGGAAACAACTAAACATGGCCACCACTTACCTAGGGAATGGATAAACAAATTACGGTACTTAACTCGACAATGAAGACTCAAACATGGGTGAGTCACAAAAACAATAAAAGCTGGGCGACAAGAGCCTTGAAACAGTACATGTACATTTATATGAGCTTTCTGAAAAGACAGATCTAACCTACGGTAATAGAAATCTGAATGCAGTGCCGGGGGGTCGACTTCAGTGGGACACAAAGGGCACTTTTTGGGGTGATGGAGATGTTCAGTGCCTTGATTTGGGTGATTATACGGCTGTATGCATTTGTCAAAACAGCGGCTGTGGACTTGTAAAATCTGCATTTCACTGTATGTAAATTAAACGTTCAGGTCGGTTCAGTCGCTCAATCGTGTACGACTCCATGAACCGCAGCACGCCAGGCCGCCCTGTCCATCACCGGAGTCCACCCAAACCCATGTCCATTGAGTCTGTGATGCCATCCAATCTCTGTCGTCCTCTGTCGTCCCCTTCTGCCCTCAATCTTTCCCAGCATCACGGTCTTTTCAAATGAGTCAGCTCTTCGCATCAGGTGGCCAAAGTATTGGAGTTTCAGCTTCAACATCAGTCCTAGCAATGAACACCCAGGACTGAAAATACTTTTTTTTTTAAAAAAGGGCAAAACAAACCCTAAGTCTTAACGCTTTTCCCTAAGGCGGCAGTTTAGAGGAAGACAGGATTTTTAAAAAACTCTCCCAAACCCAGACAAGAGTCAGAGGGTGGTGCCTTTGACGACGAACTTGAGCCCAGCCCGCTGCTACGTGCGGGCAGCTTTGGGGCGCCGGGCGCGGCGCGTGTGGGGTTCCCTCCGCGGCCCTTCCTGTTTCGGCCGCGCCTCCTCCCGCGCCGGCTGGGGGCGGGGACTGAACTGGGGTGGCGCGGCCCGAGGGTGGCCCAGGCGGGCGGCCGCGGGACATGACGGCCGGCGGCCAGGCCGAGGGCGCGGGCGCGGGCGCGGACCCCGCTTCCGCGCGGCTGCCTTCCCGGGTGGCCAAGCTACTGTCGGCCCTCTTCTACGGGACCTGCTCCTTCCTCCTCGTGCTGGTCAACAAGGCGCTGCTGACCACCTACCGGTGAGACGGGAGCCTCGGGGCTGGGAGGCGGAGTCCGCGCGGGCGCCTGGCTGCTCCGCGGGACTCCGGGACCTTCCCGCTCCGGCGCCGCGCCGGGCGGGTGCTGGCCGGACTCCGGAGGTCCCAAGCCGGGGAGAGCCGCGGGGCTGCCGGCTCGCGCTCTTCGGTCGTACTCGGGTCAGCGGGTGGGTGGGAACGGCGAGCGGGAAGTCTCGCTGCTAACTCCGGAGCCAATTTGGGCGGCTAGTGCACTGCGCTCGGAGAAGGCAATAGCAAGCCACTCCAGTACTCTTGCCTAGAAAATCCCATGGATGGAGGAGCCTGGTGGGCTGCAGTCCATGGGGTCGCTAGGAGTCGGTCGCGAGTGAGCGACTTCACTTTCACTTTTCGCTTTCACACAATGGAGAAGGAAATGGCAACCCACTCCAGTGTTCTTGCCTGGAGAATCCCAGGGACGGGGGAGCCTGTTGGGCTGCCGTCTATGGGGTCGCACAGAGTCGGACACGACTGAAGCGACTTAGCAGCAGCAGCAGCAGCAGTGCACTGCGCACGGGCCACGTATTCAGAGTCCGGACCTTTGCACTGTTCTGGAAACCAGACCGCAAGCTAGCAAGTCAGCGCGGGCGCACCTCACCGCGGCTTACTGCTGCAGGACAGGAAGCGCACCTGTGCTTTCACGAGCACCAGTGAGCTGAAACTAGCGATCCGAATGTGTCTTTCAAACGTAAACTATTTCTACAAGTCTAGATATTCAACCATCAGAAGAGTCCTGAGTGGATGAGTTTATTCGCATTGTTTAATCATTCATTCTCAAATTACCAGCATGTTCATGGAAAAATGGAGAAAACAAATTTTCATATTCTATACTTTTTTTTTTTTGATGAGTATGTAGTAAACCAGAAAATTTGTGTGTTCTGGAACCTATTTGTAAAGATAGAAAATCCTGTTTAATTCTGCGTTGGTTGTATAGGCATCGAAAGGGTTGTGAATTTAGACCCAGCTCTACCAGATAATTACATCTCTGTAAATTATCTCCCAGAGCTGGGCATGAGCAGTCACAAGTGAGGGCTCCTTGTAAACTATACTATGCTACAAGAATGTAAAATCAGAATTTTATAAAGAGTCCAAAGGGCTCCCCTGGTAGCTCAGTAGTAAAGAATCATCCTGCTTGGGCAGGAGACAGAGGTTCCATCCCTGGGTGGGGAAGATCCCTTGGAGAAGGAAATGGCAACCCACTCCAGTATTCTTGCCTGGGAAATCCGATGGACAGAGAAGCCTGGCAGGTTACAGTCCATGGGGTCATGAAAAGGGTGAACACTACTTAACAACAACAAAGAAACCTCGGAGTGTCTTCAGCCTCCTTATTTTAAACTAGCAGAAGCTGAAACCTAGGTGAGCTTGGCTGGTTCCACCTCTAACAGATATTTACTGAGCACCTTTTTTTTTTTTTTTTTTTTTTAAGTCGCTCAGTCGTGTCCTACTCTTTGCGACCCCATGGGCTCTACTAGGTGCCAATCCCAGGGAAGCAGCTCTACCCAGCGGTGGAGCCCCCTACCTTATCAGTGATAGAGAGGAAAGTAAGCAAGTGGGCTCATGAATAAGCAAGGTGATTTCAGGTTTGCTGTGAGAGTTCCTGGGGTGGAGTGGTTGGTGGAGAACATTCCACACAGAAGAAAATGTGCTGAAGTGAGCATGAGCTTGGCCTACTGGAGGAATAGAGAGAAGGTGATCTGGCTAGAACTGAATGAGCAAGTGGTAGGAGAGAGTGTGTTGAGATCGGTAGGATCAGATGCTTCATTCATTCAATAATATTCAATAGACACCTATCATAAAAAGAGAATGCTGTTAATAGGCTTTTGGGGAGTTGCTGACAGATGTATCAGTTGAAGTTTGATGGTAAATCTCTGCTTTCTGCTCTTGACTGAGCAGTCTGCTCGCTGACCAGAACAGTCAATGAGTCCAAAAACATGCGTCTTCTTGTTGGAAGCCAGTAAACACTGGTTAAGTGCTTGGAAGATGAAGGACAGTGTTTGACTGGAAAGAATTATATGAGGCATCTCCTGCTCTAACCTTTCATCTTTAAAATTTTGAGTTCCATGACTGAAGGAGGAAATTGTTTTTGTCTCAGCAAGGCAAAGCCCCTTATAACCTTATATGTTTCACATTTCCGTAATGTGATACACAGTTGGAGAGCCCTGTTCAAAAAACATTGTTTAGTCTCTCATCTCAGGATGCTTTTGGAGCATGTTTTGAGGCGAAGAGAGTTGGGGTTATTCGGTTATAACAATAAGCCATAAAAATCTGATCCAGACATTAACTGTTTGAGGATAGAATGTTGTGTTATCGGGTAGAAGGAAGAACTTTTTGTAGTTACCTAGTTCACAGGATTATGGGAATGTAGCTCAGGGAGTATTTTTTTATCTTCCAATTTGATTAGACTGTGTCTGGTTGGAGTACCAGACTGATGATGGCCTTAGTTATATGTTAGTCTTAGGTCATTGAGAGAGAGCCTTGGAAGGACTTGGAGTCAGACCCTGTTGGAGTGAGAGGGAAAAGAATCTGGGGGACAAGACGGGCTTTGCTGGTTCATTGCATGTAGCCCGAAGTCCTGAAGGGTGGAGAGAAAGACCAGGACTCCACTAAATGAGCCACAGAAGCTCAGGAGGCACTACAAAGAACACTAGCCCTGAACCATCAAAGCCTATCTTGTCCCCCAGATTCTTCTCCCTCTCACTCCAGCAGGGAGAAGAACAGTAGTGGTTCTTTGGAGTCCCATTCATGAGGCTTGTGCAGGCAGTCTCAGTTGTTTTTTTGTTACTATTTTAATACTGTTCTCTGACATGCAAGATTTTATGAATAATACTTAATAAAAAGTATAAACTTAGTTGTATTTAGTTCAACAGATATGTGCTTGGTACTTGCTGTTTGTTTATGCAATCCAGGGCTTTGAGATCATTTAACACAGTCATTTCCAAACTTGCCTGGTAATGTGAATCCCTAGGAGAGATTTGTTTTGTTTTTTTTTTTTCTTAAAGCTATTGAATCAGAGGCTCCAGTGGTGGCAACTGGAAATTTATATTAAAAAAAACCCAAAACCTCCTAATTTTCTCCTACTCTGATGAAAACTGGCTCTCTCCTAAAGACACCGCTCCTTTTGGCTCCTGGGAAGGAACTGGATCCCGGTCATGCCCCATCTGTTGCCAGGAGGTGGGGTTGGGTCCTCGTAGCTCCCCACTGCCTCTGCTCTGTGGCAAGTCCAGGCTTAGTACTCCCTTTGTGTCCTCTCTATAGTGCCTCCTAATCTTCAGACCACCTGACCTGCCACTTGAGAAATCTGTATGCAGGTCAGGAAGCAACAGTTAGAACTGGACATGGAACAACAGACTGGTTTCAAATAGGAAAAGGAGTACATCAAGGCTGTATATTGTCACCCTGCTTATTTAACTTCTATGCAGAGTACATCATGAGAAACGCTGGGCTGGAAGAAACACAAGCTGGAATCAAAATTGCTGGGAGAAATATCAATAACCTCAGATATGCAGATGACACCACCCTTATGGCAGAAAGTGAAGAGGAACTCAAAAGCCTCTTGATGAAAGTGAAAGTTGAGAGTCCCTTGGACTGCAAGGAGATCCAACCAGTCCATTCTGAAGGAGATCAGCCCTGGGATTTCTTTGGAAGGAATGATGCTAAAGCTGAAACTCCAGTACTTTGGCCACCTCATGTGAAGAGTTGACTCATTGGAAAAGACTCTGATGCTGGGAGGGATTGAGGGCAGGAGGAGAAGGGGACGACCGAGGATGAGATGGCTGGTTGGCATCACTGACTCGATGGACGTGAGTCTGAATGAACTCCGGGAGTTGGTGATGGACAGGGAGGCCTGGTGTGCTGCGATTCATGGGGTCGCAAAGAGTTGGACACGACTGAGTGACTGAACTGAACTGAAGCTTCTGTGGCAGATTTAGTGGAGTACTGGTCTTTCTCTCCACCCAGACTCTTTAAGCCCTCGAGACTTCGTGCTACGTGTGCTGAACCATCAAAGCCCATTGTGTCCTATGTTCCGTGGCACTTCCAGGGCTGTGTGCTCAGGGTGGCCCAGCCAGCCTCTCCAGTCCCTGTGCAGAATATCCACACTTAGTGCCTCAGCCCAGGTATTTCTGCCACATCCACTCTCCAAGTGTCCCTTCTCTCCTGGTCTAGCCAGCGGGCCCTTCCCTGGAAGCCCCTAAGACCCCTTCCCAGCTCTTGCCTTGGCTGGTACTTACCTCACACAAGCCTACCTTTTGCAACTTTCCTCAGCATTGAGCAACTCTGACTGTCTTGGGAGAAAAAATCACTTTGGGTATGGCTGGGTTGACTTTAATTTGATGATCACAAACCTCAAAACCAGCTCTTCTGCCACCTGCTAGTTTCTTCTGGGGCCTTGCTTTCCTTGTTTCAGAAATGTCTCCTTCCTGCTTTCTCTTTTACCCTGAAACCCTCCACACCCCCATCCTCCACTCTCCTCTGATACTTCATTGAGGAAAATAGAAACTGTCAGATGAGGTCCCCTTTCTGCTGTGATGGAGGGAGTGCTTTATTCCTGTGGAGGGCGCAGCTCCCCATTTCTGGATGTCCCCTCCTCCTTGCTCCTTTCATTATCCTCTATTCTGCATCAGCTGCCTCTCTCTGTCAGCTTAAAACATGTTTAGGTTTCTCAAGCAAAAATAACCCTCCCTTGATCCACGTGGGTGCTCTTTTCTCTGATCCTTTCAGAGTCAGACTTTAAAAGGTTGTGTACACATACTATCTTCACTTCCTTGCATTCACTCCAAAAATAATTCAGTTTAACAATTGGGTGTTATTTAAATATACAAATGTACAAAGAAGATGATAATAATAATTGTTCATATTCCCACTATCTAGAATTAATATTCTGAATTTTTTAAAAGAAAAGTCATTCTGTGTGATCATTATAAAGAATTCAAACAAGAGAAAAATATTAGGGTAAAATTTTAAAAATTACTATAGTTGACATTAGACAATAACTTCAGACATCTTTTAGATAGATGGATGGATTAGAGAAAGATAGGTTGAATTACTTTTTATATAAAGTATATTTATAGATATAGCTACTTAATTGCTCATTTCTTTATAAATTACTTTCTTTAATTCAAAAAGGAGTGGGAAGTGAGTGGGGGCTTTCACTTAATTATTCAATTGTTTGAGGATCACCAAAGTCCCCCTGAACTTTCCTGGTGGTTCAAATGGTAGAGAATCTGCCTGCAGTGCAGGAGATTTAGGATCGATCCCTGGGTCAGGAAGATCCCCTGGAGAATGGAATAGCTACCCACTCCAGTATTCTTGCCTGGAGAATCCCATGGAGAGAGGAATCTGGTGAACGATAGTCCATGGGGTCGCAAAGAATTCGACATGACTGAGCAATTAACATTTAAGTCCCTTTACCACTTTTTATTATGAAAAGTTTCAAGCACACAGGAAAGTGGAAAGCAAAGTACACTGAACATTTGTACATACACCACTGAAATTAAGTAATTAACATTTTGCTATATTTGAGTGCTGAAGAATTGATGCTATTGAATTATAGTACTGGAGGAAACTCTTGAGAGTCCCTTGGACTGCAAGGACATCAAAACAGTCAAACCTAAAGAAAATCAACCCTGAATATTCCCTGGACAGACTCTTGCTGAAGCTGAAGCTCCAATACTTTGGCCACATGATGCAAAAAGATGACTCACTGGAAAAGACCCTGATGCTGGGAAGGATAGAAGGCAAAAGGAGAAGAGGGCAGTAGAGGATGAGATGGTTAGATAGCACCACCGACTCAATGGACATGAATTTGAACAAACTGTGAGAGATTTTGGAGGAAGAGAAGCCTGGTGTGCTGCAGTCCATCGGGTTGCATGAACCATTGAATACATCATGACACTGCACTCTCAGATATTTCAACATGCATGTGTGTGCCTGTTCAGTCCTGTCTGACTCTTTGCGACCCTATGGACTGTAGCCTGCCAGGCTCCTCTGTCCATGGGATCTCACAGGCAAGGATACTGGAGTGGGTTGCCATTTCCTTCTCCAGAGGAGCTTCCTGACCCAGGGATGGAAACCACATCTCCTGTGTCTCCTGCATTGGCAGGTGGATTCTTTACCACTGAGCTACCTGGGATGCCCTATTTCAACATATCTTTCCTGAAATATGGATATTCTTTGACATTAGTATAATTTTTGCTCTTAGCAAACTTAACAGTAATCTCCTAAAATAATCTAATACCAAATCTATAGTCATCCCAGTTGTCTCCAAGTTGTTTTTATGATTGTTTTAAACAGTTGAATCAAGATCCAATTGAACTTCATGTAATGTATACAGATACGTCTTTTTAGTTTATTTTAATCTAGAAAAGTTCCCCATCCACCTCTTCCCCTTGATTATTGTTGTTTAGTCGCTAAGTTGTGTTCAACTCTTTGTGACCCCAGGGACTGCAGCCCGCCAGGCTCCTCTGTCCGTGGATTTCCCAGGCAAGAGTCCTGGAGTGGCTTGCCATTTCCTTCTCCACTTCCCCTTGATATTGACTTTGAAATGCCTGACCCAGGTGTGTTGTAAAGTGTCCCATATTATGGATTGTTTGATTTATTTTTTGAAGTCTCACTTAACTTACTTTCTATTTTTTTTTAACTGTAAGTTAGATCTAAAGGCTTGATTACATTCAGATTAAACATTTTTTGGCTTTATACTAATAGTGGACCCTGTAAATTTCAGCTTGCATCATATGAGGGGTTGTAACACCATTAGTCATTCTGGCTGCGCTTGAAGGCTTAAGGTGAGGGCTGCAAGTTGCCTGTATGTATGAAATTTAGTTTTAACTGAATTGAATGGAGGGAAGAGAAATTAGAGTTCAATGAAAAGAATTGTTGACTTTCAAATATGTTTCTTCAGTTTCTGACTATACGTATGGCTTCTCTGCTATGAAGCATGACATCGGTGTACTTCTTCCTATCTCCTCTCCCCTCCATGTCTTCTTTTATGGTGTAGCATCCTGTTGTATAAGTATAATCCCGCAGTTGTTTGAATCTGGTCTATGTTAAATGAATACAGTAGTCAGTAGCCTTTTATCGCAGTGTCTCCATTCCAGAGTTCAGTATTTTGGTTTGACTCCTAAGTAGTGGATTCCATTGCAGGGTAGTGTTTTTATGGAGAGTTCATGGCTGCTGTGTTAATCGTGTTGAATATTCTTAACAACTTTTTATGCAACAAATGTGCTTTTAGATCTGGAGAGTTTGCTTATTTTCCTCATGTCAAGGAAACAAATTTGCCTTTTGTATCTTTGAATTATTTTCTCTCTTTATTGAGAGAAAACAGCACAGAAATTAGCCCTTTCTGGTGGTATCTATCTTTGAAATCTGTTTATCTTTGGGAATGTATTTTTTTCCTGTTCGTTCACTGTGATAACCTCGTCTCGGTAATTCATTTTTCAGCAGCAGTCATTTACTTCTGTGTGGTTTCTAAATTACTCATACGGCAGTTATGTTTTCTTCCTCAGTTGGTTTCCTTAGATCTGTGCTTCCCTTTTCATCTCACTTGTTTGCTTTGTCATCTCAATTTTGAGCCGTTGGTTTTGTTGATATCTTCTTATTAAGGTGTTCTGCAGCTGGAAACAGTTAAAAAGGTGCCTTCTCTCCTTGTGTTACATTCTCTTCCAGACTGAGCTCTTTGTCTTCCTTCCATAAGCCTTTTGTTGTTGTTTTACTGTTTGTTCATGTTCTAGTCTTATTATTTTGCTTGATGTTGCAGGCAATGGCACCCCACTCCCATACTCTTGCCTGGGAAATCCCAAGGATGGAAGAGCCTGGAAGGCTACAGTCCATGGGGTGGCTAAGAGTCAGACACTGACTCTGAGCAACTTCACTTTCACTTTTCACTTTCATGCATTGGAGAAGGAAATGGCAACCCACTCCAGTGTTCTTGCCTGAAGAATCCCAGGGACGGGGGAGCCTGGTGGGCTGCTGTCTATGGGATTGCACAGAGTCGGACATGACTGAAGCGACTTAGCAGCAGCAGCAGCAGGTTGTATTCCTGGGCAAGGAGACTCTCAGATTTGAGGAAAGTATTCTGGGCGGTGCTCTTGGGACCCACTCCTGTGGGAGAGTGAGGGAAGCAGGATTAAGAAGAGAGAGAAGCTGGGCTATGCTTCATCGCAACAGAGCCTTATCCCAGCGTCTCTGGAGCTGGAAAGGCTCAACAGAATCGTCTTGAATTGGGTCGAGGGCCCTTGGCCTTTATACCTCTGCACAGACGTGCAGGCTTGGAACACAGGCTGGTCTCAGGGAGTTGGGGGCTGTTGGCAAGGCAGCTTTCTCCTGCTGAGGATGCTCTTGGGAAACTGGGGAATGAGGGCTTCAGTCCAGAAGCAGATGTCTGGGTGGCACATGCGGCATCCATTGGCGTTCATTTTATTTTCATGGTGGCGCTGTCCAGTCATTCTGTTTTCTGACAAGGTAGGTTAGTTCCTTATTCTCTTCTCACCCTATCTGAAATAGGTATGTTTCGCTGTGACATGCAGTTTAGGGGATGAGGTGGTGTTGTTGTTGGTGGTGGTTTTTTGAGTGATATTCCCTCTTTTGAATAGCTGGACAGAATGACTGGGAGCCAGTGAAGGGCTGGACAGTGAGTGAGCCTGGCGAGGTGATGTGCTGCCTTGTTAAGTATGGCATTAGGTAGGGAGTAAGCTTCTGTATTCAGTTGCCTGGTGCCATTTGTTAAAAGACCGACTGTCTTTTCCCTTCTCCTCTATGTGGTCATCGTTGTCATGAGTCAGGTTTCCATGTGGGTGTGTATCTGTCCTCATCTCTGTTTTCATGCATTGTCTGGTTAGAATATCAGTGTGCCAATACCACACTCTCTGATTTGTTGTGACTTTAAAATCAATCCTGGAAAATTCCCTGGTGGTCCAGTGGTTGCTAAGCTGCTAAGTCACTTCAGTCGTGTCCGACTCTGTGCGACCCCATAGACGGCAGCCCACCAGGCTCCCCCATCCCTGGGATTCTCCAGGCAAGAACACTGGAGTGGGTTGCCATTTCCTTCTTCAATGCATGAAGGTGAAAAGAGAAAGTGTCTGACTCTTAGCAACCCCATGGACTGCAGCCTACCAGGCTCCTCTGCCCATGGGATTTTCCAGGCAAGAGTACTGAAGTAGGGTGCCATTGCCTTCTCCGTCCAGTGGTTAGGGTTCTGCGATTCCACTGCAGAGTATGGGTTTAATCCCTGGTCTGGGAACTAGGATTCCAGGATGCTGCAGCCAAAAAAAAAAAAAAGAAAGAAAGAGAGAATACTGGCATCCAGCAGAATCAGTCCTCCAACGTTTTTTCTTCATGATTATCTTAGATCATGTTTGCTTTTGCCTTGAAATTCAGTTTCAGGGTCAATACAAAATACCTGTTCTTGTTTGTAAAGAGAGATTTGAGTTTGTGGCTAATTGTTCACTACAATATCGATTCTAATCCATGAACATTATTTAGGGCTTCTTTCATTTTTTAAATATAGATTTATAATTTTCTATGTAGAGGTAGTTCTTAGAAATATTTTATTAGATTTGTACCTGGGTATATTATTTTGAAGAAAGGAAACCAGTATAATGAATCTCCAAGTTTCAACAAGCTTGTTACATTTATATTGCTCCTCTTCTCAATTCCAATATCTCCCCCCAGATTATTATGAATTTTTAAAGGATAAGAAGGACTATTTTTTTTTAAAACCACCGCAATATCATTTCATGCTTAAAAAAGTAAAAATAATTTTTTATTACCATAAAATACCCAGTTAGTATTATTTGATGTTTTTGGGTGCTATTGCAAGTGAACACCTTTAAAATTATTATGTTCTTTGTGTCTTTATGATATATAGAACTAGAAGTGATTTTTTTCACATGTTTATCTTCTATCCAGTAACTTGCTAAAGTTATTTATTAATTCTAGTCATTTATCACCAGATTACTTTGACTTTCTACATATACAACTGTGATATTTGTTAATATGACAGTCTGCCTCAAGGGGAAATAGAAGTTTGCCCAGTTTAGCAATGATCAGTTTAAAAAATGGAAAAGATGAACAATGAACAAATTTGATGTTTTCACTAAGACAGAAAAAATAGTCTAAGACCTTTTAATAACCTTTAATAAGTTTAATAAGCTTTTGATAACATAACCTTTTAATAACTCTTGTCATTCTGTGTTGTATATTGTTTTCAAATTTTTTCATCAGTTGCTAAAATTATTTGTCATTCTATATTTTTTGTAGTTTCCCATCACCAATTGTTCTTGGAGTTGGACAGGTAAGTGAAAAAAGATAAATTAACCTCATAATCATTTGTTAGTACATATGATGAAATTGTAAGTGCTTTTGTTTAAGACTGTGGTTTACGAATTTGTTCAGTTGGCAGAGGACTGTGGTACTTTGGGTGAGACAAAGTGAAGTACTGATACATTTTATTTCATTTTACAATTTAGGGATAGTTATATTTGTAGGAAAAACGACTAATTCTAACTTCCTTAATAGAATTTAATTACTCTAAAGTAAGGCGACAGCAGACTGAAGGCCTCCAGGGTCTGCTGGGTTACACATGAGTGTGCACAGTTGAAGTCACTGTGCTTGTTTAAGAAAAGGATTGGGGGCATGAGGTGAGACTCACTAGGAATCAGGGAAATTTTATTTTCACAGCAAACCTCCCAATTTGTAAATGGTGGCAACAGATTCATATTTTTTCATAAAACTCTCCATGGGCCAAACTAAACAGGTTTGCAGTTTCCTTCCTGAACTTCGTGATGTTTGTTCTCAAGTGTAAGGGTAAGCTTGGATAAACTTTCAAACTTACCCACATTTGGCTGTTTCTGAAATTTTCTATTAATATTATTTTGTGACTTGCTTACTTTTTTTTTTTTTGGTCATACGCTAGTAATTTCTAGTAGACAAATGTTAACAGGTACTGAAGGTGTTTTTTGTTGTTGTTTTTCTTTAGTTTACAGGGAGGAAAAAATTATAAAAATTATTATCTGTTAACTAAATTTTAAATTGTGCATCTGGAATTTATACAGATAAGCATTATTCTAGTTAAATGTTTTGCTAATAAGATACTCTTTGCACATCATTTTAGGGTGAAAAAATAAGGAAACAGTGTTTCCTTAAGGTAATAAAAAATATATCTTTATGGTTCAGTGTGAAAATATGTTTAAAGAAGTACTTTAAAAGATCAATAGTATGTGGTGATACGCCCTATGTAATGCCCAAGGCAAATAAATTCACTGTCTTGTACTTAATTAAGGAAAAAACCTTTCTGATTTGCAGTTTGTAAGGAAAGAAGCCAGTAGACCAAACTTTAAAAATTTGAGTTGCAGAATAGTTTACATACTGTTGGTATATTTCTATTAAGAATTATAAGGTAAGTCATAAATACAAACTACAATTATTATTCAGAGTGGGCTGGTGTTATATAAATCTATCATAAGTATCTGTACACTCAGGCTCGAGGTTTAGGACAATAATCATGTTGAAGGAGTCCTTATGTTTTTACATCCTAATATGGAAAAAAGTGAATAAATTCTAAAATTTGCATAGAAAGATGGTATTAAAACTATTTATTTCATAATTACAATTATTATTCAGAGTGGGCTGGTGTTATATAAATCTATCATAAGTATCTGTACACTCAGGCTCGAGGTTTAGGACAATAATCATGTTGAAGGAGTTCTTATGTTTTTACATCCTAATATGGAAAAAAGTGAATAAATTCTAAAATTTGCATAGAAAGATGGTATTAAAACTATTTATTTCATAATAATAATCTGGAGTATTCCTGATATACCTGGTGTAACCCAGTTGAATAGCATTTGAATGAGACATTTTTTGTAATACTGCCTAGGCGGAGAGAAAATGTCTTCTGTGTTATAGAAATTGTGTACTTTACAAAATATGTTTATGTGTGAAATTTGCCTCCCTTCCCCCCCTCTTTTCACCCCAACACTTACTTTATGGGGGAGGGTGACCATATGCTCAGTACATGGGAGGTATGGTTCAGGACCAATAAGCAGCCTCACTGACTGGTCACACTGGTCTGTTTGGGGCACACCATTGTTTTTTCCCTCTGTTCTTGTTCCTTGAGCCGCTTGAGATCACGTGTATATGTGTGAGTCTATTTAATGTTATACTTTTTGCCTGTAGTTCTAATGTAATCTATGCAGTGACAAAAAAGTTAATATTTTAAGGAATAATAATTTTTTTGGAGCGTAGAAAATAGATTTTTCCGATACATATGTTTTTGGTGAATCTCTTTTCTTCTGATGATGTATTTGTACCTCAAATAGTCTTTCTAGATAATTTGCTGAAGTTTTTCTCTTCCATTTTCTTTAGATGGCAGTTACCATAATGATACTATACGTGTCCAAGCTAAATAAAATAATTCACTTTCCTGATTTTGACAAGAAAATTCCTACAAAGGTATGTGATGGAAAGTACATATAGCTCTGTTGGAAGATGTGAAAATGCTATAAAATTACAAATTAATCTTAGAGTACAGGTCCATTTCCATATGTGCTTCCTGCTGGTTAGCAACTTTTTAATAAAGATTTCATATCATTCAGTGGTCCACTAATGTAAAATGATAGTAAAAGTGTGTGCTTAGCAATGGATATTAAGTAAATACTATGTGTCTTCTGAAATAGGAAAACTCTCTAACAGAAATTGTCAAGCTTGTTTGGTAAAGGACCAAATAGCAAATAATTAGACTCTGTGGGCGAGACTATCTCTCTTGCAGCTCTTCAGCTCTGTTCTTTGAAAGCAGCTGTAGATGATATGTGTATAAATGAATCAATGTAGTTGTGTTCTAATAAAATTTTATTTGCATAAATAGAAGATGAATTAGATTTATCTCTTGGGCCCTTCCAGTTTGCTAATCTCTGCTTTAAATTTTCATTTTTAGCTTGGGTAGATAAAACCTGTGAGTGGAATAAAGAGTAAATACAATTTGATATACATAGTTTGTTTTTTTTTTTCCCCCATGGTAGAACTACAAGCAGGAGACCTGCCATTTCTTCCTGGATATGTGGAATGGAACTAATTTTATTGAACAGTTGCTAGGTGCCAGGCATGAGGCCAGACATTTAATTCCTAGAACAATCCCCTGTGACTGGTGGTATTAAATGGATCATGGTGACATTTTTGGATTTAGGGAGGTTAAATCAGATTGCAGTTCCTTGAAAGCAAAGAGTTCACATGGTTTGTTCACTCCATGTCTCTAAGGCCTGGAAAAACATTGGCATCTAGCTCTGGATTATTCATCAGGCTGACGAAACATGCTTCCAGCATCAATAATCAGGGACATCCACAAACAGAGAAAAACAAACCACTGAAGTGTAGGAAAAGTATTAATCCAGTCATCATAAGAAAAATCAGAATATTGTTGGGCTTGCCGACACTTAGTTTATGATATAGTTTTAAATACTTTAAACAATTGTGAAATATCTAGACATAGGAAAAAAAGACATCATCCATGAATGTGTAGTTGAATAAATAATTACCCTTGTAATCATTACCTAGGTCATGAGATGGGGTCACAGAATCCTTACATGTTATTGTGACTTTTGTCGTAATGATTTTCTTGAGTTCTTTGTTAGTTTTCTAAGTTTGTATGTATACATGAATTTAGTTTTGCCTGTTTTTGGAGGTTATATAAAGGGAATTAAACTATATATATTTTTGTATCTTGCTTTTACTTTATTATGATGGTAAGATTCATGTACAGTGTTGTGTGTAGCTGTATTCTTTTATTTTCTTTGTATAAATATAATTTTTCTGTTTTACTGTTTATGGTAATTGGAGTTGTTTCTGGTTTGGGCACTAGAAAAATAAAAAGTACTGTTCTGAATGTGCTGAGAGTTGGATCTTGATACAGATGTATTAGTCAGATAAGGCTCCCATAACAAAATACCATAGACTAGGTGGCTTAAAAAAAAAAAGAATATATTTTCTCACACTTCTGGAGACAGGAAGTCCAAGATGAAGGTGCTGATAGGGTTGGTTTCTGTTGAGAGTTCTCTGCTTGGCATATAGACAGCTGCCTTCTCACTGTGACTTCATGTGGCCTTTATGCCGTGCCTGTGCACTCCTGGTGTGTCTCCCTCTTCTTATAAGGACACAGGTCCTGTTGGATTAGGACCCCACACTTACTAGCTCAGTTCAGTTCAGTCGCTCAGTCGTGTCTGACTCTTTGCGACCCCATGAATTGCAGCATGCCAGGCCTCCCTGTCCATCACCAGCTCCTGGAGTTCACTCAGATTCACGTCCATCGAGTCAGTGATGCCAACCAGCCATCTCATCCTCTATTGTCCCTTTCTCCTCCTGCTCCCAGTCCCTCCCTGCATCAGAGTCTTTTCCAATGAGTCAACTCTTTGCATGAGGTGGCCAAAGTACTGGAGTTTCAGCTATAGCATCATTCCCTCCAAAGAAATCCCAGGGCTGATTAGCTCAACTGGAATTCCATCACCTCCACTAGCTTTGTTCATAGTGATGCTTTCTAAGGCCCACTCGACTTCACATTCCAGGATGTCTGTCTCTAGGTGAGTGATCACACAATCATGATTATCTGGGTCGTGAAGATCTTTTTTGTATAGTTCTTCTGTGTATTCTTGCCACCTCTTCTTAATATCTTCTGCTTCTGTTAGGTCCATACCATTTCTGTCCTTTATTGAGCCCATCTTTGCATGAAATGTTCCCTTGGTATCTCTAATTTTCTTGAAGAGATCTCTAGTCTTTCCCATTCTCTTCTTGTCCTCTATTTCTTTGCGTTGATCGCCGAAGAAGGCTTCCTTATCTCTTCTTGCTATTCTTTGGAACCCTCACTTAACCTCAATTACGTCCTTCCAGGCCCTGTCAGTCACCTGGGGTCTAGGGTTTCAAGATGTGAGTTTAGAGCAGGCACAGTTCAGTCCAAAACAGCACATGTGCATGTCGTTTCTTTGGGAGGCTTATCACAAAGTGAAACTGCTGACTCCTAGAGTGAGCGTGTTGTCACCTTGAAAAGATAATGGCAAGCTGTTCTCCCAAGGGGTCATACCAATTCACACTCCTGACAAAAGTGTATGAAAGTCCCTATTGCTCCTCATTCTTGCCAATGCTGGGTGTGTAATGACATCTTCTTCGCTTTTATTTGCATTTCCCTGGTTATTAATGAGTTTGAGTGCCTTTTCATTTTTTAGTGCCCATTTGGATATCCTCTTCTGTGAAGTACTTGTTAAGATTTGTGCCCATTTTTCTGTTGGGTTTATGTCTTTTTCTTACTGATCTGTGTAGGAGTTTAAAAAAATATATTAATGATAGTCCTCTTGTTAGTTATTATAGCATTACAAATATATTTTCCCCTTCTGTGGCCTGTCTTTTCATTTTCTTTATTATGCATTTATCTTGTATTTCTTTATCATGTATTCCTTATCATGAAAAAGAATCTTAATTTTAAAACAGTCATATTTCATCAATCTTTTCCTTAATAATTAATCACTATTTTTCTTACTTAGGAAATTCTTCCCCATCCTGAGATTATAAAGATATTTTTCCAAATAAAAAGTATATTGTTTTTCAGAATTAGGTTTTTAATCTGTTTGGAGTTGATTTTTGTGAATGGTGTGAGGAATGGTCCAATTTCGTTTATTTTTTTCCAGTTAGGTACTCAGTTGTCACAGAATCAGCTGAGAAGTTTGTCCTTAATGTTGTGCCACTTATATCATGATGCTGTTGTTTCTGGACTCTCCATGCTTTTCTGTTTGTCTGTGTTTCTGCACTGTTACATCACAGTCATAATTACTATTGCTTTATGCAAAGTCCCTTGTGGCTCAGTAGGTAAAGAATCCGCCTGCAATGCGGAAGACTTGGGTTTGATCCCTGGGTTGGGAAGATCCCCTGGAGAAGGGAAAGGCTACCCATTCCAGTATTTTGGCCTGGAGAACTCCAGGGACTATGGCACCCCACTCCAGTACTCTTGCCTGCAAAACCCCATGGAGAGAGGAGCCTGGCAGGCTGCAGTCCATGGGGTCGCTAAGAGTCGGACACGACTGAGTGACTTCACTTTCCTTTTTCACTTTTATGCATTGGAGAAGGAAATGGCAACCTGCTCCAGTGTTCTTGCCTGGAAAATCCCAGTGATGGGGGAGCCTGGTGGGCTTCCGTCTATGGGGTTGCACAGAGTCGGATACGACTGAAGTGACTTAGCATGCAGTCCATGGGGTCGCAAAGAGTCGGACACGACTGAGCGACTTTCACTATGCAAAGTCTTGCTGTCTGATAGAGCAAGTCTTTATCTCCCGAATTCTTGGTTCTTCACATTTTTAGATGAATATTAGAACCACATTGTCAAGTTTCAGGAAAAATAACCTTTTTGGATTTTGATTGGGATTGCATTGAAGCTCTAAAGCAATTTGGAGGGAATTGATATCTTTAAAGTGTTGAATCTTACAATCTATGTACATGGTGTACATAAAAGTGAAAGTGTTGGTCACTCAGTTATATCCATCTCTTTGTGACCACACAGATTGAAGCCCGCCAAGCTCCTCTGTCCATGGAATTCTCCAGCCAAGAATACTGGACTGGGTTGCCATTCCCTTCTTTAGGGGATCTTCCTGATCCAGGGATCAAACCTAAGTTTCCTGCATTGCAGGCAGATTCTTTACCATCTGAGCCACCAGGGAACCACATACTCCCTTTTCAATTGTCCTCAGTAAAGTTTTATAATTTTCTCTATGTATGTACATGTGTTAGTTGCTCAGTTGTGTCTGATTCTGCAACCTCATGAACTGTAGCCCTCCAGGCTCCTCTGTCCATGGAATTCTCCAGGCAAGAATCCTGGAGTAGGTTGCCATAGAGTTCTAATATTTTTTGTTAGAAGTAGATTTTGTTGTTGTTGTTGCATATATCATTTAAACAGGGAAATTTCCTGGTGTCCAGTGTTAGGACTCTGCAGCTGCATTGCAGATGACACAGGTTTGATCCCTGGTCAGGGAACTAAGATCCCGCATGCTGCAAGGCATGGGCAAAAAAAGATTATTTGGAAAGTTAGAGGTATGTCGACTTAAAATTGTTCACAAACCTTAAATTTCTGAATTGTAGTTTATTCAGCAGGAATTTTTAGGACTTCAAGCCTGGGAGGCAGCATCTCAAATAATTGTGAGAGAACCACTCTGAGGAGTTGAGGCAGGGAGCTAAGACATATAGGAGTTTTGCAACAAAGTGAAGATAGTCTGAACTTCAAACAATTACTGTTAATTAAAGAAAACCAAATATGTTAACTTAAGGTATATAGCAGTTTTCTGTGTACAAGAAGATGCAAAATCTGGGCTTGGAAATCATTCCTTTGATATGCACCTCAGCTATCTGGGCCAGTATCCTGTTTTCATGTCCTAAATTTCCTTAAGTCTCATGTGGGAGCAGCTGCAGTCTGATGGCTCCTATCTGGCAGGTTTTCTTTCCTTCCTGAGTTCCCTTGGGCCTCACCAGCTCACCACAGGCTATGGCTGCACAGGTGGTGGCTACAATAGGTGATGACCTTTGTTCAGTGATATAGCATGAAATAGCACATTTCTCAGGTACACATGTTCATCTTTCTTTTGTATATTGTTTTTGTATCTGCAACATTCTTTCATTTCTTTTACTTGCTTTCCTGTATAGCATAGGACCTACAATTCAGTGTTAGAAATGTAAATACTGGGCATTTTTTTCTGATCTCAAAGGGAAAGCTTTTAATATTTCACCATTAAGTATGTTGTTTGCTGGAGGTTTATTTGAGATACCTTTTATCTATGTTCTAGTTACCTTTTGCTGTTAGGACATAGACCCTACCTCTGGATGGAAAGTGAAAGTGAAAGTGGTTCAGCCGTGTTTGACTCTTCGTGGCTCCATGGACTATCCAGTCCATGGAATTCTCCAGGCCAGAATACTGGAGTGGGTAGCCTTTCCCTTCTCCAGGGGATCTTCCCAACCCAGGGATCGAACCCAAGTCTCCCACATTGCAGGCAGTTTCTTTACCAGCTGAGCCACAAGGGAAGCCTACCTCTGGGTGGAAGGGAGTATGAAAGTCACATTTTTAAGAGTATGTGAGAATGGAGATACTGTTACAGCCATTATCTCTGATTATGGATTTGTCTGTTTCTCTTGGTATTTTTTAGGTTTTTTTGTTTTGTTTTCTGTATTTTGAGACTGTATGATTAGGTGCCTAGGTGTTTGTTTGTTTGTTTGTATTTTTAATCCCACTACCCAGCATGTGGGAATCTTTGTTCCCTGACCAGAGATCAAACCCATGCCCCCTGCAGTGGACGCACAGAGCTCTAACCAGTGGACTGCCAGGGAATTCCCATAGGTGCCTAAAATTTTAAGTTAGTTAAACCTTCCTGGTGCATTAAAGTGTTTAATTGTACGAGGCGGAACTCTTGTTTCAGTTTTTTTAGTGTTTCCCTGGAATTCAAAACAGGCATGCCTAACAGGTTGCCAAATTATAATGGTGAATGTATTCTCCCTGTCAACAATGCAAGGACTTTCACTCCATTTCCCTTTCTTCCCAACTTATATGCTCTTGCCACTAAGTGCTTTAACACTCTAAATCTCGTAATACATTTTAATTTTCTTTTAAGAAAATGTCCATATATTTACTGCTTCCTTTGTTTTTCTTTCCTTTGTGGATCTCACACTTGCCATTTTCCTCCTGACTGAAACTACCTTCTTTAGAATTTACTGATGGTCTGCTTAAATTCTCTTCATTTTTGTCTGAAGAAGGAAAAAAAATTCCTTTGTTTTTGAAATATATTCTTGTTTGAATTCTGCTTTGGCAGAGCTTCAGAGATGTAATTCTGCTATCTCTGGCTTCCATTGTTTCTCTCTGGGTTTCTGTTCTCCCTTTATTTTTGACCTAGGAGTTCCTCACTATCTTCCTAGCCCTTTCATGCCTTATGAAGATTTTAAATTATTTTACCTAGCATTTTTAATTGTTTTCAGCAGCGGTATTAGCACAAATAATTTTGCCCATGGTTACCAGAAACTGGAAGTCAGTACTGCCTTTATTTTGAATTCTATATGGTAGTAGGTCATGTATGATGTGAGAGTTGGATGATAAAGAAGGCTGAGTGCCAAAGAATAAATGCTTTCTAATTGTGGTTGTGTTAAGGAGTCCAAGCTTGCTTTACTTGCCACATAAGTAAAAAAAAAAGTAGGCCAATAAATCCAAGAGATGAAGCATTGAGACAAGGAAAGGACTTTATTTGGGGATCCAGCTGCCTAAGAACACAGGCTAGGCCTCAAAATAACTGTCTCGTTGAGTCTTGATGCCAGGTTCTTTTATGGATCAGAGATGGTGGGGAGGTAAGGAAACAAAGTAAAAAGACCTTTTAATTCTTGCAAATATCTCCTAGAGTGGCAAGCTTCAGGCAGGGGGATGTGTTAGTTTCACTTCCTTACACCCCTTCACAAATCAAATCCCTTATACAGCGGAAGTGACAAATTATACAGTGGAAGTGACAAATAGATTCAAGGGATTAGATCTGATAGACAAAGTGCGTGAAGAACTATGGACAGAGGTTCATGACATTGTACAGGAGGCAGTGATCAAGATCATCCCCAAGAAAAAGAAATGCAAAAAGGCAAAATGGTTGTCTGAGAAGGCCTTAAAAATAGCTGAGAAAAGAGAAGCGAAAGGCAAAGGAGAAAAGGAAAGATATAACCATTTGAATGCGGAGTTCCAAAAAATAGCAAGCAGAGATAAGAAAGCCTGCAAAGAAATAGAGGAAAACAATAGAATGGGAAAGACTAGAGATCTCTTCCAGAAAATTAGAGATACCAAGTGAAAAATTTCAGGCAAAGATGAGCATAGTAAAGGACAGAAATCGTATGGACCGAACAGAAGAAGCAGAAGATAGTTAAGAAGAGGTGGCAACAGTACACAGAAGAACTATACAAAAAAGATCTTTATGACCCAGATAACCACGATGGTGTGATCACTCATCTAGAGACAGACATCCTCGAATGCAAAGTCAAGTGATGCTTACAAAGCATCACTACAAACAAAGATAAAGGAGGTGATGGAATTTCAGTTGAGCTATTTCAAATCCTAAAAGTTGATGCTGTGAAAGTGCTGCACTCAATATGCCAGCAAATTTGGAAAACTCAGCAGTGGCCACGGGACTGGAAAAGGTCAGTTTTCATTCCAATCCCAAAGAAAGGCAATGCCAAAGAATGCTCAAACTACTGTATAATTGCATTCATCTCACATACTAGCAAAGTAATGCTCAAAATTCTCCAAGCCAGACTTCATCAGTATGTGAACTGTGAACTTCCAGATGTTCAAGCTGGATTTAGAAAAAGCAGAGGAACCAGAGATCAAATTGCCAACATCTGTTGGATCATCGAAAAAACAAGAGAGTTCCAGAGAAACATCTACTTCTGCTTTATTGACCATGCCAAAGCCTTTAACTGTGTGGATCACAATAAACTGTGGAAAATTCTTAAAGAGATGGGAATAGCAGACCATTCTACCTGCCTCCTGAGAAATCTGTATGCAGGTCAAGAAGCAACAGTTAGAACTGTACATGGTTAGACTGGTTCCAGATCCAGAAGGGAGTACGTCAAGGCGGTATGTTGTCACCCTGCTTATTTAACTTCTATGCAGAGTACATCATGTGAAATGCAGGGCTGGATGAAGCACAAGCTGGAATCAAGATTGCTGGGAGAAATATCAACAGCCTAAGATATGCAGATGCTACCACTCTAATGGAAGAAAGTGAAGAGAAACTAAAGAGCCTCTTGATGAAAATGAAAGAGGAGAGTAAAAAAGTTGGCTTGAAACTCAACATTCAAAAAATTAATGTAACAGCATCCAGTCCCATCACTTCATGGCAAATAGATGGGGAAACAATGGAAACAGTGACAGACTTAATTTTGGGGGAGGGGGGGCTCCAAAAATCACTGCAGATGGTGACTGCAAGCATGAAATTAAAAGATGCTTGCTTCTTGGAAGAACAGGCTACATCGTTTAACCTTGGTAGACATTTATTTATTCTAGGCCTTTAAGACAAAGTAATGAGGCCAGCATACACAGCTTTTTGAAAATGTAACTAACTATTTGACACGTCAGTAAGATATAAACTTTTGTCTTCATCCAGAAAAATGCTTATATGCCTAGATAGCAGAAGTTTGCACACTTTTTCAATGGCTTTCTGAACCTCATCCATGATCTATATTTACAGAGTTTATAAACCAAAAGCACCCATCCTCAACTCACCAACCTAGCTAGGAGTCTTCGCCTAAGAGAGGTGCTTGTTCAGAGCTTTATTTTAGGGAAACAGTCTACTAATATGGGCAAGGCCAAAATTTCTGTTTCTATCCACCTTCCCCACCACCACCAGGATTGGGGATATCACTGCATACCTATTTTTTGATCACATGGAGAAACTTGTATGTGTTCTGGATTCTGGAAAATTCAAGAAATTCATTGCAAGGAAAGGAACTCTGAATGATTTGCTTTGTAATGGGGAGTGAGTGTCACTATCTTTATTGATGAAGGAAAATGTTATTGAAGTTCTAACCAAATATTTTCTTTTTTTTTATTGAAGCTATTTCCTCTGCCTCTCCTCTACGTTGGAAACCACATAAGTGGATTAGCAAGCACAAGTAAATTAAGTAGGCCTTATAAATAGCTGAGAAAAGAGAAGCAAAAGGCAAAGGAGAAAAGGAAAGATATAACCATTTGAATGCGGAGTTCCAAAAAATAGCAAGCAGAGATAAGAAAGCCTGCAAAGAAATAGAGGAAAATAATAGAATGGGAAAGACTAGAGATCTCTCCAGAAAATTAGAGATACCAAGTGAAAAAATTCATGCAAAGATGAGCATAGTAAAGGACAGAAATCATATGGACCGAACAGAAGAAGCAGAAGATATTAAGAAGAGGTGGCAACAGTACAAAGAAGAACTATACAAAAAAGATCTTCATGATCCAGATAACCACGATGGTGTGATCACTCATCTAGAGACAGACATCCTCGAATGCGAAGTCAAGTGGGCCTTACAAAGCATCACTACAAACAAAGATAATGGAGGTGATGGAATTTCAGTTGAGCTATTTCAAATCCTAAAAGTTGATGCTGTGAAAGTGCCACACTCAATATGCCAGCAAATTTGGAAGACTCAGCAGTGGCCAGAGGACTGGAAAAGGTCAGTTTTCATTCCAATCCCAAAGAAAGGCAATGCCAAAGAATGCTCAAACTACCGTATAATTGTACTCATCTCACATACTAGCAAAGTAATGCTCAAAATTCTCCAAGCCAGACTTCATCAGTATGTGAACTGTGAACTTCCAGATGTTCAAGCTGGATTTAGAAAAGGCAGAGGAACCAGAGATCAAATTGCCAACATCTGTTGGATCATCGAAAAAGCAAGAGTTCCAGAGAAACATCTACTTCTGCTTTATTGACTGTGCCAAAGCCTTTGACTGTGTGGATCACAATAAACTGTGGAAAATTCTTAAAGAGATGGGAATAGCAGACCATTCTACCTGCCTCCTGAGAAATTTGTATGCAGGTCAAGAAGCAACAGTTAGAACTGGACATGGTTAGACTGGTTCCAGATCCAGAAGGGAGTACGTCAGGGCTGTATATTGTCACCCTGCTAATTTAACTTATATGCAGAGTACATCCTGTGAAATGCAGGGCTGGATGAAGCACAAGCTGGAATCAAGATTGCTGGAAGAAATATCAACAGCCTAAGATATGCAGATGCTACCACTCTAATGGCAGAAAGTGAAGAGAAACTAAAGAGCCTCTTGATGAAAATGAAAGAGGAGAGTAAAAAAATTGGCTTGAAACTCAACATTCAAAAAATTAATGTAACAGCATCCAGTCCCATCACTTCATGGCAAATAGATGGGGAAACAGTGGAAACAGTGACAAACTTAATTTTTTTGGGGGGGGGGCCTCCAAAAATCACTGCAGATGGTGACTACAAGCATGAAATTAAAAGATGCTTGCTTCTTGGAAGAACAGGCTACATTGTTTAACCTTGGTAGATATTTATTTATTCTAGGCCTTTAAGACAAAGTAATGAGGCCAGCATACACAGCTTTTTGAAAGTGTCACTAACTATTTGACACGTCAGTAAGATATGAACCTTTGTCTTCATCCAGAAAAGTGCTTATATGCCTAGAAAGCAGAAGTTTGCACACTTTTTCAATGGCTTTCTGAACCTCATCCATGATCTATATTTACAGAGTTTATAAACTATAAGCACCCATCCTCAACTCACCAACCTAGCTAGGGGTCTTCGCCCAAGAGAGGTTCTTGTTCAGAGCTTTGTTTTGGGGAAACAGTTTACTAATATGGGCAAGGCCAAAATTTCTGTTTCTATCCACCTTCCCCACCTCCACCAGGATTGGGGATATCACTGCATACCTATTTTTTGAAAGTTTCTCACATGGAGAAACTTGTATGTGTTCTGGATTCTGGAAAATTCAAGAAATTCATTGCAAGGAAAGGAACTCTGAATGATTTGCTTTGTAATGGGGAGTGAGTGTCACCATCTTTATTGATGAAGGAAAATATTATTGGAGTTCTAACCAAATATTCTTTCTTTTTTTTTTTATTGAAGCTGTTTCCTCTGCCTCTCCTCTACGTTGGAAACCACATAAGTGGATTAGCAAGCACAAGTAAATTAAGGTAGAGTGCAGAATGATAGTTGATTGGTGGTTCTTCACTGGTTTCCTTTTACTGTCACAGAGATAAACTTTGATCTTTCAAGATATTGCTTGGGCTATATATGGAAGATAATAATATTTCAGAATTTAAGGAAATAAGGTAGTTTTGAGTTTGATAATGCTTTAGAAATGTTAAAAAGCTGATATAGTTTTCTTTATGTCCAAGTCTAAAGATAGAATGTGAGATCTGTAGAAATCAAGATAGAAAACATATGATTTTCCAGGAAGATTCATTTATACGAATGTGGTTTGGTATAACTTTTGATTCCATCACAGTTTTATAAAAGCAGGAACACTCTCAGTNGTTTTGAGTTTGATAATGCTTTAGAAATGTTAAAAAGCTGATATAGTTTTCTTTATGTCCAAGTCTAAAGATAGAATGTGAGATCTGTAGAAATCAAGATAGAAAACATATGATTTTCCAGGAAGATTCATTTATACGAATGTGGTTTGGTATAACTTTTGATTCCATCACAGTTTTATAAAAGCAGGAACACTCTCAGTTTTTGTGTAGTTCAAGTTTGGTACAAGGAAAAATTAATGACAGATATTATTTTCAAGGATGTGAGACATATTTCTGAAGTTTGCATCTGCATTTATTTTATGGTCCTTTGACTATAAAATAGGGACTTTGTTAATAGTCCCTATAAAAATGAAAATGGAAGTGTACAATGAACAAGTCATCCTATAAATTGGAAAATGTGGTGTGAAATATGTAGCCTAATGAATACACATTCGGGTCACGAACCTTATGAAAAAGATGTGAATAATGAGAAAATCAAGTTTATGTAAAGAGTGACAGAAGTGGAATAAAGTCTTTAGTACAGGAAGAGTAGAAAAGAGGCAGGTAGAAAGTAAACCAGAAGGAGAAAGTACATAGAACCTGCTGCCTTTCACTCTTGTTTGGAAAGGGCAGATTGTGGTGGTTGTGAAAAACAAAATGTGCAATCCTGTTTCTGATTATACCTTTTGGTTGTTTCTTTCTGGGATCAAGTCAACCAATTTTCCTTAATTTCCAAATTTGAATTAAAGCCTCCTGTGGCAGGTGCTATTGCTGTATTGCCGTGTAACCCCTTGGCCTGTCTCTGAGCCCACCTGCAGCGTGGGGGTGCCTTCAGTTACTCTGATAGCTGCCCACCTCTTGCACTGGGGGTCTGGGTAGACGAGGGCTTCTTTTTTTTAGTGATTTAGAAACATCTTTATTGGAAGTGTTCTTCAATACTTTTCTGCATGCGTAGCAGAAGAGGAAGATGAAGGCTTTCAGCAAGTAAGACTGAGGAGAAAGGAAGGAAATTGCTTATACATGGTGTCATGTGGTATGTTTCTATCTCCCCTGTTTTCAGTAAACTGGAAGTTGGTTCTAGAGACTTAACCAAATTCAGATTCAGTTTTTCAGGCAAGATCAGTTGATTAGTGATGTTGGGTTCTTTCTTCTGCATCACCTCATAGGGCACATAATATTTTATCCCACTTCTAATGATATTTAAGTTAAGTTGCTCAGTCGTGTCCGACTCTTTGCAACTCCATGGACTGTAGCCCACCAGGCTCCTCTGTCCATGGGATTCTCCAGGCAAGAATCCTGGAGTGGGTTGCCATTTCCTTCTCCAGGGGATCTTCCCGACCCAGGGATCGAACCCAGGTCTCCCACATTAGAGGCAGACGCTTTAACCTCTGAGCCACCAGGGAAGCCAAATTGATCAAAAATTCTATCTTTAATGATTTTAAGGGGTCAGTCTGGTCCCTTCATTAGAACTTTCCCCATCAATTTTTTACCTAATGAGGCTAGCAGACATTGATGATCATTGTGTAGATCCATTATTTCATTACAAATTGAAAAATGATGATTTTCTAAACTATATCTCCCCTTCTGCAATTATTATCTAAACTTTCTCAGTTCAGTTCAGTTCAGTTCAGTTGCTCAGTCGTGTCTGACTTTTTGCGACCCCATGAATCGCAGCACGCCAGGCCTCCCTGTCCATCACCAATTCCCGGAGTTCATTCAGACTCACGTCCATCGAGTCAATCCAGCCATCTCATCCTCTGAATACAAATCTCCTCCTGAGTACAAATTTTCATTCACCATTTCATACAGGAAAGGCAGGACAAAAGCTCTATTTTTAAGCATCCAGAGTAACAAACCATGTTGTGTCACCTTCAGTAGTGAACTGCTGTTTTTTGTTTTGTTTTTTACCAGCATTATTAACTCATGAATTGTTATATACAAGTCCCACATGAGATGCGCACTTTGCAAATATTTTCTCTCAGTCTATAGCTTGCCTTTTCATTCTCTTAACACTGTTTCTCAGAGCAGGAGTTTACATTTTAATGACGTTCCACTATCATTTTTTTTCTTTCATGGATTATGCCTTTGATATTTTATCTGAAAACTCATTACCAAACCAAGGTCCTCTAGATTTTCTCCTACATTATCTTCCAGAGGTTTTATGTTTTACATTTAGGTGTATGGTCCATTTTGAAGTTAAGTTTTGTGATAGGTATAAAGCCTGTGTCTAGATTCAGTGTTTGTTTTTTTTTTTAACATGTAGATGTCTGGTTGTTTGAAAACCATTTCTTGAAAGGCTAGCCTTTCTCCCTTGAACTGTATTTACTGCTTTGTCGGAGATAAGTTGACTCTATTTGTGTGGGTTTATTTCTGGGCTCTCTATTCTGTTCCATTGAGCTATTTGTTTCATTTACCTAATGTTTTAGTTTGTTATACGCATCTTCTTTTGATGCTTAAATTGTATCATCTCCGGTCAGTGGGAGCTCTTAGAGTTGATTCCTATGTTCTAGGGCTCCAGTAGTCTTTGATTACTTCCTTGCTTCTTGGCACATGATGTCCAGGTTTATCAGACTCTTTCTGCCATTTCTCCAAGGGTCCCCTGCTTATTTTTGTTGTGAGATTGAGGCTATAGTATGGGTGCTGGATATAGTTGGAAGGAAGGGCTAACACAGTATCCTGATTAATAACATACAGTGTATGAGAAAAAGACCAAGATGCCTTCATGGTTTAGGGCCCGATTAAGTGCCATCAACTGGGTCCATACCTGGGAGTGGGATTGCTGATTTTGTGTTTAACATTTTGAGGAACTGCCAAACTATTTTCCAAAGTGGCTGTACCATTTTACTTTCCCACCAGCAATGTATGAGGGTTACAATTTCTCTACATTCTTGCCAAATTTGTTATTGTCTGTCTTTTTGATTATAGATGTTCCAGTGGTTGTGAAGTGGTATCTTACTGTGGTTTTGATTTGCGTTTCCCTGATGACTAATGATACTGACCATCTTTTCATGTGCTTATCAGCCATTTATATGGCTTCTTTAGAGGAATGTCTATTCAAGTCCTTTGCCTATTTTTAATAGGATTATTTATCTTTTTATTATTGAGTTTTAAGTCTTTATATATTCTAAATACAGGTGCTTTATTATGTACATGATTGCAAAATTTTCTCATATTCTGTGAATTGTCTTTTTACTCTCTTGATGGTGTACTTCGAAGCACAAAAGTTTTAAGGTTTTAAAAATTTAGTTAATAAAGTTAAACATACCTAATCTAAACATTTTAACCATTTTTAAGTGGACAGTTTATTACATATATTCACAATCTTGAGCAACCATCACCACTGTCTATTTCCAGAAAGTTTTCATCATCCCCAATAGAAATTCTGTACCATTAAACAATAATGCCCCATTTCCCCTCCCCCCCAGCCCTGGGAAACTCTATTTTACTTACTGTCTCTATGAATTTGCCTGTTCTAGATATTTCATACAAATGGAATCATACAATATTTATCCTTTTATTATGTCCAGTTTATTTCAGTTAGTGTAATGTTTTTAAGTTTCATCCATGTTGTAGCATGTATCAAAATATCATTCCTTAGTAAGATTGTATAAGATTCTACTGTTTGGATCTATCATATGTTATCTATTTATAAACATTTGCATTTTGGTAAAGTCTGATATATCTATTTTTTGTTATTGTTGCTGTGCTTTTGGTATTGTGTCTAAGAAAACTTTGCCTGATCCAGGGTCATAAAGATATAATCCTATTCTTTCATCTAAGAGTTTTATGCTGCTGCTGCTGCTAAGTCACTTCAGTTGTGTCGGACTCTGTGCAACCCCATAGAGGGCAGCCCACCAGGCTCCCCTGTCGCTGGGATTCTCCAGACAAGAACACTGGAGTGGGTTGCCATTTCCTTCTCCAATGCATGAAAGTTAAAAGTGAAAGTGAAGTCACTCAGTTGTGTCCGACCCTCAGCGACCCCATGGACTGCAGCCTTCCAGGCTCCTCCATCCATGGGATTTTCCAGGCAAGAGTACTGGAGTGGGGTGCCATTGCCTTAGTTTTCCTATGTTTAGGTCTATATTTTGAGATAATTTTTTATATATAGAGTGAGATAGGGGTCCAAAATCGTTCTTTTGCATATGAATGTTGAGTTGTTTCAGTGTTATTTATTGAAAGACTTGTTATTTCCCCATTGTGTGGTCTTGGTACCCTTGTTAAAAATTTAACATTTCTAATTAATTAGAAAGGTTTCTTTCTTGATTCTCAATCTTAATGCTTTCGTTAAATGTTTAACTTTAAACCAGTACTAGATAATACTGAAAATTGTAGCTTTGTAGTAAGTTTTGAAATTGGGCTCACCAACTTTGTTCTTCTTTTTCAAGATTGTTTTGGTTTGTTGGTTTTCTTGCATTTCCACATTGATTTTAGAATTAGTCTGTCCATTGCTGGATGAAAAGGTGGTTGAAATTTTGATAGGGATTGTGTTGAATCTATAGATTTATTTGAGAAGAATTTCCATTTTAACAACATTAAGTCTCTGTTTCATAGCATGGAGTGTCTTTCCATTTAATNTGATTTGCGTTTCCCTGATGACTAATGATACTGACCATCTTTTCATGTGCTTATCAGCCATTTATATGGCTTCTTTAGAGGAATGTCTATTCAAGTCCTTTGCCTATTTTTAATAGGATTATTTATCTTTTTATTATTGAGTTTTAAGTCTTTATATATTCTAAATACAGGTGCTTTATTATGTACATGATTGCAAAATTTTCTCATATTCTGTGAATTGTCTTTTTACTCTCTTGATGGTGTACTTCGAAGCACAAAAGTTTTAAGGTTTTAAAAATTTAGTTAATAAAGTTAAACATACCTAATCTAAACATTTTAACCATTTTTAAGTGGACAGTTTATTACATATATTCACAATCTTGAGCAACCATCACCACTGTCTATTTCCAGAAAGTTTTCATCATCCCCAATAGAAATTCTGTACCATTAAACAATAATGCCCCATTTCCCCTCCCCCCCAGCCCTGGTAAACTCTATTTTACTTACTGTCTCTATGAATTTGCCTGTTCTAGATATTTCATACAAATGGAATCATACAATATTTATCCTTTTATTATGTCCAGTTTATTTCAGTTAGTGTAATGTTTTTAAGTTTCATCCATGTTGTAGCATGTATCAAAATATCATTCCTTAGTAAGATTGTATAAGATTCTACTGTTTGGATCTATCATATGTTATCTATTTATAAACATTTGCATTTTGGTAAAGTCTGATATATCTATTTTTTGTTATTGTTGCTGTGCTTTTGGTATTGTGTCTAAGAAAACTTTGCCTGATCCAGGGTCATAAAGATATAATCCTATTCTTTCATCTAAGAGTTTTATGCTGCTGCTGCTGCTAAGTCACTTCAGTTGTGTCGGACTCTGTGCAACCCCATAGAGGGCAGCCCACCAGGCTCCCCTGTCGCTGGGATTCTCCAGACAAGAACACTGGAGTGGGTTGCCATTTCCTTCTCCAATGCATGAAAGTTAAAAGTGAAAGTGAAGTCACTCAGTTGTGTCCGACCCTCAGCGACCCCATGGACTGCAGCCTTCCAGGCTCCTCCATCCATGGGATTTTCCAGGCAAGAGTACTGGAGTGGGGTGCCATTGCCTTAGTTTTCCTATGTTTAGGTCTATATTTTGAGATAATTTTTTATATATAGAGTGAGATAGGGGTCCAAAATCGTTCTTTTGCATATGAATGTTGAGTTGTTTCAGTGTTATTTATTGAAAGACTTGTTATTTCCCCATTGTGTGGTCTTGGTACCCTTGTTAAAAATTTAACATTTCTAATTAATTAGAAAGGTTTCTTTCTTGATTCTCAATCTTAATGCTTTGGTTAAATGTTTAACTTTAAACCAGTACTAGATAATACTGAAAATTGTAGCTTTGTAGTAAGTTTTGAAATTGGGCTCACCAACTTTGTTCTTCTTTTTCAAGATTGTTTTGGTTTGTTGGTTTTCTTGCATTTCCACATTGATTTTAGAATTAGTCTGTCCATTGCTGGATGAAAAGGTGGTTGAAATTTTGATAGGGATTGTGTTGAATCTATAGATTTATTTGAGAAGAATTTCCATTTTAACAACATTAAGTCTCTGTTTCATAGCATGGAGTGTCTTTCCATTTAATCTTCTTTCATCCTTTAACAATATTTGGTAGTTTGTAGTGTATTCCACTTCTTACACTGCTTTTGTTAAGTTACTCCTAAGAATTTTGTTCTTTTTGATGCTATCATAAATGGAGTTGTTAATTTCCTTTTTGGATTGCTCATTTCCTTTTTGGGTTGCTCATTGCTAGTATATAGAAGTGCAATTGATTTTTGTATATTCGGTTTCATGCATACTTATTTCATTTGTTCTAATAATTTTATGGTGGATTTCTTAGGAGTTTCTAGATATATATATATATCATCTGAAAATAGAGACAACTTTCTTTTCTTTTTTCCAAACTATATGCTTTTTTTTTTTTGGACTAATTGCCCTATCTAGAAATTCAAGTGCAATATGAAATAGATGTAGTGGTGAGAACAAACATCCTAGTCTTGTTCCTGATATTAGGGGAAGAACATTCAGCTTTTTACTATTAAGTATCTATATCTACTTTTATTTTATTTTATTTTTTTCTTTTTGGCCACAGTGTACAGCTTATGGGATATTAGTTCCCCAACTAGGGCTCGAACCCATCCGTGTCTTTGGCACTGAGAGTGCAGAGTCCTAACCACTGGACCACGAGGGATTTCCCTTGCTGCTTTTAAAAGGCATCATCTAAAAGTATTTTTTTGAATTTAATTGAAAATAACGACTTTTTTAAAATCTTGCTTTGAAAAAGACCATTCAAACCAGTCTCATAAGACATCTTTAAGTGTGGATATAAAGTTCCTGAAAATTCTTTCTGTACAGCTCTCTGGTTGTTGTGGGAAACCCCTCTGCAGGTCTGGTCAGGAGGAGCTGCCCCCTCTTCCTTAAGGTTCTGACTTACCTTCTTTAGGTCACATCTTCTGAGAGTCACACTGGAAACAGAAGGAGGTGGGTTTTTCCGGCCCTGGCAGTCTGTGGCTGTGCATTGAGCTGTGTCCTGGAATCTCTGGGTTTTGAGTGAAGGGTTTTGGCTCATAAGTATTTTTAAAAGGCAGTGAATGTGGCCTTTTACATAAAGTTTTTGGGGAAAATTGCCCATAATTTTATCCTCTTGCATGCTGTTTTAAATATTCACTTTCAGTCTCTTTCTGTGCATAGAATGTATCTTATTACAGTTGTAGACTCTACATAGTTTCATTACCTCCTTGATTTATTTAACGTTTGTTTTCTAAGAGTGGTGAAGTTTTATATTATAGGATTAGTGCATAATGTTCCCTCAGGTGGATTTAACCAGAATTTGTTTGATCATTGCCTTGTCTGATATTTAGATTGATTCTGATATTTCCCCCAAAGACACTACTGCAGTGAACATCTTTGTGCACATGAATTTTTTCTTTTCTTTGGGTGATTATCTTAGGGTAAGTTTCCTAACAAGAAGTGATTAGATCTGAGGTTAGGACTGTCCATACCTAGTCCTAACTTGTTTTGTCAAAGGGTGTATAGGTTCACATTGCATATAAT
Source organism: Cephalophus harveyi (assembly GCA_006410635.1). Classification (NCBI taxonomy): domain Eukaryota; kingdom Metazoa; phylum Chordata; class Mammalia; order Artiodactyla; family Bovidae; genus Cephalophus; species Cephalophus harveyi. The sequence continues at coordinate 351,048 of SJYT01074083.1, read as the reverse complement.
CTTTTAACACAATCTTTGTAGTTTCAACACTTTGTAGTAGTTGGATAGTTTGATGTTTTGAATTGCTAATAAGTAAAAGTGGCATGAAATTATTAAATTTCCATTTCTTTTTATTATTTTATATGACTTAGTAATATATGTGATAATTAAAGTTAGCTCTTTGTATTTAATTTAGAAAATTAATGGGCTTAATTGAAAATGTAAAACATTAAAAAATGTGGTGTCTGATGTTATTATACTTGATTCTTTTCTGACAGCTTGCCGATGTTCACTGTGCTCAGGAAATTTACCATTCCACTTACTTTACTGCTGGAAACCATCATTCTCGGGTGATTTTTTTTTCCTCTCTTCCTTTGGTGTCCTTTCCCCAGATGCCCACATTATTTTTACCTAGCAAATTCTCAACATCTAGCCATCTTTACAAATAGTTGGTTTGAAGTGCTTGTTGAAATAACTTAAGGGCCAATGGTTTATTCATTTAAAAGCAGACTCCTATTTCCATAATTTCTTAACATGTTATGAGTGGTTTTTTTTAAGTTATAATTTTACAATTAGAGAAATAATATGCACGTGTAGTAGAAAATTTTAAAAAAAACAACCACTGCAAAACAGATGTAAATCTGTTTTCTGAGCTGAATGGAATATACACTGATTCTGGAATGGCAAGGAAAAGTTGTCCACATGTATAGGATGTATGCTATACTATCATAGGTGTACAGGAGATCAGGGAAATTCATTCTGATGCAGTAATTATGATGTAACATCAGAATAAATTAATTCTTATAATGTTGGTTTAAAATTTTCATGTAAAGATATTCAGGTTGACTCTAAAATGGTGATTCTTGATTTTGCTATGGAGATTACTTAACAATGAAATTAGGATGATGGTCCAGTGTTCTAGGTTTTGCTACTGAATTTTATCTTAATCTTTGGATGCTTAATAAAAGTACAAACCAACTAGACCTACCAGCAGGAGCTCTTCTGCTTTTTTTTTTTTTAATTGAAGGATAATTGCTTTACAAAATTTTGCTGTTTTCTGTCAAACCTCAACATGAATCAGCCATAGGTATACATATATCCCCTCCCTTTTGAACCTCCCTCCCATCTCCCGCCCCAACCCACTCCTCTAGATTGATACAGAGCCTCTGTTTGAGTTTCCTGAGCCATACAGCAAATTTCTGCTGGCTATCTGTTTTACATGTAGTAATGTAAGTCTCCATGTTACTCTTTCCATACATCTCACCCTCTCCTCCTCTCTCTCCATGTCCATAAGTCTGTTCTCTATGTCTGTTTCTCCACTGCTGGAGAAATTCTTCAGTACCATTTTTCTAGATTCCATATATATGCATTAGAATACGATATTTATCTTTCTGACTTACTTCACCTTTTATGCACTTTGTCCCAGCATCTCTCTAGTGAGAAAGGAGCAATACATTTGTAATTAGATTAAGACAAATACTTAAGAAATAGAGTAAATTTGGTTTGATTTACTAATCCAGTTAATGTGCTTTTAGTGCTCTTTTTACATAAAGCATTGTCCATTAGATTTTATGATAGCTATAAAACTGTTAACAATGTCTATTCTCAGTTTATTTAAAAGTATAATTCGTATTTTTCCTTTCCTCCTCCTTTTCTTTATCTATCTACCTATCTATCCTCCACTATTTATTTATTACAGGAAACAATATCCCTTGAACATCATTGTCAGTGTCTTTGCCATCATTCTTGGTGCTTTCATAGCAGCTGGGTAAGACTTTGGACTATTTCTGCTCAATAACTCCTTTGTGTCTTTGACAACAGGCCTGGCCCTATCCTCATTTTTCATTTTCCTTCTGGTTGCAGTTGNTTACAGGAAACAATATCCCTTGAACATCATTGTCAGTGTCTTTGCCATCATTCTTGGTGCTTTCATAGCAGCTGGGTAAGACTTTGGACTATTTCTGCTCAATAACTCCTTTGTGTCTTTGACAACAGGCCTGGCCCTATCCTCATTTTTCATTTTCCATCTGGTTACAGTTGAATTGAACAGCTAAGAGACAAATCTGTTGATGTTAGTGGAACCTCCATATATTACTGTGAAAGTCAAACTGTGTTCCAAATTGGCCAGAACATTTCTGAGAAATATGTACAGTGAGCATTACAAGATATTAATACAGCTTTTCTTCATAAAAGGAATGAACTGTGTACTTTTATTACTGAATGTTTATCTTCAATACAAAAATTTTGCCAAGAGTTTTGAGACGTTCTTAGGCTAAGAAGATAACAGATTTGTAAAGCCCTTATATGCTGATTTTTTAATCGTCCAGTAAGGATTTAGCGGTCAATATTTCAAGGGGTGGAATACTCTCATTAAATGTATTTGTATGTTTGGGACATGAGCCAATACCAGTGTATGACTGCTATCTTATTCATTAATAAGTCTGACCAGGAATAAGGACTTCAGGTTTGCATCTGAAAGCAGGCCCTCAGACTCCTTTTATAGCACAGTGTTTAAAGTATGTGCGCAGTTACTTTTCTTGGGTTGTAAACTTAACCCTGCTCTCTGTTAGCTCTTTCTTAGCCTCTCTGTGCCTGTTTCCTCATTTATGATACACTTAGCCATTTGTATCTGAGGCTTTTGCATCTGTGGATTTAACCAGGTATGGATCAAAAATATATATTTTTAATTCTAGAAAATCCCCAAAAGCAAAACTTGAATTTGCTGTGCACTGGCAACTATTTATATGGTATTTACATTGTATGAAGTATTATAAGTAATCTAGAGATGATTTAAAGTATATGGGAGGGTGTACATAGATTAGGGCTTCCCTGGTGGCTCAAACTGTAAAAGAATTCACCTGCAATGCAGGGGACCCAGGTTTGATCCCTGGGTCAGAAAGATCCCCTGGAGAAAGGAATGGCTACCCACTCTAGTATTCTTGCCTGGAGAATTCCATGGACAGAGGAGCCTGGTGGGCTACAGTCCATGGAGTCACAGAGTCAGACACGACTGAGAGACTAACAACAACAACAACAACAACAACATAGGTTACACACAAACTTTGCACATCGATTTATATAAGGGACCTGAGCATGCACAGATTTGGGTGTCTGCATGTGGAGGGGTTAGAGGTGTGGGGTCCTGGAACCAATCCCCTGTGGATATGGAGGTACAACAGTAATAGAAGAGAAAAACCTACATGAAGTGAAGGGAAGAAAGAAAAGGTTGGAGGAATTTCAGTTAAACTAATTTCATTAGCTCATTCAGAAACAAGAGTTCTGGATCATCAATTGCAAATTAGTGGTGTGGGCTACAGAGCCAGGATATCTGGAACCTTATTCTAGTCTCCTCACTTACCAGCTGTATAACTAAGAACAAGCTCCTCAACCTCCCTGTGTCTCAGTTATTTTGACTGTTAAGTGAAGATTAGAATAGCATCCCCCTAATACGGTCACTTGTGAGAATTAAATGTAATAGTGAGCCAGGATTCACTCTAATTTATGGCTGAGTCCAACAGAAACATGTTGCAGCATTTACTGTATGCCAAGCATCATTCTATGTGCTAAAGAATCTAGCAGTTAATAAAACAGACAAGAATTCTTACCTTTATGGAGTTTCCATTCTAGTAGATGGTAACAGATATTAGCAATAATAATGATGTCTATTATTGTTATATTGCAAATAGAAGGGGAAAAAGTGGAAACGGTGACATATTTTCTTTTCTTGGGCTCCAAAACCACTGTGGATGGTTACTGCAGCGATGAAATTAAAAGACACTTGCTCCTTGGAAGAAAAACTATGACAAACCTAATAGCGTTTTAAAAAGCAGAGACATCACTTTGCCAACAAAGGTCCATATAGTCAAAGCTGACTTTTCCAGTAGTCATGTACCAGTGTGAGAGTTGGACCATAAAGAAAACTGAGCACCAAAAAATTGATGCTTTCAAACTGTGGTGCTCGGGAGCATTCATAATTAAGAGTCCCTTAGACTGCATGGACATCAAACCAGTCAATCGTAAAGGAAATCAACCCTGAATATTCACTGGAAAGAATAATGCTGAAGCTGAAGCTCCAATACTTTGGCCACATGATGCAAAGAGATGACTCATTGGAAAATACCCTGTTGCTGGGGAAAATTGAAGGCAAAAGGAGAAAGGGATGGCAGAGGATGAGATAGTTAGATAGCATCACCAACTCAATGGACATAAATTTGAGCAAATGCTGGGAAACAGTGAAGGACAAGAAAGCCTTGTGTGCTGCAGTCCATGCAGTTGCAGAGAGTCAGACATGATTTAGAAACTGAACAACAAATTATTGTTATAAATGTGTTTGGTCCCTTACCTAGGCCAGGGTTTATTATTTGAATTTTTATCTGTAATTTCTTCTTCTCCAGTTCTAGCTATGTCTGAGCTGGCCTGTTTGGTTTCATTGCTGGTCCAGACATTAAGCCGCCACACTTAGAGCCTAAGTTTTGGTCATGAAGACTTTTGTTCAAACAGAATAAGATACATAAAGTAGCTAAAAATGGGATTTGTTCTATTGAAAGTGCCTTCCTCCTACAGGGCTCTGAGGTCTCCACTGGGCCTCCGCTCTTTTCTCGGTTTCTTGGAGCTCAGTTTGAAAACCACTGACTTAGAGTCATTGAAGACTTTTACAAAAATTAGTTTATAAAAATGTAAGTCTTTGATGAAGAATGGCAGTTCAGGTACTGTGTGTGTGAAGGCACATTTCCAGAAGCAGTTAGTAGGAATTCAGCTCATATTTAATATATGTGATAATTCTAATTAGCTGAAAGGGTAAATGATGCTTCCTGAAACATCTGACTTCTACCCAAGAGCCAGCTTGGAGTAGTAATTCTCTCCTTTTTCTTTCCTAGCACCCACAGAATGGATAACCTTATGGGTAATGAGTGCAGTCTTAGCTGCAGGCCAGCTGTGACCCCACCTTTCTTTGATGTCACTCAAATTAATTCATCAAATGCAAGTATAGATGAGCCAGTTTGGGCTGCTATAACAAATAGATCCCACATCTTGGTTGTTTAACATACCAAATATATTTTTCCCCCCATTCCACGTACATACCAACAGCAGTTAATGCTGTGGGGGTGCTCGCCCATTAATAGCTACTCAGGGATCCAGGCTGATGGAACCTCTGCCTCAAAGGGGCTTCCTTTCTCATCAAGAAAGGAAGAAGACGTGTGGGGAATTGTACATTCACTCTCCAAAGTTTTCCCCAGAAGTGACATGTGTTACCAAAGCAAGTCACATGGCCAATAACAGTTGAAATAGAATGTCTGAGAACAGCCCTAAATGACAATCCCAAGGGTTAACCATGAATCCGCCCCCATCTATAACACAAGTAAATTCTTCTCAAACTTCTGTGCTTTCACAACTGGCCTAAACAGATGATGTTGGGAATTCTTGGTCCCCCTCAAGTAGGAGATGTGAAAACTCCAAGAATTCCCCTAAGGCTCTCTGAGGAAGTAAGTAAAATACTTCCTTTCCATTCCTCTGTAATCTTCAGGTTTTTGCCCATTCAACTCTTTGCCATCCTAAGGATGGCAGATTCTTTTTTCTTTTTTTGGTTATACAAATTCCTTATTTTATTCACACTGTTTTGCCTTTTCCAGATAATTCAGTTTAGACTCTCAGGAGCTTCCATAGAATCTTGTAACATATGCCAGTCCTCTGTAATAAGCCCATCCTCTGTGCAGGTCCTTCTTTACACTGAGCTGAATGGGGTAGGCACGATTTGGAAAACTCTTCTTTGAGAGATTCTATTTTTGTGATTGAACCACAGAATCCTGATTTACAATGATTTAAAACTATAATGTCACAAATATATTTGTAGGTAAGTAATACCAATGGAAGCCTCAGGCAAAGTCTGGTTTAATTTGCATTCCAATCTTGATGCACTTTTTGCATAGTTCCCTCTTTTTGGTTAGAAATAATCTTATTTCGATACTGGAGGGGATGAGGATATGCCACCCCAAAATGTGCCACTTTGACATAAATGTTATTTTGAGTTGAAGGCAATTGAGAATCAACAAGTGTGGGAAGAGTTCTCTGCCTTCCCCTTTTCTGCATAAAAGTAGACCATAAATTTCCCTTTGTGAAGGTGTCCCTGGTCCTTAGAATAGGAAAGCAGTTCTTAGCACCAGACACAGAGAGTCAGCATCAAGATGAGTCAGCATAAGCAAACCTTATTAAAATAACCCTTATTTTCCATAAGTTTCTTCTATATATTTCCCAGTGCCTTTTCCACAATTTATTTACACCTTGAAGCCCACAGCCTCTGCTATGTGTATGTGGTATATAAGCTCCATAGTCTAACCACCTCTTTGAGTTTCATTTCTTTTCTGTGAACTCCTGTGCATGTAAAATATTTAATACGATTTGTATTTTTTTCTCCTGTTACTCTATTGTCAGTTAAATTTGCAGGCCCCCAGATACTGACCCAAAGATGATAGAAGAAAACTCCTTGACAATATATAATTCATAAGTATATTATTCATACTTATGAATTATGACATGGGTGTGGTACTCTTTGCAAGGTCAAGTGCAGGTGATGAATCATATCTGGGGCTTAGCTGTTGGTTACTCTCCTCCCTTTGCCATATTCCCCTCAAACATGTTTATACTAGTGTTGTTTATTTAAAATGGAAATTGAAGAGAAGGCTGCAAAGAATGGGAAGAAAGAGGCCTTAGAGGAGTTGCAGAGGACATCGGAGAAGGCAGTGGCACCCCACTCCAGTGCTCTTGCCTGGAGAATCCCATGGACGGAGGAGCCTGGAAGGCTGCAGTCCATGGGGTCGCTGAGGGTCGGACATGACTGAGCGACTTCACTTTCACTTTTCACTTTCATGCATTGGAGAAGGAAATAGCAACCCACTCCAGTGTTCCTGCCTGGAGAATCCCAGGGACCGGGGAGCCTGGTGGCCTGCCGTCTATGGGGTCACACAGAGTCGGACACGACTGAAGCAACTTAGCAGCAGCAGCAGCAGAGGACATGGACCCTGGCTTTCCTTTTTGATAGAGAGGATAGTGAGGATGCTGGTGATAAAGTGACTCTTAGGGGACCAGATGGAAGTGTCAGTTCCTCCTTTGACCTCTTTGGCCTGTCACTGCCCAGCTGTCTCCAGAGGGCTGTACTTTGGGGATGGCCCTGTGTACCACAATAAGAAAAGCCACAGGTGGGTTGAACAAATCACTCCCCTTAGAAAAACAAGGCTCATGCTGATTTATTAGCAAAAGAAGGGCTTCCTAGTCAAAGGAAGATGGTTAATATCCGTCTGGTTTTAAGCTGCTATGATTAGGTTGAAGCTTCCTGGTGGCCTGATTTTGTTCTTGTCTGGAGGCAGGGGAGAAGGATCAGCCATTCATCACCACACAGGGGGAAAGTATGCCAGAGAAAAGGCAGTTTTACCAGCACTACAAATGGATTTGATCAGGGAAAGAGAAAACAGAAGGCCTCTGAGGCCAAGCTGTGAGTTTCTGATAATCATCTTCCTTTGTATTCTCCCTCCCAGTTCTGACCTTGCTTTTAACTTGGAAGGCTATATTTTTGTATTCCTGAATGATATCTTCACGGCAGCGAATGGCGTTTACACCAAACAGAAAATGGACCCAAAGGTACCAGACTTTCACTTCTTTGGCTTTTAGGCTTTGTCATCTGACCCCTGAAATAACATGAAAAAATAAACTTGTAAAGCGGGCATGTAATTTAATTTACATGTTATGATCTATAGATTACTAATTTCTTTTAAATTATACTGTGCATAGATCTTGTTATTCCTTGTCATGCAAAATTTGGGGTGAAAATTAGGTAGGAATGGAAAAACAGGCACTATTTTGGAAAGAAAGAATGCTACATAGAAAGGGGATCATTTTGAAAGGCAAAGTAAAACTAGAAGTTTTTTTACCATCACCATCAGTGATCAAGTAAAGTCAGAAGTATTCTGAAAGCAGCTCTAATCTGAGAGTCTGGAGATGTGGGTTACAGATACAAGTATTGCTGAAGAAAGTGAAAGTGAAGGTCAGTCAGCAGTGTCCGACTCTTTATGACCCTATGGACTCTAGTCCACCGGGCTCTTCTGCTCATGGAATTCTCCAGGCAAGAATACTAGAGTGGGCTGCCATTCCCTTCTCCAGGGGATCTTCCTGACCCAGGAATCGAACCCATGTCTCCTGCATTCTTTATCATCTGAGCTACCAGGCTGGCAGGTTAATGTGACTTCACTTCTCCAAACCTCAGTTTCCTCCTCTGTGGAGTTAGATGACTGGAATGGATAAATGATAAGGCCCTTTCATGAGGGGCGGAGAAGGCAATGGCACCCCACTNGGGGTATCTCTTAGGAAGGGTGGATGTTCACCCCGTAACATCCACAATGGCCTTGAAATGCGCTGGCTCAGAAAGTTGCCAGACACACCACTTGAGGTTCATGTGAGAAACAAGGTGTGCTAGGCAAAAACCTTGTCCAGTGTGGCCTCCGGCCTCTCCCACAGATGCCCACCCCTGTCTCTTATACACATCTAGATGTGTATAAGAGACAGGGACGGAGGAGCCTGGTGGGCTGCAGTCCATGGGGTCGCTAAGAGTCAGACATGACTGAGCGTCTTCACTTTCACTTTTCACTTTCATGCATTGGAGAAGGAAATGGCAACCCACTCCAGTGTTCTTGCCTGGAGAATCCCAGGGACAGGGGAGTCTGGTGGGCTGCCGTCTATGGGGTTGCACAGAGTCGGACACGACTGAAATGACTTAGCAGCAGCAGCAGCAGCAGCAGCATGAGGGGCGGGTGGGCAGATGGGCTTTCCTCCCATGTGGCTGCCCCTGGGTTGGAGCTCCAAGCCCTTACCCCCACCCCAGCTGTGCAAGAAGCTCTGGAGGATGGGCCAGGCATATGTTCCTTTGTTCCCAGTTCTTTGTGTTGACTGAGGATGTTTGCTTTGATGGACAGGCTTATTCCTATGAGCTGTTTTTTATCTGCACTGTATTTTTCATTTATTTTTTAATGGCAGTTTTACATAGCTGGGTTTGTTGCCTTTTGAGAATCACAGTATGTCACCCTGTATGGAAAGTGGTGGATGTAGTCTCTTTAATGAAAATTAAATTTATGCAAGATTGGAAACAAGATACCTGGTGTTTTAACCCTGCTGTTCCTTAATAGAAGGAACAGATGTTTTTAAGAAGTTTTGTTTATATTAGCATTTTTAATGCTATTGACTTTGTTCCAGACTTCCTGTTCTGAATAGCATGCTTTAAAAAAAAAAAAAAAAAAAAGGAACAATTAGCATGTTAAAGATTGGTGGAACCTCGGAGTCCATCCAGCTCCATCCATTTTATATCTCATTTTTTGGGTAAAACAAATTTTTTTAAAAAAATCACAGTATACTTGAAGCATTTTATTTTATGCCAGAAATTTGCTGAAAATATTCAAATACAGAACTGGTCAGAATGTGTATTCTAACTCTGCATAAGTACGTGGTTGTATAAATAGGTCCAGGCGAATAAATGGCTCCAGGAAATCTGACGCTTTATATTTCTAAAATTGAGTGGAGTTTTCTTGGCTTTTGCAGGAGTTAGGGAAATATGGAGTGCTTTACTACAATGCCTGCTTCATGATTATCCCAACTCTTATCATTAGTGTCTCCACTGGAGACCTTCGACAGGTAAGCTGATGACAGTCATTCATTCTTACTTAGCAGTCTTCACAATTTTAATATTTAACCTGCAGTACTCATTAAAATAAAAAGTGTATAAAGGAAAAAAGTGTTTAAAGGTAACTAGGATTTCCAAAAGCAAGATGTTTGATATCCTCAGTAATACCTTTGGCACTTTCCTTTCTTTGCATTTGTCTTTAAATCCCTGGGAAGTAGCAGGAAGTAGTCAAAAAAACTCTGGCCTTGAAGCATTTAGCAAGACAACAATAACTAAAATCTGGGGTTTGAGTCTCCCTTTCCCCTTTGTTGGTGTGAGGACCCTGGGAAAGTTAATTAACATTGAAGGGGATTTTGATAGTTTAAAAAATGGATTTACTTATTTATTACCTTTATTATGGACATTTGGAAACATAACACACAAAGTAAAGAATGATTTGATGATGGGATTTTAAAGCTAATCCCAGATGTCATGGCATCTGCCTCTGAATATTCCAGGATCTGGAATTTTGAGGTCTTGTTCTTTTGGTATTTGCCCTGTTCACTTCCCTGGTGGCTAAAAGGTTAAAGCGTCTGCCTGCAGTGCGGGAGATCTGGGTTCGATTCCTGGGTCGGGAAGATCCCCTGGAGAAGGAAATGGCAACCCACTCCAGTATTCTTGCCTGGAGAATCCCATGGACTGAGAAGCCTGGTAGGCTACAGTCCATGGGGTCACAAAGAGTCGGACACGACTGAGCGACTTTCCTGTTCACTTATCTGTCAGAGACAGGTAAATTAGCAGAAGGATATGAGGTTCAGCTGGGGCACGGGGGTATCTCTTAGGAAGGGTGGATGTTCACCCCGTAACATCCACAATGGCCTTGAAATGCGCTGGCTCAGAAAGTTGCCAGACACACCACTTGAGGTTCATGTGAGAAACAAGGTGTGCTAGGCAAAAACCTTGTCCAGTGTGGCCTCTGGCCTCTCGCACAGATGCCCACCCCACCCCCTGCACCAGTAGCCAAGCATTAACCCTCATTAATCCAGTTGTTGCTAGGCTGGGGTGGTGTTTACAGCCCCCCTACCCCTGCCACCACAGCAGACGTTTACCTACAGTATGACAGCATTTCTGCATTTAACAGCATGGTTGTGTGGTGCACACTGGTTGAGCATCAGTGCCCCTTGTTGCCTGCTAGGGGTTTGAATGACTTCAGAAGGCTGCAGACTCCTGGGGACTCCTGGGGTGAATATTAGGGCTTCTTGTTCCTTCTCAGAACTATACTTTCTTCCTTTTCTGATTCCTTTCTCAGAACAAGGGGATAGTGGACTGGCTTAGTAGCAATGTCCCCGGGGGTAAACATCCATTTCCATGTGTTTATATTGAAGGCTACCAGGAAACACCAGTTTAATATAGGAGTCTCAGTTTGTGAACCTGGGCCTCACTGTTAATTTAGAATATTGGAAGTTAAAGCAAGTGTCTTTATTAATAATGAACAAGGGCAGAATATCTAAAAACACAGTACTTATTTTTCATCAGTTAAACCAATTTAGTGCCAGCAGCCTTACATAAATAAGATGAAATTATGAGCCCTCAATGAAGTAGTCCTATTGGCTTGCTTCATTTCGTTATTATAAAAATGAGTTTTTCTTTTGAGTCTCTGGAATTCATCTTTTCTGAGATTCTGATGCTTTATAGCTTTTCAGATATATATTTATTTCTAAAGTATAAATCTAGAAACTCTTAGAACACTTGATTGAAACTAAAAGCTTGTTTCACCAGAGAAACAATGTTATAAATGGCATAGTGACCAGAAACTGAATTTTAGGCACCTTTTGAAAATAGACTACATGTATTATGTTAATAATTTGTAACAGTATTTCAATAGGAATATGTATTTCTACATTCAAGTTATTGTCTTACAAACTTATAGCCTGGTGCTTTCAGAAGTTGCTGTAATTATTATTATACAGAATTATTATAGTTTCTCATCTAATAATAAAAATAGCTAATAATTATCAAGGAATCATTCTATCAGACATTGTTTGAAACAGTGTACATGAACTATCTCATTACATTCCCACAATAGCCTGAGGAGAAGGTATTATTAATTATCCCCATTTTATATGCAAGGAATCTAGGGCACAATATTTAAATAACTTTCCAAGGAAAGTAGGTGATAGATCCAAGAGGCTGTCTTGCTCTAGAAACACACCCTCTGCTGTAATCTCAGTTTTTAAATTTGTACATTGAAAGTGTTTGTTTCTTTTTTTCATATATGAAAAACATGACCTATCACTATAGCTTAGAAAGTATAAGAGACCTTAGATTTTCTTCAGCTCACTCAATTCTAGTGTTCTATTATTGTATTGTATTATCTAGTGTTCTAATATTGTATTCCTATTCTGACTTTCCATGCTGGAGTATCTCAGTATTTACCCTATCTAGCCTTTTCCACATGATCAGTCTCTTAAGATTCAAACAGAAGTTCCTATAGTTACCTTAGAGCTCAAGCAATGATAACTATTGTCTGAAATTCCAGATGGATCAGAGCTAAATATATAGATTTATTTAAACATCTATAAGAAAAATTATCAGAAAAATATTTTTTTCTGTAAGAGAAGGCCTCTACAAAAATACAAAAGTCATTAAGTTAAAAATTTGACTAACCTGTTATATGGTAAGAGATGCCAAAAGAGATGAGATACTGTAATCAGTATAACTAACAAGTTAGTCAAATTTTTAACTTAGTGACTTTGTATTTTTGTACCGTAATCAGTAATTTTAAAAAACTATGTAGGAAAAATGGTAAGATTTTCATTTCTTTCACTTCATTGTTCTGCCCTGTGTTCACTGAATCATCATGAATTTCTTCCAGCTGGTCACTTGTAACCATGGCTGAATCCATTTTAGACTGTGAACAAAATATAACAAAGCAATGAACTATGTAATTAGGTGTGTTAGTCTGCAATATAAAATTGCATTTTATTACCAAGTTTGGTTTGATTGTATTGAAAGTTGATTGGTGAATTTGAGTGAAAGGTTAACTTCTCTTGTTTATGGAAGGAGTACTTTGATGAGTCATTTTTCCCAGTTGACTGGAAGGGTCAGAGATTCTGTTGAGACTCATGTGTGTGACTCACTGTACTCTTGGATCTTGGACTTCCACAGTCAGCAGATCTGGTAATAGCACCTTGATTCTGTTTGTGATTAACAAAGTCAGTAATGCCAGCTCCTCTTGTTAACAAGTTAGGCTCTTGGAAAATAATGTGTAAACTTTCTTTAGTTAATCAAATCACTGCAGTAAGTTCAAAGTACATTTAATGTATTGCAGTTGATGAATAGAAATAAATAATAGGACTTTTTTCTGATTTAAAAAAATAATGAAAAATGAAAAAGATTCACATTCCAACGTACTTTCACAGAAATAGTAAGTTTAAAGCAGGAAGTACTCTGTTGTTACTCATTTTAAATTATTTTCTGTTTTCAAAGAAGTATCATTCTAAGTGATTTTTTAAAATGCCACCAGCACAGCTTCATCATTATTAAAGGAACAGGATAAAACTAAAATCTATCAAAACTGAAGTTGGCAATGAATCCAAATATTTTTTATGAAAATTACCACATAGTAGTCAATGGCTTATGTGGTATCAAGAACATACAGTTTTTATTTACTCTTTTCATAAATACTCCCAGTTCTTTGAGTAGATAAGTGTTTCCTATCTTTGGTTTGAAGTTTGGGGCATATGGCTTTCTTTTATTCCCACTTTTATTTAACTTTTTAGACACAGAGAGTTTTCTGTAAGTTTCTGTTTTGTTTTGATCTTTTGACAATCTTGGCATAAAATGTCCTGGATGTTTTCTGACCCTTTGATTGGCTTGGGGCTTGCCAGCAAGACAGATTTATATTTACTATATTGTTTATTTCAAAAGTAAGTGTTAAAAAGAAAAGTTTTATTATGAAAACTTTCAAACCTATTCAGAAGGAAAGAGAATAGTATACACATCCCATATATCCATCAACCAGGTTTGGTGATTATCAACATTTAATGTGTATTTTTTTCATAAGAAAGGTCGGCAAAGTATTACTGATGAAACAGTGACAGTAAAGTATGACAAGGTTGTACTAGTCAGAGAAGAGAATTTCACTTTAATTGGTTTAAAAATTTGAATTATAAAAAAAAAATTTGAATTATAAACTTAAGGAGGATTTAATGCAAGGAGATCCAACCAGTCCATTCTGAAGGAGATCAGCCCTGGGATTTCTTTGGAGGGAATGATGCTAAAGCTGAAACTCAAGTACTTTGGCCACCTCATGCGAAGAGTTGACTCATTGGAAAAGACTCTGATGCTGGGAGGGATTGGGGGCAGGAGGAGAAGGGGACAACCGAGGATGAGATGGCTGGATGGCATCACTGACTCGATAGACGCGAGTATTAGTGAACTCCGGGAGTTGGTGATGGACAGGGAGGCCTGGTGTGCTGCGATTCATGGGGTCACAAAGAGTCGGACACGACTGAGCGACTGAACTGAACTGAACTGAGTATTAAATCTATAAAGTTACTAAAACTTGGCTAACAAAGTGTTGCTAAATAGAAAGTGAATAGAAGTCATATTTAATCATGTTATTCAGCACATTCTTACATATAGTCTTGAGTCACTGTAAAATCATTTTTGGATTCAGGCAAGGGAAAAATCTTGAATAAAATACTCCTTTTTATTGTTGTCTATCTTTTCAAAAGGGTTAATTTTATTTTCTCACCTAGGGACTAAGAGAAGAAGCTGAGCATTAAACTTCTCTACCAGCTCCTTTACCCCAGTTACTTGATTGGTTTATAAATAGGAAACAATAGTTTATTTGTTCATGATACTTTTAAGCATCTATAAATTCTTTTTTTTTTTTGGCTGCTCTTAGTTCCCTGACCAGGGTTGGAACTTGGGCCCCAGCAATGAAAGTGCTGAGTCCTGGCTGCCGGACCATCAGGGAATTCCCCTTCCACCCTTTTCCTTTTGTGCAAATTCTCGAAAATAGTTTGTGAACTTAAAAGTTTTCTTAGTCTTGCCAATATTATTAATTTTATAATAAACTTTCTTTTAAGATTATTAAAAAGTGAACAAAACCTTGATTTTATGACTAGAAATTAGTAAAAATTTTAAAATAGCCATAGCAATAATAACTGTCATTTTGTTCTTGCCACCTGCCAGGTTCTAAACAGTTTCATTAAATCTTCACATTGACCTTTGAGGCAGTTTTTAAAATAATAATTCCCATTTTGTGAAATGAGCCTCAGGTTCAGAGAAGAAAAGTAATTTGCCCCATGTCTCACAGCTGATATTACCCAGGAGTTTGAAACTGTATTTTTCTGTTTGTGAAAAGTGAAATTTGTACTAGAGTGTGCATATTGATAAAACCAGTATTTTTATTCTAACCATTAGTTTTCTTTGCTTTTTTTAA
Source organism: Cephalophus harveyi (assembly GCA_006410635.1). Lineage (NCBI taxonomy): Eukaryota > Metazoa > Chordata > Mammalia > Artiodactyla > Bovidae > Cephalophus > Cephalophus harveyi. The sequence continues at coordinate 335,977 of SJYT01074083.1, read as the reverse complement.
CAATAGGCTACTGAGTTCAATCAATGGAAGAATGTTCTGTTTATCATACAGTTTCTTCTTTCCTGTTTTTTGGGGTAAGAAGCTATAGATAAGAAACTTTGGTCTCTTGTATCTCTTGATAAGTCAAATCAAAATATACATTCTCTTTGCTTTGTCAAAATCCCGTAGTCTGTGCTTCTCCAGCTTTTTCTGAGACGTAGCCCTGTAGCAGCCCTGGAGAAGGAAATGGCAACCCACTCCAGTACTCTTGCCTGGAAAATCCCATGGATGAAGGAGCCTGGCAGGCTACAGTCCATCAGGTCACAAAGAATTGAACATGACTGAGCAATTTCACAAAGCTCTGTAGCAGAGGAATGGATCAGGACCCATGACCTCCAAAATATGTTGCCTATTGATTTCTGCTTCCTGGTGGTGCAGAGGTTAAAGCATCTGCCTGCAATGTGGGAGACCTGGGTTCGATCCCTGGGTCAGGGAAGATCTCCTGGAGAAGGAAATGGCAACCCACTCCAGTATTCTTGCCTGGAGAATCCCATGGATGGAGGAGCTTGGTGGGCTACAGTCCACGGGTAGCAAAGAGTCGGACACGACTGAGCGACTTCACTTTCACTTTCTATTGATTTCTGCAAGTTAGTTTGAAATAAAGTCAGCTGCCCTATCACATTCAAATGTGTTTTTTGTCTTTGTCCCAGTGTCCCAAGTTTCCCAAGGTTCTCACCTCACATAAATATGTGGAAATAACCATTTTCTGTAGTGCTGTACCTGTTATATTCAGGGTGTTTTCTGAGATTTGCCCAGGCCATTGTCCAATAATTTTAGGCTTTTGTTCTTATAATTTTCCTCAGGTGTATCATTTTGTTGAGGGGCCTTGCAGCTTGTGTCTTTTTATGTGTTCCCCAAACTTGAAAATTCCCTTTCATAAATAGATAATACTTACAACAGGTAAATAATTCAAAAGCTGCAAAAGGATGCACAGGGGAACATAAGCTACCCTCGGTTCTTCCCTGCCTTGTGGCGCTCACTGAAGTTTTCCTCTTTAGAAGTTTTAAAAAGATCTCCTCTCCACTGCTTGAAGTCTTTGAAGTATCCTTCCTGGGCTGGGCTCCATGTACATGCAAGCACCTGTGTCTTACCCCATGAGAAAGGGTCTTTGAATGACTGTCTTGGAATTACTTGTCAAAAGATTTTTCCTGTGAAGAAAGATGAATTTTCCCTTATTATTATTATTTTTTTGATAACTAGTACTACAGTTTTCATTGTTGTGTAGATGGACTGAGACAACTCATGATCTCTTTGATCAACAGTCTTCAATTCTTAAACTTGATCTTACTTGCAGTAATGTAGTCTCATACAGTAAAAATGTTTATGTATATTCTCCAGCTCAGTAATTCTTTCTTTAGCTGTGTCTGATTTAATATTTAACCTATTTCTTGGAGTTTTAAAAAAATTTATAGTTTATTGAGGTATAGTTGATGTTCAATAATATATAATGGCAACCCACTCCAGTGTTCTTGCCAAAAGAATCCCATGGACAGAGGAGCGTGGTGGGCTATATAGTCCATGAGGTCGCAAAGAGTCAGACATGACTTAGTGGCTAAACAACAGCAATTATATATGTTTCAGGTATACAGCATAGTGATTCACAGTTTTTAAAGGTTATAGTCCTCCATTTATAGTTATTATGAAGTATTGGATATATTCCCTGTGTTGTACTATATATCCCTATAGATTATTTTATATATAGCAGCTTGTATGTCTTAATCCCCTATTCCTTTCTCACTCCTCCCCACTGGAGTTTTTGATTTTAACAATTTTATTTGTAAAAATTCCACAGTTTTTTTAAAACTTAATCTATTCATTCATGACATTCTTTTGTTGGTTATCTTTGTGACTGTATCTTTTATTTCTTTAAATATTATACACATAGCTATTCTGTATCTGATGATCCCAATATCTGCAGTTCTTGAGAATTTAAATATATAGGTTGTTCACTCAATATGTGTTTGTCAATGTCATTGTGGTTTGTTTTCTTGTGTATTTGGGGACCTGTGATTTGTAAGCATATGATTCAATCTTAATTGTTAGGATTAATCTTAATTAATCATAATTTTGTGAACCAAAATTAGGAATTTGAGAAACTTTCCTGAATGGAAAAATTGTTTTTAGCCTTTATAAAGCAGGTGTGCTCCTGGCTTGGACCACTCTGGCCTTTTTGAGGGTCTGGGCTAGGTGGGTTAGTGTCTCTTCTCATGTGAGGTTTGGCCCAGGGCTCAGGCCCAGAGAGTGTTGTTTTGCAATGGCCTCTGCCCTGACGTACTCTGAACCTGTACCCAGTTTCTCCTGTTTTCAAAGGAGGGATTTTGGGCAACCTCTTGTGCCTCAAACCAGCAATCTCTCAAATAATGTGTTCTTTCCAGGCATTGGTTGTTTGGCAATGCTGAGTACTAAGTGCTCCCAGAACTTAGGCTGCCATTGTTGAATGCCTAACCATAGTAAGATATTTATATCCCAGTTGCTTACTGAGAACAAAGATTTTTGAAAAAAATCTACTAACCTGTGTTTGTGAGTTACTCTTTGTCAATTACCTTCTCCCCATTCCAGATAATAAAAAATTCAACTCATATCACACAGACACTTATATGTAAACAGCAGAGTCAAGTTTTAGTTTTATCTTATATCATTAGAAACTTGATGAGATACTGCTTTTTTTTTTTTCACTTGCACTTTACTTTTTTTTTTCACTTGCTCTTGTAGCCATTACATTCAGAAAATCAAGAAACAAGCCCTTTGATGTCAGCTGTCTGCAGTGAGTGGTGGGGTAGGCAGTGCCTAGATGTGAGTTGGCAGTTTCTGGGGCTTCTTTGTCAGACTCTTGACCCCCTCTGTCTACAACTCTACACATTTTTTTTTTTTCCAGTTAATAGTGTGCTTCCTAGAAAATAAAGATGCTCTTGATAAATGTTCTTAATTGTTATTTTATGAGTAGTCATTTTGCAAGTAAAATCTAATAAAGGCATAGAATTAAAAATAAATCAGTAAGTGATAAAAACAATATTTCAGATTCTACAACTTTAAAGATGAAAATTAAGTAAGTCCCAGTTTTTCAGAGAAGGAAATAGTGACCCACTGCAGTATTCTTGCCTGGGAAATCCATCTGGCAGGCTACAGTCCATGGAGTTGCAAAAGAGTCAGACACCATTTGGTGACTAAGCAACAGTTTTTAAAGGGGGTCTTTTGAGGACATTAATTCATGGCATCAATCTAACAGTTTGGTGCCTCTCCTCTGGAATCAGATGGCCTGGATTTGAATCCTGGCTTTGCCGCTTTTTAGTTCTGAATCTGTGGACTAGTTATTTACTCTCTTTGAGCCTCAATTTCCTTATCTTTAAAACAGGAACAATGAGGTTACATAGCTGATTTATAAAGTTCTGTGAATTGTGGAGTGTTCAAACTCATGTTCATTGAGTTGGTGCTGCCATCCAACCATCTCATCCTCTGTTGGCCCCTTCTCCTCGTGCTTCAGTCTTTCCCAGCACCAAGTTCTTTTCCAGGGAGTCAGCTCTTCACATCAGTTGGCCAAATTATTGGAGCTTCAGCTTCAGCATTAGTCCTTCCAGTGAATATTCAAGACTGATTTCCTTGAATTGATTGGTTTGATCTCCTTGTAGTCCAGGNTCAGTCTTTCCCAGCACCAAGTTCTTTTCCAGGGAGTCAGCTCTTCACATCAGTTGGCCAAATTATTGGAGCTTCAGCTTCAGCATTAGTCCTTCCAGTGAATATTCAAGACTGATTTCCTTGAATTGATTGGTTTGATCTCCTTGTAGTCCAGGGAACTCTCAAGAGTCTTCTCCAGCACCACAGTTTGAAAGCATCAGTTTTTTGATGCTCAGCTTTCTTTATGGCCCAGCTTTCACATCTGTGTATCACTACTGAAAACAACTATGTTTTGACTATACGGACCTTTGTCAGCAAAGTTATGTCTCTGTTTTTTAATATGCTGTCTGGGTTTATCATAGCTTTTCTTCGAAGGAGCAAGCATCTTTTAATTCTGGGGCTGCAGTCACAGTCTGTGGTGATTTTGAAGCCCAAGAAAAAAAACCTATCATGTTTCCGTTTTTTCCCCATCTATTTTCCATGAAGTGATGGGAACGGAGGCCATGATCTTCATTTTTTGAATGTGGAGTTTTAAGCCAGCTTTTTCACTCTCCTCTTTCACGTTTATCAAGAGGCTCTTTAGTTCCTCTTCGCTTTCTGCCATTAGAGTGGTATCATCTGCATATCTAAGGTTACTGATATTTTTCCTGGCATCCTGATTCCAGCTTGTGATTCACCCAGCATTATGTACTCTGCATTTTGTTGTTGTTTAAAAAAACCTATCATGTTTCCGTTTTTTCCCCATCTATTTTCCATGAAGTGATGGGAACGGAGGCCATGATCTTCATTTTTTGAATGTGGAGTTTTAAGCCAGCTTTTTCACTCTCCTCTTTCACGTTTATCAAGAGGCTCTTTAGTTCCTCTTCGCTTTCTGCCATTAGAGTGGTATCATCTGCATATCTAAGGTTACTGATATTTTTCCTGGCATCCTGATTCCAGCTTGTGATTCACCCAGCATTATGTACTCTGCATTTTGTTGTTGTTCAGTCACTCAGTTGTGTCCAACTCTTTGTGACTCCATGGACTGCGGCATGCCAGGCTTCCCTGCCCATCACCAACTTGTGGACCTTGCTCAAACTCATATCTGTTGAGTCGGTGATACCATGGAACCATCTTGGCCTCTGTCATTCCCCTTCTCCTCCTGCCTTCAAGATTTCCCAGGATCTCAACTTTTCTAATGAGTTAGCTCTTCACATCAGGTGACCAAAGATTTGGAGCTTCAGCTTTAGTATCAGTCCTTCCAATGAATGTATGATTTCCTTTAAGATTGAAGGTTTGATCTCCTTGCAGTTCAAAGGACTCTCAAGAGTCTTCTTCCACATCACAGTTCAAAAGCATCAATTCTTTGGTGCTCAGCCTTCTTTATGGTCCAACTCTCATATCCATACATGACTACTTGAAAAACCATAGCTTTGACTATACAGATCTTTGTTGGCAAAGTAATGTCTCTGCCTTTTAATATGGTGTCTAGGTTTGTCATAGCGTTTCTTCCATGGAGCAGGTATCTTTTAATTTCATGACTGCAGTCACCTGCAGTGATTTTGTAACCCAAGAAAATAAAGTCTGTCACTGTTTCCATTGTTTCCCTATCTACTTGCCATGAAGTGATGGGACCAGATGCCATGATCTTAGTTTTTTGAATCTTGAGTTTTAAGCCAGCTTTTCCACCCTTCTCTTTCACTTTCATCAGGAGGCTCTTCAGTTCCTCTTTGCTTTCTGCCATAAGGGTGGTGTCATCTGCCTATTGATGTTTCTCCCAGCAGTTATGGTTCTAGCTTGTGCCTCATCCATCCTGGCATTTCATATAGGTTAAATAAACAGGGTTACAATATACAGCTTTGATGTACTCCTTTCCCAATTTGGAAACAGTCTGTTGTTCCATGTCTGGTTCTAACTGTTGCTTCTTGATCTGCATACAGGTTTCTCAGGAGGCAGGTAAGGTGATCTGGTATTCTCATCTCTTTAAGAATTTTCCATGGTTTGTTGTAATCCACACAATCAAAGGCTTTAACATAGAAAACAAAGCAGAAGTAGATGTTTTTCTGGAATTCTCTTCCTTTTTCTACGGTCCAACAAATGTTGGCAATTTGATCTCTGATCCCTCTGCCTTTTCTAAATCCAGCTTGAGCATTTGGAATTTCTTGGTTCACATTCTGTTGAAGCCTACCTTGAAGGATTTTTAGCATTACCTTGCTAGCATGTGAGATTAGTGCAATTGTGTGGTAGTTTGAACATTCTTTGGCAGTACTTGTCTTTGGGATTGGAGTGAAAACTGATGTTTTCCAGCCATATGACTACTACTGAGTTTTCCAAATTTGCTGGCATATTGGGTGCAGCACTTTAACAGCATCATCTCTTAGAACTGTAAATAATTCAGCTGGAATTCCATCACCTTCATTGGCTTTGGTTGTAGTAATGCTTCCTAAGGCCCACTTGACTTCACACTCCAGGATGTTGGCTCTAAGTGAGTGACCACACCATAATGGTTATCCAGGTCATTAGGACCTTTTTGTATAGTTCTTCTGTGTATTCTTGCCACCTCTTCTTAATCTCTTCTGCTTCTGTTAGGTCCATACCAGTTCTGTCCTGTATTTTGTCCATCTTTGCATCTATCCCCTATTTTCTTGAGAAGATCTCTAGTCTTTTCCATTCTATTTTTTCCCTCTGTTTCTTTGCATTGTTCACTTATGAAGGCTTTCTTATCTGTCCTTGCTATTCTTTGGAATTCTGTATTCAGTTGGGTATATCTCTCCGTTTCTCCTTTCCCTTTCCCTTTTCTTTACCCCGGTATTTGTAAGGTCTCTTCAGACAGCCATTTTGCTTTATTGCATTTCTTTTTCTTGGGGATGGTTTTGGTCACCGCCTCCTGTACAGTATTATGAACCTCCATCCATAGTTCTTCAGGTACTCTATCAGATCTAATCAAACCACTAGGCAATTCAGGTATGACCTAAATCAAATCACTTATGATTCAGTTCAGTTCAGTCACTCAGTTGTGTCTGACTCTTTGCGACCCCATGAACCGCAGCATGCCAGGCCTCACGCCAGGTTGATGGATACATCACCAACTCCCAGAGTCCACCCAAACCCATGTCCATCGAGTCGGTGATGCCATCCAACCATCTCATCCTCTGTCGTCCCCTTCTCCTCCTGCCCTCAATCTTTCCCAGCATCAGGGTCTTTTCTAGTTTTTCATATGATCATGTATGTATCCTTCTGAATTTTTATATCAGTCTTACTAGCTTTTCCATTGTTTTTCTTGCATTTCTTCCATTTATAATATGGGATGAGTGTAAATTTTCCTTGTGTATGTTCTCTCTGAGCTCTCTCAGTTCCAGTTCAATTCAGTGCAGTCACTCAGTTGTGTCCAGCTCTTTGCAACCCCATGAACGGCAGCACGCCAGGCCTCCCTGTCCATCACCAACTCCCAGAGTCCACCCAAACCCATGTCCATCGAGTCGGTGATGCCATCCAGCCATCTCATCCTCTGTCGTCCCCTTCTCCTCCTGCCCTCAATCTTTCCCAGCATCAGGGTCTTTTCAAATGAGTCAGCTCTTCGCATCAGGTGGCTAAAGTATTGGAGTTTCAGCTTCAACATCAGTCCTTCCAATGAACACCCAGGATTGATCTCCTTTAGGATGGACTGGTTGGATCTCCTTGCAGTCCAAGGGACTCTCAAGAGTCTTCTCCAACACCACAGTTCAAAAACATCAATTCTGCACTCAGCTTTCTTTATAGTCTCAGCTCCAAGCCCATTCTTCTATATGTTGATTTGTGATGCTAGGTTTGGAACTGTTCAAACTGCATTTCTGCTTTGCCAACTGGCTTCTTCATAGTCTCTGACTAACAAAGGAGATGACAAGGCTAGAAGAGGAAGAAGGGATTTGCTCCTCCCTGACAGCTTGCCATGATCTCGATGTCTGCCTCCTTTTCCTGTGTACAGTATCCTAGCAACACTTCTTCACCCAGCCAGGGCAGTTTCTTCTCATAGCAACAGCTGAATCCAGTTTGTTGATTTTCTGACACTTGCAGAAGCAGCCTCAGCAACCACCACATCCCTCCATCTCCCCACAAGGCTGATACACCAGCACAGGTATGGCAGCAGAGATCTGAATTTCAGCTCATGGGCCCTTCTTCATATGTCTATATTTTAATATGTTCAACTTCTTTACTCCTTCACACCCTACCATGTAAACTGCTTTCTGCAACTGCTACAGTTCTGATACCTTAGACTTCTCCTTTTATCCTTTAGGTTACCTGGGTAACAACTTTAAACTAGTTATCAATTCTTTCCATCATTTTCAACAATTGGCAAGATTTCTGTCTCTTATTGAACCTTCATTGGTCTTCTGTGCTTGTCTGGCTTTGTTAACATGGTCTGGTAGCCTCTTAGAATGAATGAGAAAGCTTTTTATAATTATTTCACCTGTTCTTTGAAGTTCAATAGAACTTTCCTATAGATCCTTCTGGGCCTGGTGCCTTTTAATAGGTATATACTGAATTTAATTTTCAACTTCTATGAATACAGGTCTATTTTTTCAACTTCTATGAATATAGGTCTATATTTTCCAAGAAAATCATCCATATCAACTTTATTTTCAAAGTTGTTCCTATTAAGCTGTCCACAGTATTCTCTTAAAATTTTACTATCATATTCTAATCTGCCTGGCTATAGAATTTTAGATTTCAAAATCAAATCCTCTAAAAATTTGGTCTGCTAACTTTTAGCATTCTGGAAATGAGAGTCCTGCTCCTACTCGGCTTCTCTTTCTTTTATACAGAAAACTTCCCTTTCTCTTTTCTTTTTTCTCCCTTTGTAGAAGTTTTCCATTTTTTCCTTTATTCTTTTAGAGTTATGAATTTTTACAGGGTGGATGTGGTTGCATTCACTCTGCTTATAATTTCTTCAGCCCCTTCAGTGTAAGCTGCTAAGTCACTTCAGTCGTGTCNAAACTTCCCTTTCTCTTTTCTTTTTTCTCCCTTTGTAGAAGTTTTCCATTTTTTCCTTTATTCTTTTAGAGTTATGAATTTTTACAGGGTGGATGTGGTTGCATTCACTCTGCTTATAATTTCTTCAGCCCCTTCAGTGTAAGCTGCTAAGTCACTTCAGTCGTGTCTGACCCTGTGTGACCCCATAGACGGCAGCCCACCAGGCTCCCCCGTCCCTGGGATTCTCCAGGCAAGAACACTGGAGTGGGTTGCCATTTCCTTCTCTTCAGTGTAAGAGAAAGTGTCTATTCAGTTCTAAATTTTTCTTCTATTGCTTCAATAATCATTGATAATTTTCTCTGTGTGTTTAGAAGTCTTATCAGTTGAATATTGGACCAGCTTATTCACTTTCACATGCTACCACCATTGATGGGATAACAGGGACTGAATTTAGGCTCTTACCTTAAACAACTAGAAAAGCAGACAAAATATATGAAACAAAGGGGCTTTTTGGACATTGGATAGTAGAATTCAGGATTATCATCCCTGTGGAAAGTGAAAGAAAAGAGGTGAGTCTTATGACTGGCCCAGCTTCTGCATGGAGACAGTTTCCATGCCACAGGGCAGGAAGGATGCAGCCAAACAGAACTCACTTGGCAGTCTTGCTCAGTTGAGGAGACAGACGTCAAAGTATGGGAAGGTACCATTCCTCAGCTATCAGACTGACAAAAATTAGAAATTATGACTGCACTTTCTATTGACAGAATGTGGGAAAACAGGCAGGCACCCTCACACATGCTGATGGCTATACAAACTGGTAAAACCCTTCATGAAGAAAATTTGGCAACACATTACAATAACTACATGTATACTTATTTGTTGAACCAACAATCCCAATTATACAAATCTATCTTGAAGATATACCTCAACAATAAAAAGTATATATACAAATACTCATGTAGTTATCCATTGTATCATTGTTTACAACTGCAAAATACTGAATAATCTAACTGCTCAAATATAAATTAGTCAGATAAACTATTACATATTCACACAATAAAATGTTATGCTGCTATAAATAAATAAAGATGGGGAAGATTTCTATGAGCAGATACTATGGTCTCCAGGATATACTGTCAACTGAAAAAGAAGCCAAGAACAAAAGAATGTATATAGCATGCTACCTTTCCTGTAAGAAAGAAGTGTATGAGAAAACAAACATGCTTCCATGCAAAAGAAATTCAGGAAAGATAAATCAGGAACTAATGAGATTGTTGTCTGTGAGGAGTGGGTGGGATGAGATGGGAAGAATGGAGGAAGGGGAATGGGATAGCAGGGATGAGGTGGGCAGTGATACTTCTCTGAACATACCTTTCAGACAGCCTTGACTCTTAGAATTACGGGAATGTTTCAAATGCCAAAAATAATCAGTTAACATCAACTAAGATAAGGGTATGAATGGAAGCAGGGAGGCAGTGGGTGGGGAGGAGAGACCCAAACAGAATATAAATAATAAGTGAATCTAACTGTATTTCAGATGAATAATATACCCATACTTGCTGCAACCATGCAAAGCCGAATCAGAATCCAAACCATACAGCAAGGATTTACTGTGCAAGTCTAAGACTGCCATTTAGCCAGAGACCTAACTTTGTCCTCATGCTTCATGCCCAAACCTCTGGAACCCTCCAATAGTTTTACTGAATTCCAGTTATTTGTCATCATCCTAAGTGACATTCTTGGCTAGCATCCAGAGAAGCTGTAAGTTTAGGAAAACGTTCATTGTTTTTAGATTTGGCTCTTAGTTTTAGAAACATGTACTACTGGGCCCAGGATCACACCCTGCCAAATAAGGGGCAGAGAAGGGAAAAGGGCTGGTGGAAAAGGAAAGTCTTCTCCTATGAAATAAAAGGCACCGTGGTAGATGACAAGATTTCATAATCATCAGTTTCCACATGATTTTCAAATGCTCTTCATGCTCATTAACACAGATTAATTATAGTTAGCCTTTTCAGTTTAATCAAAGTTGGAAGAGAAGTAGACACTAGTTTTAAAAGCCTGGTGAGAAACTCAATAAGTGAGTGTTTAAATGATTCACCGTTGGGGACCTTAAACTCTCAACTTATCATCAAAATGTGTTAGCTATAATGCTGAGAAATGATCAATTATCAAGAAGTCATTTTTTTTTAACCTTTAAAATACTGACTGCTGATTCCATGTTTAGCAATTTCTCGTGAGGAAATCATCAGTCACACACAAATATTTACATGCAAAGATTGCAGCACTATTTTTCATAGCATGAAAATGGAAATGACATCCACAATAGAGCAACAGCTAAAGACATCATGCTACAGCTATACTGTGGTACATTATTTATCTATTAAAAATGTCTTCCTAAACCATCTATTGACCTAGGGAAAAATATTCAGAATATCAGAAAATAATGCTACAAGGAAGTTTGGTGGTATTATGCCGCTTGCTGACAGAGAAATGCTGAATATGAATAGCTCAAAGATATAATTAGGTTAAGATTTTTTTAAAAAGCAGGATAGGGACTTCCCTGGTGGTCCAGTGGTTAAGAATCTTCCTTGCAACACTGAGAACATGGGTTCAGTCCTTGGTTGGGGAACTAAGATCCCATATGCCAAGAAGAAACTAAGCCCACGCACCACAACTACTGAGCCTGTGTGCCACAGCTAGAGACGGTCCACCACAACGAAGACCCCGTGTGCCGTGGCTGGAGATGGTCCACCACAATGAAGATCCTATGTGCCACAACTAAGATGTGACACAATCAAACGAATGAATAGTTTTTTAAAAGCAGGATAAATATGTATTCTGTACAGAGAAGAAGAGAAGGGGACAACAGAGGATGATATGGTTGGATGGCGTCACCAACTCGATGGATATGAGTTTGAGTCAGCTCCAGAAGTTGGTGATGGACAGGGAAGCCTGGTATGCTGCAGTCTGTGGGGTCACAAAGAGTCAGACTTGCCTGGGCGACTGGACAACAACAATAACAAGATGATGTCAGAAAAAAGAAGGGCTGGGCGGATGCCATTCCTGCATTGTTTTCTAATTGGCTTCATGTGAGTATCTCACTGAGTAGAGGTGGTATCTCATTCATCTTTATATGCCCTACACATACCACAAGACCCTTCACAAAATAGGTGTCAGAAAACAGCCATAAAATGAATGGATTAGTGAGTGAGGAAGGAAGGAGGAAATGGAGTGATGGAGGGAGGAGGAAAATGAATGAATGAACGAATGAATGAATGAACAGATAAGAACGGCTAGTATTTCTGGAGCATTTTCTTACAGTTCTAAGGGTTTCCATGTATTAACTCATTGAATGGAGATTAGAATTCAGTTCCCCTTGGCTTTATGCACCTTGTATATTTTCATTATCAGCTTTACCCGCAATCAGATTCATGGTGCAAAGAAACTCTCTAATGAGACGGACAGAAAAAGCAAATGTCCTTAATTAAAAAGAGGATGCTCATCAAAGTTGTTCTTACGTAAGCTGTCCAGGTGCTGCTGGCTTATGAAAAGGCATATGAGTACCAGAGGCTAGAAACTCTGAGGGGTTGTCCTCATCATTCCATTATATGAACAATCAAAAGTGACAGGCTAAGTCAAAGCAAAGTAATTATCCTGTTAATTAAGGCCTCCCCCAAAGCTGCTTGTCTTGGCAGTTTTCTTACTTAATAATAAACCTAACATAGACTTACAATTCCCACCCCCACGGTCTTTGAGTACATTCTCTTCCATCTAGTCATTTCAGTTTGCTGAGCACCTACAATGTCACAGGAACCATTCTAAGTGTGAGTCCAGCAGTTAACCAAACAAATCACTGCTCAGAGTTCACACTGTCTCATAATTGAGACAGCAGAACAGTGATCCCCATCTTCTAGAAAAAGAACTTGGGGCTCAGAAAGATGAAATGACTCTGACCGTGATCAAATAGAGAGATAATAGCACTAGATTTCTGATTCTTGAGACTTAAAAATATTGTGTCTTACATAGAGTGACTGTTTTTGATGAAATAGTGTAAGTATTTTTGTTCCTCTTCACACTGAAAAATATTTTACCACATGACGCTCACATACCGTGAAGGTTTTGAACCCTCAACTGCCTTGCAGCAGAATTGCTTAGAAGATTCAGTGGGGAGACGTCTTGTGGGGAAGTCACAGGTATTCGTGATTCCTCTCTTTCTCCCAAATCCTTCAGCAAATCTTATCCAGAACCCAGTCATTTCTCTCTCCCTCCTTTGCTACCATTTTGGTCTAAGCCATCACCATCGCTTGTCTAGATTTTTGAAGGAGGCACGTATCTGGTGTGGCCATCTTTCTCCCCTTTCACTTTCCTCAACACAACAGCCAGTGGGATCCTTTTAATGTGTAAATTTTATTCTCCTCCCCAAATCCTACAAACACTCCCCCATTTCACTGAGAGTAAAATCCAACCAATACCTTAACTGTAATCTATGAGGCACAATCTGGCCCCTGTTCCACCTGACCTCATCCCTCCCACCCCACCAACATTCTTTGCTTCCACTCTCACCATGCTTGTCACACTGACTATTCTTATTGTCTCTCAGACCCATAGGACATGATCCCACCTCAGAGCCTTTGCAGTAGTTCTTCTCCCTTCATCAAACATTTCACTCCAGATAACTGTATCTTCAACTCCTTCAAGTGTTTTCTTCTGAGTGAAGTTGCCCTGACCACTCTATCTAAACATGCCCCTTACTTTGCTCTATTTATTTTCCCCATCACATAGATCGCTTTGAAAAACTACATAAACTATTTCTATAGTATACTGATTGTCTTTCTTTCCCCACAAGGCCAGAAATTTGTCTTGCTTTTTTAAAACATACCCCAGAAGATAGAATAATATAGACACACAGTAAGTATGTGTTATAATGATCACCATCATCATCATTATTTGTGAATGTCAAGAGGTAGGAACTATGAGATTTGTACTGAGATTTTCCCACCTGGAGACACTAGACTTCAGAGAAAGAGACCAAAGATTTTCATAACGGATCTGAATAAGGAGATTTGAATCCTAGCTCTGCCATTTACTTGAAGTTTGGGGTAAGTTAGCCTCTGTCAGTCTCAGATCTCTTGAAAGTAAAAGGAAAAGATAAGTTCTATCTCAAAGGTCACACTACTGATGAAGTATGTGTATAGAATCTGCATAGAAAATGTCCAGTATAATCAGAGTACAACTCAGATGAATTCTCTCAAATTAGTACTAGCTTCATTTTGCTTTGGCAGATTCTTATTTTACACTGTGGCTTTAAAAACATTACTTCCCCTTTTGGAGCCTCATTTCACATAGCTATACAATAAAAAGATTCCTTGATGTTCTCCCTCACTGGCTCAGAAAGTCTCAAGAGGGCTCGTGGGAACCCTAGGCCTCACAAGACATTGCTTCACCCTGCTGCTGTTCATTACTGAGCCTTTTAAAAAGTCAACAGATAATAACGGGAGATAAATAAAACCTTTGTCACTTACTGCTGCCTCAGTTTTACACAAGTGCTGCCAAAAAGAGTTGCAAGAGGAACCTTTGGACAGTAGACCAGTCAAATGGTACATGCTGATAAACGTTTGTTTAAAATGTAGCTTTTTTTCTTTCCTGGAATTTCTCAGTAATTAACCAACCACATTAACCAACATCCTTTCAGATAGTCCTTTAGAGTAGTTGTTCCCAAATTTCTTACCATGAGGCACTCCCTGTGTTCCCCACAGCCTCCCCCAGGAGAGACCCAGGTTTCTGAAGTTTTTTCTACCAAATAAACTGGTGCATCTGAGAGAAAATGCCTGTATTTTTCTTTCACATTAGTCAAACTAATGAGTATAGTCAAAGACATATGCTCTTAAGAACTTTTGATCAGCAGGAGTTAGACACACTTTCATACTGAATGGTTATCCTTCCAGTCAAACCGCCCCCCCCCAAAAAAAATGTTATTTTAAATAGCCTAAGCAGCCTAATTTTAAGTATATTCACTCATTCATTCTGCAGATATTTAACACCTATTATCTGGCAAATGAAATTCTAGGTGCTGGGGATATGTGGATGAACACAATGCATCACATTTCTTACTCTTATAGAGTCTGCATTTTAATGAAGACAGACTATAAATAAGAAAATAAAATATATAGATAGAACAAGTTCTAAGGGAAATACAGCAAGAAGGGAGACGGGATATGCAAAGTACAGTGGGGGGACAAGGGTGTTCTTTTCAACTGTGAGATCAGAAAAGGTCTGAGCGAGGAGGTGCCAGTGATCCATTGAGATCCCTGGGAGAAGAGATGCAAGCAAGAACCAGAAGAGAAAGCCTACCCAGTGCAGCTGAGTATTTCCTAGAAGGCCAGGGCATCTGAGACAAAGGGTGGGGCCAGGAGATACAGTTAGAAAACAGACTGAAGAGAGCCTTGGAGTTTGTACTCAGGATTGTCTTTTACTACAAGTGATAAGGGAGTCATTGGAGCATTTTGAGAAAAGGAGTGGCCTGATCTTCCATTTTAATGGCATCATTCTAACATCGGTGTGAGCCAAAGGGATGTTTCCAGTAGTCCCCTTGAAATACTGAAAATAGCACACAAATGTAGAATGTAGTAAAGGCAATCTTAAAATGCAGGATTTAGGCATTATTCATAAAAGCCAAAAACCATAAATAACCCAAATAACTAATGAATAGATAAAATGTGGTATATCCATACAATGAAATATTATTCTGCCATAAAAAGGAATGAGGTGCTGATATCTGCTACAACGGGCTTCCCAGGTGGCTCAGTGGTAAAGAATCCACCTGTCAATGCAGGAGACACAGAAGAGGCAGGTTTGATGCCAGGGTGGGGAAGATCCCCTGGAAGAGGAAATCGAAACCCACACTAGCATGCTTGCCTAGATAATCCCATGAACACAGGAGCCTGGCAGGCTACAGTCCATGGGGTCACAGAGGATCGGACATTACTGAACAACTGAGCATGCCTGCCTGCATATGCTACAACATGGATAAACCCTGAAGAAATGCTAAATGAAAGCAATCACAAAATACCATATATTATATGATTCCATGTGTATGAAATGTTCACAATAGGCAAATCCATAGACAGAAAGTACGTTAGTGGTCGCCAAGAGATGGGGAAAGGGAAATGAGGAATGGTTGCTAATGAGTACAGGTTTCTTTCTGGGGTGATAAAAGTGTTCTGGATTAGACAGTGATGTTGATTGCACAACCTCTTGAATATATGAAAACCGCTGAATTATACACTTTAAAAGAGTGAAATGTATAGTATGTGAATTATATCTCAATTTAGAAAATAAAAGATTTAGGTTTTTGAAACATGGTGCAAGGATTTTTCTCTCTGCTCTTTGCCCTGTCATTCAGATAACACACAGCATTACGTGAATTTAATTCTGTGACACTGATCAATATAGATGCTCACCAAAATAATTTAACCCATGAGGATAAGGCCACCCTTCCCTCCTAGCTGTTACACTACAGACCCATCATCATGACTTGTGCCTTGCTTTTTTTTCCCCAAATGCCTCTCACATCCACCCTCGACTTTATGTCCCCATCACCATGACCCTTATTCACTTCATGCGGATAAATACACCAGCATGGCTGGGGTACCTACCTCTTTCCTTTTCTTGCCTCTAATCTCCAATCTGTTCTTACAGAACAATCTTAAAACATCACTTTTATCACTCCTGTGCCCCTAGTTAAAGATACAAAGTTATTTTCTTAGGTGAAGGTGAAGGTGAAGTCGCTCAGTCCTGTCCAACTCTTTGCGATCCCGTGGACTGTAACCTACTAGGATTCTCTGTCTGTGGGATTCTCCAGGCGAGAATACTGGAGTGGATTGCCATTTCCTTCTCCAAGGGATCTTCTTGACCCAGGGATCGAACCCGGGTCTCCCGCACTGGAGGCAGACGCTTTAACCTCTGAGCCACCATATCAGAGTAGCTATTAGGTTGGTGCAAACGTAATTATGGTTTTGGACTGTGAATTTTAAATCATTATAAAGTTCAAACACATCATTATTAACCAAAATAGGAACCATTACAATCAACACATTTTTGCCAATGAGAAATAAGTTTATTTATTACTGTAGTATAAAAATCCATGCTTTGGGATTCAGTGAACTCTCGGAAAGTATTTTCTGCCTCCTGCTAGTTATGGAAGTGTTTTCCCTGAAAAACTTTGTTAAGATGCTTGAAGCAATAGTCAGTTGGCGAGAGGTCAGGTGAATATGGCAGATGAAACAAAACCTCAAGGCTCAATTCATTCAGCTTTTGAAGCAGTTGATTGTGTGATGTGTGGTCCTGCACTGTTGTGAAGAATTGGGTCCTTTCTGTTGACCAATGCCAGCTGCAGGCATTGCAGTTTTCGGTGCATCTCATTGATTTGCTGAGCATACTTCTCAGATGTAATGATTTCACTAGGATTCAGAAAACTGTAATGGATCAGACTGGCAGCAGACCACCAAATAGTGACCATGACCTTTTTTGGTGCAAGTTTGGCTTTGGGAAGTGCTTTGGAGCTTCTTCTCCAACTCATCTTGTTGTATAAAATCCACTTTCCATTACATGTCACAATCCAATTGAGAAATGGCTCATCATTGTTGCATAGAATAAGAGAAGATGACACCTCAAAATGACAACTTCTTGATTTCCAGTCAGCTCACAAGGCACCCACTTATCAAGCTTTTTCACCTTTCCAATTTGCTTCAAATGTCAAGTGATGGAAGAATAGCTGACATTGAATTCTTAGACAACTTTTCAATTGTAAGAGGATCAACTTCGATGATGGCTCTCAGCTGGTCAGTATCAACTTCTGATGGCCAGCCACTGCACTCATTATCTTCAAGGCTCTCATCTCCTTTGCAAAACTTCTTGAACCACCACTGCATTGTATGTTCATTAGCAGTTCCTGGGCCAAATGGCTGTTGATGTTGCAAATTGCCTCTGCTGCTTCACAACCCATTTTGAACCCAAACAAGAAAACTGCTCGAATTTGCTTTTTGTCTAACATTATTTCCCTAGTCTAAAATAAATATAAACAGTAAGTAATAAGCCATTAGCAAAAATGAAAAGCAAGAAATGTGCATTAAAGTGATGTATAACATAACCACACTTATTTAGACTAATTTCCAATATCAAATGGCAAATTTCAACAATGCAAAAACCACAATTACTTTTGTACCAACCTAATATTTTGTAAAAAATATTCATCATTAAAAAAAAAAAGATTCATCATTTTACTATGATTTTGTGTTGCTTCTACCTTAGAGTTGGAGTTTAGATGCTCAAATGTTAAAAGATATGTTGTTGATTTACATGGAAAATGGAACACAGTATTTCAAATCAGCTAGTCTGGAAAATTCAGGAAGAATGGTCAATGTACCAACAGGTTATCAAATCAAGTTAACAAGTCGATTCCTGGCATTACTCATTCTGCAATATCTAGTTCCTTTCCCTGTTGCTCCTCCTACATCCTTTCTGAGAGGAAAGCTTTCTTCTTTGCTCCATGTCTCTAAATCTTGCCTTCCCTTTAAGACCCAGCCCTGGTTCCTGCTCTTCTCTGAGGTTTTCAGGCTAGCCAGTGGTCCTTCCTTTTGGTTGCTCTATGGGATCCTTTTGGCATTTCTAGTTGTCTGGAGTACAGCCTGGGCATCACCCCACACCCTCTAGAGCATAGCCAAGGTTAAGGACCATTACAAAGACACATTCTCATCCTTGAATAAATAGGAATAAACAAGACAGACAAAGCCTTAGCTCCCAAAGACCTTAAATTCCAGTGGGAAAATAAGCAATAAGCATATTTTTTTAAAAAAGATAATTTAGAAAGTGATAAGTAAAATAGATAAAAGCATACAAATAATAAAGAGTTGCTAAGAAAGTGAAAGAGGCAACTTAAGACATTCTGAGGGTTCTATTATGTGAAATCTAAAACAGATAAACTCAGGACCTCCCCTCACCACCACTGGTGAGCCAGTGGTTAAGAATCCATTCTTCCACTGCAAGGGGCATGGGTTCAGTCCCTGGTTGGGGAAGTAAGATCCCATATGTTGCACAGTGTGGCCAAAAAAAAATGTTGAACTTGCAAAAGCAGAGTAGAATTGTGGTCACTGGGGTTAGGAAGCAAGGGAAGGATATGAGCAGGTGATGGTCAAATGGTAAAAATTTCAGTTATGCAAGATAAATTCTGGAGATCTATTACACAGCATGGTGTCTAGCCAACAGTATTGTATATTCAAAATTGACTAAGTATAGATCTTATGTTCAGTGTTTTCAGCACACACTAATAATAATGGGAGGAAACCTTTGGGTGGTGATGGATGTGTCTATGACCTTGACACTGATGATGGTTTCATGGGTATGTATATATTCCCAAACTCATAGAGTTATACACATTGAATAAGCATAGCTTTTTTTATTGTGCCAGTCATACCTCAATAAAGTGTTTTTTAAAATATACTTTTAGTGACATTTAACTAAGATCTGAATGACAAGAAGAAGCCTAGATATGAAGAAGGAGCATTTGAGACAGGGAGAACAACAAGGTTAGGTCATTTGAGTAACAGAAAGGAGGGCAATGAACGAAGGGAGGCATGGAACAATACAAAATTTAAAAGGAAGTCAGAAGATGTAGGGACTTGGGAGCCACAGTGAAAATTTGGTTTTTATTTTAATTGAGATGAGAAGGTATGGTAGGTTTGCTGCAAAGATGATCACTCTAATCCTTGCAGCCCAATACAGATGTCCCATTGCAATGTGATTTTGATGCTCCTTCCATCAGGAGGTAAACTCTATCATCCCTCTCCTTGAACTGGGGATGGCTCTGGAACCAAAAAATGTGGAGAAGTGACACTGTGAGGCATCTGAGACTTGGCCTCAAGAGGCCCCTACTGCTTCCATTCTCTCCTTCTTATAATGTAAGAAGTACATTATATCTATTATATCTATAACGTCTATCATGTAATGAAACTGGGTCTAGCCATTCAGAGGATGTGAGGCCTTGTGGTAGAGAACCAGGGCACCACTGGCAACAGCTAGCACCAACAGCCAGTAAAGCCATCTAGGTCATCCAAACGAAGTCAAGCACAAGATGACTGCAGTCACAAGGGTGACCCCAGGGAAGACCATAGAAGAACCACCTGGTTGAGTCCAACTGAAATAGCCAACCCACAGAGGTGTGAGCCAGTACATAGTTTCATGTCTCAAAGACATAGAATCAGTGGTGATTTGCCCTGAAGTGATAGACAAGTAATACAGAAATCTCTGGGGTTTTAAATAGGAGTAAAATAACATTTGCATATTTTAAATACCAGTTTCATCCTTAAAACAATAATGAATCCATCCATAAAAGCTATGGTCTTCAATCTCTCTAAAAAAGATAAAATATTATGGCCTTCATCAGAGAGAGTGCAGCTCACAGAGATATGCTGGACAACTGGTGCCTTAAATCTTTCTCTACAAAAAATGAAATCTTATCCTCAAGCATATTAAAACTGTGTGAAACCACAAACACTAGACAAAAAAGAGCCAAAAGTCATTTGATTCTTTACCGCATTTCAGCCAAAAATAGAGTGAGAGAAATTCTGATGAAAACCAGGATCACATTTTAGACCAAAACTCATTATGAAATGTGTTCCTAAAGAAGATTAAAAAGGAACTATCTGCAAACCTCAAACCATGGAATTTCCATTTTATGTTATGTTGAAATAATCAAGAAAGCATTACATCATTCTTAAAAATGTGATAGACTGAAAGATGATCTTTGAACATGAATCCTTGGGAACAACTTTAAAATAATCAGCACTATCAAAACATAAAAAGCTATTTTGTGGGAAAAAAATTCTGTAATTAGTGAAAGTCAAGATGCTTGCTCTTGCTGTGCGTAATTGTTTGATCTGCAGAGAAATGGGATTCACTTTGGTTATATAAATAGCATTATTTCTTAATGGTTCTTTAAGTGATAATATTTAACCAGGCTTTATGGTTATTTATTCACAGTACTTCATAGTATTTTCCATTAATAGTTACATTCCAATCAAGGATGTTAACATTATCTTTCTGTGGTGTTTCTCATCACCCTTTAGTATATATCATGGTCAAACATCATGTAGCTTGAAAAGACACCATGCAAGTACTTTCAAAATGAGTTTATCTACTTAATGTCAATATTTTCTAATCACTACTAGGAACAGTGTGAAAGATGATAAATAAATTGGAGAAGTTCCTGCCTACCTGATTGCCCCACCACTCCAAGCCCAGCTCCCCAGTGGATCTATTAAACAGTTGGGAAAGAAGAAAGGGGGTGTGGAAAAGGATTAGAACAAAGACTCCAAATGAAGGAAGGAGATGGGAACTATGATAGAAAATGAAGTTCCACGAAGAAAAAAGAAGATGGAACTATGAGAAGGCCAGGTGCCTAAGCTAGAGAATCAGTCTTCCACAAAGAGCATCTCATGCAGTGACTACAATTTACTAGATTTCCTTCAATTTAGTACTGGTAGTTCTAGTCAAATCTTATTTTATTTTTTTGGCCATGCTGTGTGTTTTGCGGGATCTTAGTTCCCCGACCAGGGATCCAAGGAGTGCCCTGCAGTAGTGCAAGCCCAGTGTCCTGACCACTGGACTGCCGGGGAATTCCCAATCTTTGACTCTTTTGGATCATGGAAACCTTTGAGACTATGACAGCAGCTGTAGATTACAGATAAGTCTTCTCTCCAGATGACTTTTGGAGAGAAGTCACAACTTAACCATCTGGTTTATATTTTCTTGGGTGTTCGCAGACCTCATGTTGAGAAATCGGCAGGTCTCCAGTACCTACACCTCACAACCGCGACCCACAACATTAGTGGCTTNAGCTGTAGATTACAGATAAGTCTTCTCTCCAGATGACTTTTGGAGAGAAGTCACAACTTAACCATCTGGTTTATATTTTCTTGGGTGTTCGCAGACCTCATGTTGAGAAATCGGCAGGTCTCCAGTACCTACACCTCACAACCGCGACCCACAACATTAGTGGCTTTAACCTGCTTCAGGGGGCTTCCCTGGTAGCTCAGGTGGAAAAGAATCTGCCTGCAATGCAGGAGACTCCGTTTCCATTCCTGGGTCGGGAAGTTTCCCTGGAAAAGGAAAGAGCAACCCACTCCAGTATTCTTGGGCTTCCCTGGTGGCTCAGACCGTCAAGAATCCGCCTGCAATGCAGGGGACCTGGGTTCGATTCCTGAGTTAGGAAGACCCCCTGGAGGAGGGCATGGCAACCCACTCCAGTATTCTTGCCTGGAGAATCCCATGGACAGAGGNCTGGTGGCTCAGACCGTCAAGAATCCGCCTGCAATGCAGGGGACCTGGGTTCGATTCCTGAGTTAGGAAGACCCCCTGGAGGAGGGCATGGCAACCCACTCCAGTATTCTTGCCTGGAGAATCCCATGGACAGAGGAGTCTGGCGGGCTACAGTCCAGGCGGTTGCAGAGAGTCAGACAGGACTAAGCACACAACCGGCTTCAGGATCTGTCTTCGCTCCTTCTTTCCTGTGAGATTGTATCTGTATGAAATTTGTGGCAAAGTTAATTTCATCAACAAATGTTCCCCTTCTTCGCCTCGGTTTCATACGGCAGGTTAGTTGCTCGGCCACAAGCCTGACTGAAACGTGGCTCCCTCCAGCCCCACCCGATTAAGCTGAGGGAAAAAAAGAAGCAGGTCTACCTGGCAGCAACTCTCTAGCCCGTTTACCCCGATCCTACAGAAGTCATCATACGGATGGCCGAAAGGGTCCAAAGCCTCGCACATCCGTGGTATGAGTTATTTGACTTCAGCTTTACTTCAGGATCCAGACGTTATAATTAGGCATGAGACGGTTGACTCAGCTTGTCAATCCCCAGATGGCCCCGCCCACATCAGCAAATCACACCTCAGTCTGCGCTTGACAGGATACACCTGACAGGGAAACCTAACCCCCGACGATCCCGCAGCTCAGCGCCGGTGAGCTCGCCTCCTTCTAGAAAATGGGACCTGCACGCCTTATTAGGACATCCTCGACCTCCTAGCCAAGCACACCCAGCTTCTGAGTTGTCTCTTCTAACATTTTGTAAAATTTTTCTCTTGCCCAAAATCGCTGGGAAGACGGCTTCACTGCTAGTAACCATTAAACTACCCCTTTCCTACTGCCACTCAGCCATGGGTTGTTTCCCTTACATAAAGGACACCAAAGTCATTACTAAGTTGTTTTAATTTTGTCATGTGACGGCAGAGAGAGAGAAAGGAGAGGGGAAGGGAGGAAAGGGGGGAAAAGAAGAGAAAGAGGTTACTTTGTGCTGCTCCTGATCCTGTGTTTGAAGAGCTTTCCAGTCCTGAAGTTGCAGTCACCTCCCAGACTCAAAATTCTATCTAGCCGTATCTGCTTCTCTGGACATTTCTTCCTTTAAAAAAAAAAAAAAGAAACCTATTTTTGTGTACGCACTCAGTGATACAGCTTTTCTTCTCTTTTAGATTAAGGTTTGTTCTATTCCCTGCGATGTTGGGTTTCCTCCAATTACCTTCCTTCCTGTTAATGTTGAGTTCTGTCTTTAGTATCAGAAACTTTCCTGAACTCTCAGCAATGTTTGGCTGTCTATTCATATGTAAAAGGAAGACAGTAAAAAGTCCAGCCTTTGTTGAATACACTCCATCAAGCTTTTATCCTTGCCACTACATTAAAACGATTCTTATCAAGGTCACCAGTGACCTCCATGCCACCGATTCCAATGGCCCATTCTCAGCCCTCTTACTTCATTTAACAGCAGCTTTGATACAACTGATTGTGCCCTGACCCTATGTTAACAATCACCCCTCCTTCAAGCCATTCTTTCTTCACCTAGCAGCAGGATGCCATCCTCTCTGGGTCCCCTTTCTAGCCCGCTCCCTCACTTGTCCATATCCTCTGCTAACTCCTCCTCATACCCTGACATCTCTTTCCGTTGGAGTGCTCCCAGGGCTCAATCATGTGCAAGTCTTGATGATCTCATCCGGGTCTCGTGGCTTTAACTACTATCAGTGTGATGTGACAATGACTCATGAATGTACAGCTCCAGCTCTGACCTCTGCCCTGAATCCCAGACTGCCTTCTACTGCCCACTGGTATTGCTACTCAGCAATCAATCAGTTCAGTTCAGTTCAGTCGCTCAGTCGTGTCCGACTTTTTGCGACCCCATGAATTGTAGCACGCCAGGCCTCCCTGTCCATCACCATCTCCCGGAGTTCACTCAAACTCACGTCCATCGAGTCTGTGATGCCATCCAGCCATCTCATCCTCTGTCGTCCCCTTCTCCTCCTGCCCCCAATCCCTCCCAGCATCAGAGTCTTTTCCAATGAGTCAACTCTTCACATGAGGTGGCCAAAGTACTGGAGTTTCAGCTTTAACATCATTCCTTCCAAAGAACACCCAGGACTGATCAATAGGCAAATAAAATTCCCAAGTCAAACATGTCCAGAATTTTTGATCCTGGATTTCTCCCCCTACCAAGTCTGATCCTCCCCAGTCTTCTGCTTCTCAGCAAATGTTCTGTCTTCCTTTGAAATATGTCTAGAACCTGACCACTTTAAAAGACCTGGAGTTCTTTAAATATGCCAGGTGTATACCCACTTCGTGCATGGCCTTTGTACTTGCTTTTTCTTTTTCCTGGAACCCTTGGCCCAAACAGGCTCCTGACTTGCTTCCTCACTGCCTTTAGGTCTCTGCTGAAAGTTCACTACATCCCTGAATATGCCAACCTCCTCACTCCCCGTCCCCTTACCCTGTTCTATGTTTGTCTTTAGCACTTATCACCCTCTCACATGCCATATACTGAATTTAATTATCAACCTGCTTACTTGCAGTGTCTGTCCTCTAGAATGTAAGCTCTATAAGAGCAGAGACTTATTTTGTTCACTTGTTTTCTATTCCCAGTGCCTAGACCATTATAGGTGCTCAATAATTGAAATGCTCATTATAGATGATAAATAATTGTAGATTGGATGAATGAATGTTTATTCCCTTTGGAAGGGCATGGTGGGTGGCCTCCATAGGGAAGGATTGGGCAGGGGTCTACTTATTTTTATGAGGAAACCCCCAAATGTCAATGACTGTAAGCCTTTCTCTTAGAAAGTGAGTTCCCACCACTTTCTCACACTGTGGATCCTTAGGTCTCTTGCCTAGAGGGTATGAGCTTGATGACCAGCATTTTGGAAACTTGGCGCATGAATGTGGCTGAAAGTTTTCAGTGTTTAGGATGGAAACTTTTAATTAATACCCCTGTGTTTAATGAGGTTCATTCATTCATTTATTCACTTATTCAACAAATATTTACCAAGTGACTATTAAATGCCAGACACTGTTCTAGGTACTTGAGATTCATCAGTGTCCAAAGCAGATTGAAGTCTCTACCTTTTGGAATTTATATGCAGCTATGACAAGTGTTCTTGAATCCAGAGATTTCCTGTCCAGAAAATAAAGCTCCCATTTTGCACTAGGTGTGGGGAGGGGCAGTTTAGTGGTTGAGCTCTGCAGTTATAACTACTCCTTACATGCAGTTTCACTAGGATTGCTACATCAGGCATTTCTAACCTTCAACCAGCCCTGTGTTTTCAGTTCCCCTCCTCTAACATCAGTCTACCCACTCACTCTGTTCTCCAGAGGTACCTGTCCCTGGTACCTTCAATGTCTCAGCTTCCCCTCATTCAGTAACACAAAGCAGTAGTCATGTATGGTTGTGAGAGTTGGAGTATAAAGAAAGCTGAGTGCTGAAGAATTGATGCTTTTGAACTGTGGTGTTGGAGAAGACTCTTGAGAGTCCCTTGGACAGCAAGGAGATCCAGCCAGTCAATCCTAAAGGAAATCAGTCCTGACTATTCATTGGAAAGACTGATGCTCAAGCTGAAACTCCAATACTTTGGCTACCTGATGCGAAGAACTGACTCCTTAGAAAAGAGCCTGATGCTGGAAAAGATTGAAGTCATGAAAAGAAAAGGACAACAGAAGATAAGATGGTTGGATGGTATCACCAACTCGATGGACATTAGTTTGAGCAAACTCTGGGAGTTGGCGATGGACAGGGAAGCCTGGTGTGCTGCAGTCCATGGGGTTGGAAAGAGTAGGACACGACTGAGCAACTGAACTGAACTGAACCTATAATGGAAAAGAATCTGGAAAAGTATATTTTAAAAATTGCTTATATGTTCCAAATTGTGAACAACAAAATCCTGGGTACCTGACTGACTGTTTGGAATAAGACTCCGGTCCACGCAATCCAACCCACACTCAGCTAGTAACACAAGAGAGAAATAAACATTTGCTGATATTTGAGGTTTAATTTAATACCACAATAACCCTAGGGAAATAAATTAGTTCTAGAGAACTTGTAAAGATAAAATTAAAAGGGACTTCAGCATCCATTAATGGCAGACTAGATAGTTCAGACCAACTCCACACTAGAAAAGACAACAAAAAATGTTTTTAATGTCTGCTCAAAAGCACTGTGACATCATGGCAGTGAAAAATCACCTGGCCACCATCTGGCCATCTGGGAGAAGATGAAAGTCCAGAGAAGTAAGCCTGACATTTGAGGTCACTTTTCTCCTGGGAGCATTTGCTAATTATAACAAAGCCAGTATTTGATATCTGAGTAGTTTGATAACCTGGTATAGACATAAAAGTTGGATGCTGGGGAAAACAATAGTGTGGGATGGGACCCTGAAGTATTGTATTCTAGGAACAAGAGTGAATTTAAAGAGAAAGAGCCTCCACACTGCCTGTAGCTCAACTTCAGATCATCTGGGTGGTCCAGAATATCTCAGGCCTTTCAAATGAATTAAAGAGATTCCAGATTGCTAATGCCTTCAGGCTCTTAAAAGAAGCAAATGAAAATCCTTTCTGGAGAAAAAGAAAGCAAACACACACACACACACACACACATTATTTTAAGCTTAAAATAAATATTTTTTCTAAAAAATTCTACAAGCAATTTTCAAATATAATTTTGGATACAATCAAAGAAAACGAAGCGCAGACTGAGATAAGATACTGTGAACAAGAGTCAGCAAAACCAGTAGAAAAATAGACGCACTCCAGATAGTGACACTGATCATACTTTAATTAGCTCCTTGAGTTCCAGGAAATAAAATACAGTGTTGAAAATTTCAGCGGAGAACTGGAAATATTTTATTTAAGGATATAGCAGGATTGAAAAAGAACCACTAAATGTTCTAAAATTGAAAACACAATAACTGAAATTAAGAACACAATGAGTGGAGTTTTACTAGACTGAACCTTGTAGAGAGAAAAATAAACAACTTAAAAATAAGTCAGAAGATATCCAGAATAACACAGATAGAGGCAAAAAGCCTGGAAAATACAGAAGTGATGGTCAGAGTGCTACCCGCAGACTAGCATCCGTTCTGGGTTCTCAGAAAGAGCCTACAGAAAAAAAGGGGCCAAAAGCAGTATAGTAAGAGAGAGTGGCTGAAAATTTTCCAAAAGTGATGTAAGACATTGAGCTCCAGATTGAAAATAAAATTAAGTGGACTTGGCAGGGAAGAGAGAAAAGGCTACTTTCTTAAAAGTCAAAGATGACTCAAAGATTTATTTCCAGTGAAAGGGTGATGTAATTAACTGAGATAAGAAACAGGGAGGGAGGAAAAGGTCTGTTGGGCTCAGAAGGAATCAGTGTGAAATAGAAATAGTAGGTTCCAATTTTTACTTTGAATTTAACACCCAGGCAGGGATAATAAATGTGTCATTATTTCTTAAACAATTACTATTTTTCTTGTTATGTTCATGTTCCAAAACTTTCATTGTTTAAAAAGGACCAGTCAATCTTTCTTGTCTCAAGAATCTAGCACCTCAGGTCTCCTTCCCTTCTTGCTAGAATCCATAGTTTGCCTCTAAGAACTGACCTACAAATGGATATTTGCAGCAAAATGTACAGTAACTTGCAAACCATTCAATACACTTGCCTGATGTTCCAATATAATTATTTGTTCATTGCAACCTTTACTAACCCCATCACAACAAAATAATGTGTTTTCTACTTTTTAACACCATGACTTAGGACCCCATTTTTTAAATACTGTAAGGACAAGTGACAGGTGCCCTAAAGGCTTTGATTTATCAAAGTAATTTGTCAAATTTCTACATATGCTGCTGACTTCAAATGTTGGAGTAAGTACAACTTTGTGTAACAATCTGCAATATTGCCTTAAGGATTACCATGATTTCTTAAAATAGTTATTGACTTCATTAACAGAAGGAAAAAAGAAAACACTGGCCACCATAAATTTCTGTTTTTTTTTTTAACTTAGAAAACGGCACGACTTTCACAATAAATCCTGTCAAGAGTGAAAATGAAACAGCATGCTTTCTTTTCAACCCAAAAAAGGTTAAAATATGATAATGATGATGATAAGTAATGTTTATTGAGCACTTTCTATGTGCCAGGAATTGTTCTAAGTTACATAGTTTCACTAAAGAGATTTAAATACATATAATAACATAAATGATATACCGGTGACATAAATAATACTATTTGATAGAGAGTCAGGCATTTCCCCCCAAAAGTATTCTTTTATAAAATAAATTACAATTCTGCTGATACAGTTAGGGACCAGAAATATATATATACAGGCGAAACTAGAAAAAAAAAATCCTACAATAACAAACTATAAGTAAATCTACCATTTTTTCTATAATACTATCTTTTTCTTCTGAAAGTAGAATTTAAAATTTTAAAAACAATAAAAAGGAAAATAATTTTATTTTCAAGCAACATTTTTACATGCCAACATTGTTTTCAAATATCATTAAATTTTGAAATATATTTAGAGAGTATCCATGTTATTGCCTTATGCAAAGATAAGTTTTCAACACTAACTATGGATCTAGTTGTCCCAGATGTTTACGTTCAGTATTTTGCTGTTTAACTACTGCTATGTTATTGTGGTTTCCCTGAATATCATTCTGAATAAAGTCATGCTTCAATCATAATTTTGTCTAATTGATCAAACTTCCTAGTATCACCAGCCAAAACGGCTAAAGACACACTTTTTTTTTTTAATAGAGGACTCTTCTAAGAGAATTTTACCTAATAAAATGCATGAACCAACTTCTTAAATTACTAAATGTCTTAAAGATCTACAAGTAATGTGGGACATTATTTAACCACATTCTTGACATTATGACGGGTTTAAATTGTGTTTTTTAGCTCACACTACACAGTTGGTAGTATCCTACTTCCCTGACAAGGGATTGAATTGGTCCCCTGCAGTGGAATGGCAGAGTCCTAACCACAGGATGCCAGGGAATTCCCTGAAGGGGTGAAATTTAGTTTACTTCTTCTCAGCCATTCTGACCATCAGATTCCTGGAACTTTACTATTTTGCTTAGTTTTTCATTTTTCCTCTTCTTTTTTTTTTTAACCTATTTGAATCTCTCATATAGTCTGTGACTCTTGTTATTAAAAAAATATAAGAAAAGTATGAATTCATGTTATGAGCTTCCCTGGTGGCTCAGATGGTAAAGAGTCTGCCTGCAATGCAGGAGACCTGGGTTTGATCCCTGGGTCGGGAAGATCCTCTGGAGAAGGAAATGGCAACCCACTCCAGTATTCTTGCCTGGAAAATCCCATGGATGGAGTTGCCTGGCAGGCTACAGTCCATGGGGTCGTAAAGAGTTGGACACAACTAAGCAACTTTCACATGTATATGAATTCACAAACTCATTTGGCTCTCAGATTACCTAGGGCCCTACGGATCTTTGAATCCAGTTCCCCATATGATGTTTGAATGTTCTCTGCCACATCAACCCAAATGTTTTCAATCCTCCATGCCTGCCAAGATAGGGAATTATCCACATGACAACCCACTCCATTTACAGCTTTCATTATTAAAAATATCTCTTCTAACCTGAAGTAAAACCTTCTTCTCCAAAATCGACATCTATTTTGGACTCCACTAATCTCAACACTTGGAGTAGGAAATGGTAACCCACTCCAGTATTCTTCTCTGGGAATCCCATGAACAGAGGAGCCTGAAAGGCTGAAGTCCATGGGGTTGCAAAGAGTTGGACATGGCTGAGCATGCATGCACACACGCAATCTCAGCACTGCCTCTGGCAGGATGACCCTGAGCAAGTCCATCTTTTGTTGCTTTCTTTTCCTCAGTTGTAAAATGGGGATAAGAATTGTTATGTCATGGGGTGTGGAGATTAAATGAGAATGTAATAAAGCATCTGGCACAATACAGGGCCTTTGAAAGCAGTGGCCTTTATTAGGAATAGGAAACCCACCCCTGCATGGCTGCTCTCAGAAAGGTAGTAACAGCTACTTTTTTCTCCCCTCCAGCCCAAATATCCCCATTTCCTTCCATTTTTCTTTGAAAAACATGGCATTTTGTCTCTTATTCTTCCAATCATTCCTTCCTGAATAGTTTATTCTTTGAGAGAAGAATCAACTGCAAATCAAAAAACTTATAGCCATACATTTTATGAACTTAGAGCAAGTTGTTTCCCTACTGCTGAGTAAATCTCTCCCTGCTCCCCAACGTCCAACGTCCCTAGAGTTAACCCCCGGCAAGCCAGCCTATGGAGAAGACAATGGGTGGGATACTTTCTGGTTCTAAAGTGCGGAGGAGCCAGAAGTGCCCCTCAGATGTTAGGATGCATCTGAGAAGTTTTCCCCTTCATTCTGGTAGGATGTCAGCTCTTCCTCGTTGAGGGTCACTCCTCTCTGTCCTCTCCATTCCTTTCTCTGGACTTCACAATTCTGGGTGGTGGCTCCATATGACATCTTCTTTCTGGGACTTGAAAAACTCTCATGGTTGAGTTCTGTCTCCTCAGCTAATTCATCCTGGTCAATGATTCCACACTTCTCCTCAGAAAGGTTTTCGGGATCTGCCCACTCCTGTTTCTCCCCAGAAGCAAAGACCCCATAGAAGATGACGCCACTGTAGTGCACCAAGGCAGCTATGAGGAACACATTCTGCCACTCCTCACGGGTCTGAACAAGGAAACAGTACCAATTAATATTTTAACCAAAAACAGAAATTAACAGTATCTTCTGGAGTCCTCCACTGGGACAAAAGCACTTAGTCACCCCAAAGCAATGCTGTGCTTCTTGGAAAGACATGTGGCAGATGCATGCCCAGGACCCAAATGGAATTTGAGTGTTTAAAAAATCAAAGTTAAGACTACAGTGAATATTCATTTTTTTTAATTTAGAAAAATACTTTATAATATAAATATCCTGTAAGATCCTTGCTGCACCATTTCACAGCTCTCCTAAATATACAAATGAGGTTAAATTAAATTTGCTTTAGGAACCCACCATTGTAAATATCAGAGGTCTCCTTCGTGCTTGCTTTGGATACATGACAATTTGAGTCACGAAAATGCTCAGTTTGGACTGCCAGTAGCTTATGTATAATCATATCTTCTGTGAAAATATATTGTATAAAAAATAATGGGAATTTGTGTTGAAAGATTTAATAACAGAATTAATAATCATATTATCAATCCTATCGTCTCATGAACAGAGAGATAGTTTGGATCCTCTGCCTGTAAAGTCACCAGAGTCCACCTTTCTTTTCTATCAAAAGATAAGAAATATTATCCTACACTTTCTTCTCCAAGAAATGGAGAATTTCTGAAGTTATATTTTTAATAGGATATGCAACAACAAAGAAATAGTTGGGTAAAAATGCCATAGTATTAAACATGTTAATTTGCAGAAGACAGCATATCTAAAATCCTTTCAAAGACAGAGATGAAGAAACCATGTGGCCTGTGGCTGAATTCTGGATGGATATGGGATCTTCCTGTACTATCCACCTTAGCCTAAATACACAAACGCGCAGTAACGACCTGCTGCCACACCTGCGTAGGTTCTTAGGAAGGGTCATTAATGTCTTGTTTGTTTTCTTCATAATAAGGAAGTATAACTGTACTAATATTTTCATGCTGGAGCATGCTAAGCAGTAATTGGAAATGGAGATAAAGTCTAATTACTTGGAATTATAAAATAACCTTGGGTAATTTATTTATCTTGAGTTGATTGCCTCAGTTTCTTTTTGTGTCTTTAAACAGTCTTTATAGTATTATCACTTCTTCTACACACACACACACACACACACACACACCTTCTATTTCTCAGTTTAAGAAACATAGAACCAAACATCAGTCAGTCCTGCTGCCATCAATAAATGATAATTTTTCAAAAGAAGAAGAAAAGAAAACAGAAGCTCAAGTGACTCAGCCAAGTCAAGGACATGCACATTCACACAGGCTGGGATAGGGCCTTGAGACTTAGTGCAGTATTTCGGTCCTCTCATACTGTAACCCACAACCCCAAAGGAAACCATTACCTTGTGCTTGGTCATTGCTCCCACAATAAGGGGACAGACCATTCCAGAGAGGGTTCCCACTCCATTTGAGATTCCCATGAGAATGCTGGCATAGCGAGGGGCAATATCCAAGTGGTTGACATTGAAACCTACAGTGAAGCCAAACATCTCAAAATCAGACTCAGGAACAGAATTCCAAATACATTTTGGAAAATATTTAGCTTTCCCCAACTCTCATCAATCTCTTTCCTCTACTAACGGATAACTTTACCAAAAGGGCTGGCTTGAGGATTGTCAGGCTGTGTCTGCTCATAGCAGAAAACCATGCTGTGATTGATTAGCAATGGCTAAAATGGGTTCTTCATGGGGAGAATTATTGTACCTCTACTTTCTCAGCTTGAAACCCCAAAATAATGATGTTTGGGGCAATACTGAAAAGCACAGCCTGGATCACACTTATTCAGAGTAAGCAATCACACAATCACATTGCTGTTGTTTAGTCCCTAAGTTGTATTAGACTCTTTTGTAACCCATGGACTGTAGCCCTCCAGGTTCCTCTGACCATGGGATTTCCCAGGCAAGAATACTGGAGTAGGTTGCCATTTCCTTCTCTAGGGGATCTTCTTAACCCTGCACTGCAGGCAGATTCTTTACCACTGAGCCACCAGGGAACCACCTGAGCCACCAGGTAAGCCCACACAATCACATACAGTGTGATTAAAACTAAATCTTGCTTCATAATATCCTCCTTCCTAGCTCTCAGCTCACTCCCAAAAGGCCACCACAGGTAGGTCTGCCTTAGTACCACAGGGCATATTATAAAGGGCTCTTTTTGGATAAGAAAGATTTATACAAACATTTGCAGGATCCTCTGTAATTTACAAAACACTTCCACATACATACTTGATTTGGAATTTGAAAATCTGGATTCGAATCTTATTCTTATCTCTTAAACAAGTCATCTTTAGGACTTTGTTTCCTCATCTCTATTTTGAGGGTCATACTACTCCTTAACTCATAAAGATGCTGTGAGATGAGACTTAGGGGAAATATGTACGCGAGAACTCTTGGCAAACAGCTGAGCTCTAGCAACTATCACGGTGCCAATATCAGCATCGCTGCTGTTGCTGCCACTGTAAAACACACCCGTCACTCTGGGGTCTTTTATGAATAGGTAATGCTGCAAGGAGTGGTAAAATAAAAAATCACCAGTACCTCACTATTCATCTGTTTTTCAGGAGAAAAGGATGAGTGGAATGAAGGAAGTGGGAAGGCAGAGGAAGGACAAGGCTTTGAAAGGGGAGGCATTGGGCACTGGGAACCAATTCTGCCAGTGTAGCCCAGGGTTGCATTTTAGAGTCAGACCTTGGATCTGGCTGTTTAATTGAGATGCAAACCTGGACAAATGATTTAATCTTTCTGAACTTCAGCTTCTTCATCTATAAACTGGGTTAATCATTCTTATAAAGCTGTTGTAAGAATTAAGATAAATAATATATGTCAATTACATAGGTACAAAGAGGTGAAAGCCAACATCATGTTCTTTGCAGTACAACCTCCATCTACCCAGTTTACTTTCCTGAGCTGGCAAAGTGTCTGGCGCATAGTAGGTACTCAATATATAATTGTTTAATTAATTACCAACTTGAACTCTGAAATTACAGCAGTGGATTATAGGTCTTATTTACTCATATTTTTATTTTCCCTTGTCTTGCTTTTTAATGCTCTATTTTGTGCAAAGAACTAAAAATATAATTTAAAAAAAATTTTCTAAACCAGCCTATTGGCTGCTTGTTTTATTTCCTACCTCTGTTCAGAGAGAATTTTAAGAAAACCTTTCTGGAATAAACATACCTTCTCTTTCAGACCAAAGTGGCAGAATATCAGAATATAAAACAGCTGCAAGATTAATTAATCTTACCATTTATTTGAATGTGATAAATACTTTATTAGAAAAGAACCCAGAGATAAGAAGCAATTAATATGATTGGCGAGTATTATATTCTGATACAAAGCCTAGACATCTGCGTTCAGCTAAAGATAATATGAGAAAAGCCATTTAGGTTTCTAGCTACACAATCCTAGGGTTTGGGGAAAAATCACTGGGAAACTGAGATACTAATAGATTTTTTTTTTTTGAAGCAGACACATAAAGCAAGTTACACACAAGTCGAGAGAGTCTGTCTTCTCTACACAGGACATCTTCTAAAGCAGATATCACCCATTCTTTGTATCTTTCTAATCTCACCTGCCTCAGCTCTCCTATTTATAATCAGTTCCTAAACTGAGCAAGTCTCCCTTGGCATCCCTATTAACTCCTTATAAAGTTGATATACAGCAGATCCTAAGGAATCATCCTCCCCATGACCATAGTCCCTCCCATAGTCTCACTATTGGATCAGATAAACCTTTATTCCAATCCTAATCAATTAATTTACCTGAGTAAGTTAACTCACCTCCCAAGCCTCAGTGTCCTCACTAGTAAAATGAACATAGCAACACTCTTCTCATCAGGCTGCTACAGGGATTAAATGAGTTCATACCTTAAAAGTGACCAGCACAGTGTAAATGCTGGAAAAAAAAAAATTTCTCTCCATCTGATTGTTGCTTAAACTGGCAATCTGGAGACAATATGAGCCTGAATATTTCAATATCTCTGTGGACAGGATATGAATCTCTTTTGCATTACAGGGCTATCAAAAGAAGATGTCTCTTAACATCCTGCTGGGAACAATTCATGACTGCTTTATCCTTGCTACTCAAAGTGTGGACTATTGATCAGTGGCGTCAACTTCACTGGGGAGCCTGCTTGAAATGCAGGATCTCAGGCTCCACTCTACACTGGCTAAATCAGAATCTGCATTTTTGCAAGATCCTAAGGTGACTTGTATGCACCATTAAATTTTGAGAAGTATTGGGCTAGATTGAATAATAATTGAACAACCTTAGTGAATGTTTTTTAATTGTTTTATGCATCTAGTACTGGGACTAAGATCTTCAAAATCTTTATTTCCACTAGAATGTAAACTTTATAAGAACAGAAACTTTTCTTTTTTTCACTGCAGTATCTGCTGTGCCAAGAACAGTGTCTGACTCTTGGGAAGTGTGAAGGAATGAAAGAATGACCTCAGTTCATTGCAATCTCCCAACAACCTGATGAAGTTGCCATTATATCTCTCCAGTCTCTAGATAAGGAAACTGAGGCTGAGGATTTAAATAACTCAGTTTTTCTTTTTCTTTTTTTTGCCTTCTATAAATAGTAAGTACTAAAGAGGGGCCTTACACCTAGATCTTTGCATCCCTAAACCCAAGTTGTTAGCTTCAAGCTACTTTAAGTGCAAACATTTTTTTCCAATTTAACTATTCATCAGCTCTATTCATAGTTGATCCTTGAACAAAGTAGGTTGGAGCTGCATGGGTCTAGTTACAGGCAGATTTGTTTGTCAGTAGTAAATACTACAGTATTGCAGGAGATGCAGGAGACACGGGTTCAATCCCTGAATCAGAAAGATCGCTAGGAGGAGGAAATAGCAACCCGCTCCAGTATTCTTGTCTGGAAAATTCCATGGACGGAGGAGCTTGGTGGGGTACAGTTCACAGGGTTGCAAAAAGTCAGATACGACTGAGCAACTAAGCATGCAAGTACATATGCACAGGATCTGTGGTTGACTGAATCCTCAGATGCAAAATTGAGGATACAACAAAACCCAGGATGCAGAGGAATACTTTATACAGGAGCGCTTCTCTCATAGCTCAGTTGGTAAAGAATCTGCCTGCGATGCAGGAAACCCTGGTTTGATTCCTGGGTTGAGAATTTCCACTGGAGAAGGGATGGGCTACCTACTCCAGTATTTTGGGCTTCCCTGGTGTCTCAGAGGTTAAAGCCTCTGCCTGCAATGTGGGAGACCTGGGTTCAATCCCTAGGTCAGGAAGATCCCTTGGAGAAGGAAATGGCAACCCACTCCAGTATTCTTGCCTAGAGAATCCCATGGACGGAGGAGCCTGATGGGCTACAATCCACGGGGTCGCAAAGAGTCAGACACGACTGAGTGACTTCACTTTCTTTCACTTGTGGCTCAGCTGGTAAAGAATCCACCAGCAATGCAGGAGACCCGGGTTCAATCCCTGGGTTGGGAAGATTCCCTGGAGAAGGGAAAGGATACCTACTCCCGTATAATCAGATTTTTGACTATGTGGGCTAGGGGACCAGCACCCATAACCCCCACATCGTTCAAGGGTCAACTGTATTTTGATAAGACCAAGGCCCTGTTTAAGAGTCGTTTTGACCAGAGGTTGGGTGCTTTTCTGTTCTAGGATGTTATCACCCTGTTTGATCTTTAAAACAGCCCAGAATCATGGAGAGCTCAGGCATGAAGACCAGGCAGGACACCTTATTTCTTCCTTTGTCCCCAGTTGTGTAACAATAGGAAAGTCCTTCATTTCCTGAGCTTTAAGTTATTCTTCAGTAAAATAATGGTAATATCATTTGCTTCACAATGTTGTCAGAAATGCAATACATATCAAGTGTTCCATTAAATGATAATTTTTAGTATTACAATCTTTTTTAAAGATAGAAAAAAAATCCCTAAGTTTTGCTTTTTCACCCAGTTTTGCACAGGGAACTTCTGAAATCTGTAATATACTAGCGCTGTTACCTCTCATGCAGTAGCTGGTTTCTGCTTCTATAAAATGGGGAGACTGAAGGCCCTAGGGTAGCTGTTAGAATTGCAGGGATTAATACACAAGAGTGGGCTGTGAACAGCCCCCAGCACAGAGTTTGTGCCTGATCAATGTTAGCTCACATCATCATTACTATTCTTCTTAAGT
The DNA here is from genome assembly GCA_006410635.1 of Cephalophus harveyi. NCBI lineage: Eukaryota > Metazoa > Chordata > Mammalia > Artiodactyla > Bovidae > Cephalophus > Cephalophus harveyi. The sequence continues at coordinate 299,194 of SJYT01074083.1, read as the reverse complement.
CTTGCTGGCTTAGCAAGTCACATCACCTCTCTGGACCTGCATGTCCTTGTTTGGAAAATGAAAGCCAAGGAGGAGACAGAAAACTAAAGAAAAATTCCATTCTTAAAACTTTCTGATTCTCTGTGTGTGTATGCATGTGCTCAGTCGTGTCCAACTCTGCGACCTCATGGACTGTAGCCCACCAGGCCCCTCTGCCCTTGCAATTCTCCGGGCAAGAATACTGGAGTGGGTTGCCATTTCCTCCTCCAGGGGATCTCCCCAACCCAGGGACTGAATCCACATTCCTGGCACCTTCTGCATTGGCAGACAGATTCTTTACCACTAGCGCCACCTGGGAAGCCCTTCTGATTCTATAACTTTATGTCAAATGACTACATCATTTGATTGTGAGTTAATGTTAGCAGTTCTCCTGTAGGAAGTGAGAATCAAAAGAGTCACAAGAGCCTCTGTTAGGTCGGGTGGCCTGGTGCTAAAGTTTGAAGGTGCCACTTTGCCTAGCAACATGCATTCTGCCCATGCCCCAGAGAGGGCACCTGCATGTTGTCTTTCCCAAGATGGAGAAAGTAGTGATAATTCCAGCTTGGCTGGGCTCCTAAGCCCAGTTCTCAGTAATACTCAAAATCATCCCCACTAGATGAAAATCTCTAGCCAGTGGCTCTGATCCTTGGGAATGGCCTGGCTGTCAACAGTAGGTGCTCAATATCCTTTCCTTCCTTTCTCCCAAGTCTTGCTGAATCTATGGAAAAGATTTGGAAACCCAAAGGACACTTTACCTGAAATAGCAAAACCACTAAATCCTACAGCAAGCACCAGAAAGGAGATAGCCATCCCTTTGGTATGGGAAAAGCCAACCACGAGGAGCAAGGTTGCCTCCATGCCAAAACCTGTGAATGGGAACAGCAGGGGAAAATGTCATTTTCAGGTCATTCAGCCCAAGTTCATGAATTTGTCACAAAGAATCTATTTTCATGGACCCAAGCTTTAAGTATACATATTCTGGCACAATATTTACAATCTTATAGGGATATTTCTTGACTATATGACTTTGCTAGTATTACCCAGGTGTTCTGTAAGCTTTCCAATAATTTCCTGGTGTGCCTTGAACACTGTATATTCCCAGGAGGTACAATGATGCCCATGGGATGAGGAATGTTTATTATCAGTTGTTTGTGGGTAGTTCCCCCTGCCATTTCTAAGACTATCAGTGATTCTCCATTGATTACACAAGTGATGGTCTCTCACAGAAAATGAAACAAAAATAAAATAGTATTATTATTGCCAAAAGTGATTAGAAAGCAGTAGTGAATATCTGAAACAAAAAGCAGAGCCTCACCACCTATAGAGCATAAGGCAAAATTCTTCCTTTTCAGAAGTTTGCCAAGCCTTCAGGCCTCTTTATAATGCCATGAGATATTTGCACATAAAATACAGTGGGACAGAAGTACTTTTTGCTCCTTTCATTCAAAATAAGTGAATCCAGCACAATAAAAAAGGGTAAGGAAATGATGAAGATCCTTCTCACCAACACACAAAAACACATACATGTTCAGTTGATAGCAGATAGAAAGATGATATAAGTACTGTTTCCAGGGACAGGAAGTACCCTGGGAGGTAGAAGACAGTGAAATGATGCTTCATCCTAGAGACCATCTGCTGATTTCAGACATCGCTACATGATTGTCCTTTGAGTTACCTCAAAGATAACAGGCCCAGATCAAGTCTCTGTCCCCTATATTCACTCCAAAACAGACAAAAAACCACCACCACACTCTTTCTTCTCTCAATTAATCTATCTGCCTGTGTCTAGAACCCAGACTTTATCAGATAGGCCTGCTGGGTTCAGATTCCATCTCAAAATCACTAATGGTGTGATCTTGGACGAGCACTTCATCTCTTAGAGTCCTCATTCCTCCCTGCCAAAAGCTCATAATACAACCTTGGAGCATTGGAAGATTAAATGAAATTGGGTATATAAGGTGTTGAGCAAGATCGCCAGCCATGGGCATGACTCAACAAATGGTAATCGAATGTTCAAAGCAGAAATTTCAGAATGAACTTGGACTTTTTTCTCTTCTTCAGTTTTCAGATAAGAATCCATGACATTGGCCTTAGAAATATCTGCTTTCCCTTCCCCTACCATTGTCTTAGTTCTGGACACCACTACCTCTCACCTGGACAACTTCAAAAATCTCTTTATTGGTCTTCCTATCTCTTTTTCCTCTGATCCATTCTCTGGATCACTATTTTTATAAACTACAAATCTGATCAGTTGCCCCTTTCCTTAAAATGCTTGTCAGTGGTTCCGTACTAAGCGTCTATAATAAATTTCTCCTGCTGTCCCAGTTTCATTTTCTGTCACTCTTACCCGCTTGCTCACCATCCGAAGTCCATGGAAAGCCCTCTACTGTTGCACACGTCTCTCCACCATTTCCTGATCACAACACTGTTTTATGCCCGTACTGTATTTCCACAGACTGTTCCTTCACCTGCAGTACTCCTCTCATATCACTTACTTCTCATTTCTGGAGACATCTTCCTATTCTTTAAAGTCCAGTTCAAATATTGCTTCACTTAGGAAGCTGACAGTCCTGCCGCTCACCACCAGTGAAGCTGACATCTCCTTCTTCTTACTCATTTCACAGAACTTTTCAGCATTGCCCTGTGGTTTTTCATTTGTGTTTCTGCCTTCCCCCACAAAACTGTGATATTATCCAGGGAAGGTACCATGGATATAGTACACAGCCTGGCAAGTACGTAGTGGGAACTTGATAATTAATGGAAAGGAAAGAAAGGAAAATCAAGATTAAGTTGAAATACAAGCCAAGGCACTTTTTTGTAAACCTTAAGTTGCTTACCATTCTAAATCCATTCTTCAAAACTATTCTAGAAATAGGGCAAGCATCAATGATTGTTTTAGATAGTCATCTAAAGAGAATCAGTGAAATTATGGGCAAAGAGGTGCTTTTTAAACTGTGAGCTTCACAGACTCACTGATATAGAGAATAAATTAGTGCTTACCGGTGGGAGGATGGAGAGAGGGAGGGGCAGTATAGGGGTAGGAGAGTGGAAGGTACAAACTACTGGGTGTGAGACAGGCTCAAGGATGTATTGTACAACACCAAAAATATAGCCACTATTTTGTAACAAGTCTAAATGGAACAAAAGCCTCAAAAATTGTATTTAAAAGTTTTTAAATTTTAATTAACCAATATTTTTTTAAACTGTGGACTTTATACCATTACTGGGCATCCATGTCCCATCCATGTCCCATGGCAAATAAATGGGGAAACAACGGAAACAGTGACAGACTTAATTTCCTAAGGCTCCAAAATCACTGCAGATGGTAACCGCAGCCATGGAATTTTGCTCCTTGGAAGAAAAGCTATGACAAACCTAGACAGCATATTAAAAAGCAGAGCCATTACTTTGCCGACAAAGGACTGTCTAGCCTAAGCTATGATTTTTCCAGTAGTAATGTAAGGATGTGAAAGTTGGATCGTAAAGAAAGCTAACTACCAAAGAACAGTTGCTTTTGAACTGCCGGAGTCCCTTGGACAGCAAGATCAAGTCGGTCAACCCTAAAGGAAATCAGTCCTGAAGATTCATTAGAAAGACTGATGCTGAAGCTGAAGCTCCAATACTCTGGCCACCTGATGCGAAGAACTGACTCCTTAGAAAAGACCCTGATGCTAGGAAAGATTGAAGGCAGGAGAAGGGGACGACAGAAGATGAGATGGTAGGATGGCATCACCGACTCAATGGAAATGAGTTTGAGCAAGCTCCAGGGGTTGGTGATGGACAGGGAAGACTGGAGTGCTGCAGTCCATGGGGTCGCAAAGAGTCAGACACAACTGAGCAACTGAAATGAACTGTGCATCCATGCTCAGTCACTTCAGTTGTGTCCGACTCTTTGTGACCCCATGGACAGCAGCCCCCCAGGCTCCTTTGTCCATGGGATTGTCCCAGCAAGAATACTAGAGTGGGTTGCCACTTCTTCCTCCAGGGGATCTTCCTGACTCAGGGATCAAACCAGTGTCTTTTGCATCTCTTGCATTGGCAGGTTATTTTTCCCTGTATATAATTCAAATTGTATAAACAAAATTAATAACAAGCAGTAATGCTATAAGGGCTTCCCAGGTGGCTCAGTGGTAAAGAATCCACCTGCTGATGCAGGAGAAGTGGGTTCAATCCTGGAGTCAGGAAGATCCTCTGGAGAAGGAAATGGCAACCCACTCTAGTATTCTTGCCTGGAAGATTCCATGGACAGAGGAGCCTGGAAGGCTATAGTCTAGGGAGTAGCAAAGAGTTGGACATGACTGAGCACACACACACATACACACACACACACACCATTGTATACTATTTGTGTTTTGGAACTGGCCTGTCTTATACAACAAGGTACATGACTCAAATTTCCCTTATCTTAACGCTATCAAAAAAGTGGAACCAAAGAGTTAATTCCCCAAAAGAATTAGAATAAAGACATTGTGTGAAGAAAACCTATAAATGATACATTGATTCATCAATAAGAAAAAAAAAAGATTTTTGCCAAATAGTAGACTTTCAAAGAAAGAAAAATCATTTAAAAGCATAAGTGACTCCTATTTATAGTAAAAATGCTAGGACTGTATATTTTAGGAGCTGAAGGATAAAATTTAAACTTTATAGGTAATCAAGAGATCCTAGGAAGTGAAACTATTCCAAGCTGACAAGAACTAGAATTGAAAGGTCTGAGAAATTTTTTCATTTCATATTAAAACAACCTGAAGTTCACATAGGCAACCAATTCAGCCAGACTAGGATTTTTTTACCTCAGTCACACTTTCCATCTTCTATGTTGTTGTTCAGACACTCAGTCATGTTCATCTCTTTGAGACCCCATGAACAGCAGCATGCCAGGCTTCCCTGTCATATCTTTTTAAAAAATATCTCTTTTTTGGCCACATGACCAAAATAGTACCCCACATCTTAGTGCCCCAACCAGGGATTGAACCCAGGCCCTTGTCAGTGAGAGCACAGAGTTCTAACCGCTGGAGCACCAAGGGATTCCCAAATTGTCATATCTCAGGTTGCACAAGCACAGGCTGAATGACCACTAGGCAGGGGTGTGATGGACTTAGGGGCCTTTAAGAGCCTTCTCAGTGCTTAGACATAACCTCAAAAATATGGTTTGCAATTCAGTTTCATCTCATTCTACAAAAGCTGCTTAAGCCACCTATGAAATCCACAGTACCTCCACAGTTCATGATTTTTCTGACAGCAGTTGTGGTCAAAATTTTTCTGCTTCTTAAATAATCAGCCAATTGTCCTCCAATAGGCACAATAATCGTCATAACCATGTGTGGGACTGCTGACAAGAGACCCACCTGGAATGAAAAGAAACAGTGAGCTATTTTTAGCTACTTCTGAGAGATGTACTTCTTTAACGCCCTCACCATCTCCACTGAGCCCCTCACCCTCACCACCAAATTTAATCATCTAATTATATGGGACTGAGACAGGCCCGAATTTTGTAATGAATAAACAATGAATGAGTGAACAACTTTAAGAATAGACCTACTCATCTCCTCTACCAGATAGGAAGCTCCTGGAGATGGGCAGGTCTATTAAAATTGTTCACAGAGGCCCCACTACCCAGTGGGTGTTTAACTACCTGGCACATGGCAGTTAGACTCCTGGCACAGAGTGAGTGCTCCCTGATGGCAGCCGCTACTGGTTGTTCTAGCTCTTTCATAGTCACTTCTGACAGTACCTGTAGCCCTGCAGATATCTACCTCTACTAAGCCTCTGTTCTTTATCCTGTGGGAAGGAGACTTAATACTTTCAGGATGACAGCTTATGTTTTACCATCCACACTCTTCCTGCCTGAAACACAGGCAACCTCATAGCAATGGTTGGGGACATTGTAAAAGGTTCTTTCTGAACCATAAAGTACTGGTCATTAGTACTTGACCAGTACTTTAGTACATTAATACAGCTATGACTGTGATCTGCAAAATGAGCTTTAAGGTTCTTACTGCTCCTTCCTTAATAATTTATAGGAAAAAAAAAAAAACAAACCACACCTCGCACCCTTAAATCTTTTGATCCTTGCCTAATATGCAGTTCTTGAGTCAGCTTCAGAAACACTTCGAGAACGGTGAGCACATAAATCTTTAAAAGCAGCTTAATACAGCTCTGATCCTTACTAAGAAGAAATTAAACAGCTATGTATATTGTGCATAGAATGCATAACTTGTCTGACCTCCAGGGTATTAGGTGTCACAGAACTGTTATGAATTTTGATCAGTAATGTAATTATTTTATCAAGTAAAGATTTTCGCAGTAGAAGCAAGCGATTTAAAGTTCAAGAATCTGTATGTTTACCTTACTTATTGCAAATCCAAAGACCTCTTCAAAGTAAGCAGGCTGACTTATTAACAGCAAATAAAATGTCCAGCTTCTGCAAAAATTGGCCACAATGATTGCATACACTGGCAATGATGTGAAAAATCTTTTCCATGGTGTATTAAATTTCTAGAAAGTGAAAATACAGTGAGATTTTTAGTGAATACACTGACAGATTATTTTTCTTATGAGGCTAACACAATCACTGAAAGAAATACTCATAAAAAAGAGGGAAGTCTTCATCTCTCTCTACTTACACTGAGACTAACCAAGTTGGCTCCTTCTCCTATACTTGTCTCTATATAGGTCCTCTCCTCCTGGGATATTGTTGGGTGAGCTGCTGGACACTCATAGGCTTGTAACAGCCAAAACATGTACCAAATAATCCCCAAAATACCTGCAATTGAAAAACAAAAAGCTTGATAACATCGTCTCATTTTCTTCCACCTCTAAATTTGCCAAATTTCATAGTATTTTCAAATGGCACTATATTCAGCTAGGAGAAAGCATTTGGTTGATTCTTCCTGTCATTATGTTATTAGCTGGTATTCAAAGAAAGATTATGTTCTGCTCATTAAGAAATTTAACTTTTATATACACATTAAATGAATCATCATTAGACAAGTATTCCATTTATGTGATAAACTTGTCTTAGTGATCCCTATTTTCATACAGTAAACTCTTAAGCCAAACCCATTAGATAGTCAAATGTCATATCTATCAGTTACCCAGGTGTGCGTGTATACTCAGTCATTTCAGTCCTGTCCATCTCTTCATGACCCTATGGATTGTAGCCCACCAGGCTCCTCTGTCCATGGGATTCTCCACGCAAGAATATTGAAGTGGGTTGCCATTCCCTCCTCCAGGGGATCTTTCCGACCCAGGGATCAGACCTGCATTTCCTGCATCTCCTGAATTGGCAGGGGATTCTTCACCACCGAGCCACCCAGGAAGCCCAGTTACCCATGGGAACTCATGGAATCAAATCACTCACCATAAATATAAAAGACAGAGGCCCATCCAATGTACTGGACCAACACCCCAGCCAGCGGCATGGCGATCACTGCTCCTGCATAGGAACCTAGGACAAGAAGAGTTGAAGGAAACTTATCAGTCATCAGGCAAGCCCACCCAACCCATTTAGAGTTCAGCAGTCAAACTGAAGACCAATCACACTGAGTGGGAGTTAGGATGCCTCTGTGCAGAGGAGCTGGCCAACTCCCACTGTGCCTAAAAAGAGGCCTCCAAGAGAGAAAGGTCTCCAGGATACCCTTTAACTTCATCCAGACGCCATGGAAGGATTAGACAGAGATGGCTCAGGCACCTCGATTTGGAATTACAAGAAAATGGAATGAAAAAAATGAGAAAAATGTGACAGAACTCTGAAAAATTCAACCAGGCACAATATTGGGTGCTGAGGACAGAAAGTGAAGGACCAGGGACTTCCCTGATGGTCCAGGGGTTAAGACTCTGTGCTTCCATTGCAGGGGGCATGGGTTCAATCCCGGGTCAGGAAATTAACATCCCATGTGCTCAGAGTACAGCCAATAAGTAAATAAATAGCCAGAACATTAAAAAGAAAGAAAGTGAAGGCATTTATGTCTCTATCTCTCAGGGTTCACAATTCAGAAGGATTATCACCTATATCTTTATTTAAAAAATTTTTTCTTCTCCTAGTTTTATTGAGATATAATTATATTGATATATAATTTACCTAGGTCTTTAAATAAGGAACTTCAAACTATGAAAGGATCATGCTTTTAGTGTCTCAATTTTTTTTTTAATACCAGAAAACCGTTAAATTTCAAGATGGTAGGATGACCAGGATAGTTACTGTCTTCATCCGCCTCCTAAATGGGTACATTTTTTAGTTTCTTACTTTGAAATACCTAACCTTGTAAATAGTTACCTGTGTGTGGATGTTTATCTTGTCTAGACAAGATAACAAGGGCTAGAGGCAGTGACCTCACCTTCACTATCTCCTGCAGCTCTGTGATATCTGGTGGAGAGACACGAGCCCCGCGAACTCCCAATAAATATTAACTGAATCAAAAAAATTACTATATGAAATTCCCTCTGGGTATGAGTGGAAAAAATTCTTGCTTCAGCACAAGTCAGCTGCAGAAGGAAATGCTGTATCCCATAACCCAGTGCTAAGGAAGATCTTCAGGAAATGGAAGCTTAGAGAGCTTCCAGACAAAGAAATTAAATCCCATCTTTCCAAGTTGGGCCAAGCTGGCTATGGAAGGCCTGACCTGGAATCACGGATCTGAACATCAGGACCCCTGAGGAAGTCTCTCAATTCCTCCAAATCATTTTTTTTCAGATGGAAGTGAAATCTCTGTCTTACCAGGTTGTTTTGAGGAGCAAATAAGTTATTACATGAAGGTGCTCTAATTAAGTGTTATATAAACACCAACTAACATAGTGGTTATCACATCTGCTTTATACACAGAAGAAGGTCCTGGGTTTGAGTCCCAATGGAACCAAGGCAAGAGGGCTGCTTTTTAGAGCTTCCCAGGTGGCGGAGAAGGCAATGGCATCCCACTCCAGTACTCTTGCCTGGAAACTCCCATGGAGTCCATGGGGTCACTGAGTCAGACACGACTGAGCGACTTCACTTTCACTTTTCTCTTTCATGCATTGGAAAAGGAAATGGCAACCCACTCCAGTGTTCTTGCCTGGAGAATTCCAGGGACAGGACAGCCTGGTGGGCTGCGGTCTCTGGGGTCGCACAGAGTCGGACACGACTGAAGCGACTTAGCAGCAGCAGCAGGTGGCGCTAGTAGTAAAAGAATCTGCCTGCAGTGCAAGAGACCTGGGTTTGATCCCTGGATTAGGAAGATCCCTTGGAGAAGGAAATGGCAACCATTCCTGTATTCTTGCCTGGAGAACCCCATAGACAGAGGAGCCTGGTGAGTTACAGTCCATGGGGTCACAAAGAGTCGGACACAACTGAGGAACTAACACTTTCACTTTCAAACACCAACCGGGCTTCCCTGGTGACTCATATGGTAAAGAATCAGCCTGCAATGTGGGAGACCTGTGTTCGATCCCTGGGTCAGGAAGATCCCCTGGAGAAAGGAATGGCAATCCACTCCAGTATACTTGCCTGGAGAATTCCATGGATAGAGAAGCCTGGTGGGCTACAGTCCATGTAGTTGCAAAGAGTCAGACATGACTGAGGGACTAACACTTTCACTTTCAAACATCAACTATTAATGCTGCTATTGTGTACAGAATGATAGAGCACTTTTAATTTTTTTAACCTCAGACTTCCTCAGACCGATAAGGCAAAGGTTCCAGGACATATCGTCTATAAAGAAGAGCTACAGATCTGATTCCTCTGTGGGTGTGGAGAAGGTGGTCTCCTTTCCTGAAGCAAATACCATGGGAGTGGGAGGTGGGAGCTCCAGTTTAGATGATGCAAATAGGGAGGGTCAGGGGATAACCATCTATTTAACTTATATGCAGAGTACATCATGAGAAACACTGGGCTAGAAGAAGCACAAGCTGGAATCAAGATTGCCAGGAGAAATATCAATCACCTCAGATATGCAGAAGACACCACCCTTATGGCATAAAGTGAAGAAGAACTAAAGAGCCTCTTGATGAAAGTGAAAGGGGAAAGTGAAAAAGTTGGCTTAAAGCTCAACGTTCAGAAAACTAAGATCATGGCATCTGGTCCCATCACTTCATGGCAAATAGATGGGAAAACAGTGGAAACAGTGGCTGACTTTATTTTTCTGGGCTCCAAAATCACTGCAGATGGTGATTGCAGCCGTGAAATTAAAAGATGCTTACTTCTTGGAAGGAAAGTTATGACCAACCTAGACAGCATATTAAAAAGCAGAGACATTACTTTTCCAACAAAGGTCAATCTAGTCAAGGCTATGGTTTTTCCAGTGGTCATGTATGGATGTGAGAGTTGGACTGTGAAGAAGGCTGAGCACCGAAGAATTGATGCTTTTGAACTGTGGTGTTGGAGAAGACTCTTGAGAGTCCCTTCAGCTGCAAGGAGATCCAACCAGTCCATCCTAAAGGAGATCAGTCCTGGGTGTTCATTGGAAGGACTGATGCTGAAGCTGAAACTCCAATACTTTGGCCACCTGATGCGAAGAGCTGACTTATTGGAAAAGACCCTGATGCTGGGAAAGATTGAGGGCGGGAGGAGAAGGGGACAACAGAGGATGAGATGGTTGGATGGCATCACCGACTTAATGGACATGGGTTTGGTTAGACTACAGAATTGGTGATGGACAGGGAGGCCTGGTGTGCTGCAGTTCATGAGCGACTGAACTGAACTGAATATAAGTTGCACTGAGTGCTTTCTGTGTGATTTCTAATATTGTGGTGAGTACTCTGGACCCCTGATTTTATTTAACCTTTTTTTCAACCTGGTAACATTGGTACTAGTGTCATCCCCATTTTACAAGAATGTTTAGGAGGTAAACTTCCTGAGGTCACATGGGTGTGAGTGACCAGAATCTAGGTCTGCAGGAATCCAAAGCCTTTAACCTTAACTGTTTAATAATTCAGTCCTGCTTCTTCCACTCAACAATAGCCAATAGCAAGAAGCATTCTTCCACTGAGGAAATTTTATAGTTTGAAATTTTCCTTTCCTGTCTTTTAGACAACTCTTCCTCATCCTTCGAATTGTGGCTGAATGTAATCTCCTATCACACCCATAGGTCCTGAGCATACCCCAATAGGGCTCTCCACCCATATTGCCCTAACCGTACCTTGATCCCTCTGTGTGGTCAACCCAGAGGAAGAGGAGGGTGTTTATTGAATGGCATAGACAGAGAGGAGTAGCTGAACTGGGGATGAGAGAGTCCCCAGTTCTGTCCTCACTTTCCATGAAAATTTATATCTTTTTTCCCCCTCCCTGAGCATCAGTCTCCTCTACTATAAAACAATGGAGTTAGAAAAAGAATTCAGATATGTGGCTATCAGAGGCAGGAGTTGGTAGAGGGGAAATCATATGAAGGCAATCAAAAAGTACAAATTGCCAGGTATAAGTAAGTACTAGGGGTGTATCATACAACATAATAAAGATAACTAAACTGATATATGTTGTAAATGAAAGTTGGTAAGACAGTACATCCTAAGAGTTCTCATCACAAGGAAAAACAATTTTTTGCCTATTTCTTTGATGTTGTATCTGTGTGAGATGATGACACTCACTAAACCTATTGTGACAAATATTTCATGATGTATGTAAGTCAAATCATTACATCGAACACCTGAAATGTAAACAGTGCTGTATGTCTCTTCCATCTCAATAAAACAAGGGGAAAACAAAACCAAAAAGCTATGTCTTTGAATAAAGTCAGTTTTATTTCTTAAAAAATTAAAATTAATTGAAAAAATGAAGCAATAAGTGTGACTAGATGTTTTCTGAAGACTCTTCCAACTGCAATATTTTTTAAGTGTAAGAATCATTTATCCCCAAGCATGGGTTTACTCCTAATGACATTTTTGCTGTGCTCTTCTTTGAAACCAAGGCCACACCTTAGCTGGGAAATGCAATAAAGCCTGTGACCTTGATCAGGTAACTTTCCTTGAGCCTCAAATCATTTCTTAAATTAGCCATTTTAGGGCTATAAAAACACTAAGAATGGGGAGTGGCTGCTAGTTGTTCTTGTTTGCTGGCAAATCAAAATAAAAGGCCTTATAAGTAAATCATCTGAAGAAAACAGGTCAAGGTCAGCTGGGGCAGAATCTTACATTCTTCTAGAGTTGGTATAAGATCAGTAGGGTAGGTGGAGCTGATCTTGAACTGCAAGCAAGAGGACAAAAATGGTTCCTAAGGATGGGGGAGATTAAAGATGTAAAGGCATCTCAGCTGCACGTGCATTTCCAAATGAGACACAAAATAGGCACATGGGTGAATCTTTCACACCAAATTCCCTGGGATCCTTTATTACTACTACTGCTGCTACCACTACTTGTGCAAGTAAAGAAGAGAAAGTAAAAGTGTTAACCACTCAACTGTGTTCAACTCTTTGTGACCCCATGAACTGTAGCCCACCACGCTCCTCTGTCCATGGAATTCTCCAGGCAAGAATACTGGAGTGGGTTGCCATTTCCTTCTCCAGGGGATTTTCCCAACACAGGGATCGAACCCAGGTCCCTGCATTGTAGGCAGATTCTTTAATGTCTGAGCTATCAGGGAAGCCCAAAGAAGGAAAGGGAAAAATAAATATATTCAGAGAAGTAAAGCTTCCTCCTTAGCTAAAATGTACAGGTTAGCTTGTGTTAGGAAAGATATGCTAGCTTGAAAAACTAAGTAGACCTAAATTCTGATCCTAATTCTGTGTGGGCCCATTGTTAACTTTTGTGGCCTAAGTCACTTTTGTCTTCTTGGGCCTCTTCCCTCATTAAAAAAATATTTGCAAATATTGGTGGCAGCACATGCTGTTCTTGTTCAAATATTGATGGGTACCTAGTAGAGTCTTCTGAACACTGATTCCTCTCAGAGATTCATAGAGGGGCCAGTCCCAAAGGCATGGCTTCAAATGAGGCAACCTTAGCAAGGTGAAATTTGGAGACCTAGGAGTTAAAGTCACATTAGTACTTAAGGGCTATTAATTTGCTTTTGGGTAAAATGGATGATGTCCTCTTCATTTTTTTTTTTTTTCTGGAAGATAACAGCAAAAGTTGATTAAATGGTCTCTATGACAAATCACTGCAGATGGTGACTGCAGCCATGAAATTAAGATCCTTGCTCCTTGGAAGAAAAGCTATGACCAACCTAGACAGCATATTAAAAGGCAGAGATATTACTTTACCAACAAAGGTCTGTCTAGTCAAAGCTATGGTTTTTCCAGTAGTCATGTATGGATGTGAGAGTTGGACTATAAGGAAAGCTGAGCACTGAAATATTGATGCTTTTGAACTATGGTGTTGGAGAAGACTCTTGAGTCCCTTGGACTGCAAGGAGATCCAACCAGTTCCTCCTAAAGGAGATCAGTCCTGGGTATTCATTGGAAGGACTGATGTTGAAGCTGAAATTCCAATACTTTGGCCACCTGATGGGAAGAGCTGACTCATTTGAAAAGACCCTGATGCTAGGAAAGATTGAAGGTGGAAGGAGAAGGGGACGTCAGAGGATGAGATGGTTGGATGGCATCCCCGATGTGATAGACGTGAGTTTGAGTAGGCTCCAGATGTTGGTGATGGGAGGACATGGACAGGGAAGCCTGGTGTGCTGCAGTCCATGGGGCTGCAGAGTCGGACATGACTGAGCAACTGAACTGAACTGAACTGATGACAGTGTGTACAAAGTAGTGTGTGGTGAGGAAAGCTTTGAATCAAGAATCCAGTGTTCTAGCTCCTGCTCTATTCTTTGCTAGCTATGTGATCTTGAGCAAGTCACTGGACTTCTGTTTTAGTTCAATGAAAAGAGATTTTAAATTTTAGTTTTAATTTCTCCATTTGTAAAAAGAAAAGGACTGGGGCCTTGACTATTCTATATCTTCTACTTTCAACTTTGGGAAATATTTGTTGGCTAATCCTACAACAACTTCCAATGACTATTTTCTTACTTTTCTCTATTAAAGATGTTAGAAAAGCTAGGCACTGGCTTTCCCAGCTTTCTCTGCAGTTAGTAAAGCCTATGACACAGTTAGGACCAAGCAAATAAAACTGGAAGCCTGCTAGGGGGATTGGGAAAGCTTTTTCTTTCCTGATGAAAAGAATAGAGGTGGTTAGGACACCCATCCCCTCTTCTTTCTGCCTTTAGTGTGGACTTAATGCTGGAATTGTGGTAGCCATTTTGTGAACATGAGGAATATGCATGAATGCAAAAAGTTATCACTCTAAGGATAGTGGAGTAGAAAGTCAGAACAAGCACAGGCCCTGGATAGATTACAGGCCAATTACAGGCAGAATCAACACTAGCCACCAACCATTCACCTATGGACTTCTGTTATGTGAAAAAATTAATTCTATTTAGCAAGGTCTTCATCTAAAGCCAAAAGCATTCCTATATGAAACTTACCGTTATTCCAATACACTCACCACAAAAGGAGGTTGTAGCCAGCCTGCTTCTCTCCAAAGGTGGTGCCCACTTACTCCACATCCCGTGACACGCTGGGTATGTCACACCCTGGCAAAACAGTTGAAAATGGATGATTTGACTTGACTCCAGTTTCTTTTTGTGTTTAATACTTGGACTTTGCCTCTTTGACACTACAACATAAAAGCTCAACTTACAGAAACTAAATAACATGTGTCAGCTATTTTGACTCACAGCAGAAATGCTAAAATTCAAATACTAGTTCAAAGGTAAGCAAGATGGGGAACAGGGAAGGGGGTCTTCATATTTCTTCTTATTATTTAATATCAGTGTGGAAATGGATCTCCACAATCAGCTGATCCATCCTGCCATTTAAAGATATGGAGCCTGAGGCTGACAGCCAGTAAGTGACTAGATTCTAGTCTTCAGGGCTGCTAATATCATGCTCTTTCTACTGTGTTAGTATTTCCCAAAGTGTGGTATATGTCCCTCCAGTGGGATAAGAGTTGAATTTAAAGTACTAAAACAACCTATATTCTTTATTATCATTGTTATGTATTCTAATATGCTTTAGGAAAATATAACTAGCACATTAAACCCATGATGTCAAAAATATTGTTGCTTATGATGAGGTTCTTTTATTTTGTTTTGTTTTTAAGTAAATTGACCAGGGAAAAACTATAGGCAAGTAACAGTATGAATCATAGTGTGAATATGACAAACGTGACAACGGTTAGAGGTGAATGACTGAGTTTGGGAAACATTTCTCTACATCAGGTGGGAGCAAATTATGGCCTGATGTGGCCCATCATCTGTTTTTGTCCAGCCCTCAAGCAAAGAATGGTTTTTAAAGTTTTAAGTGACCAGAAAAAAAAATTTTTTAAAGAAGTGCATTTCCTGGCATGTAAAAGTCATATGAAATAAAAAATATCAGTGTCCAAAAAGTTTCACTGGAAAGTAGCCATGCCTACACATTTATATATCTCTGGCTGCTTTTGTAAACAATGGCAGGGTTGAGAAGTTGCAACAGACCGCAGAATGGCCAGGAGAGTACAAAATATTTACCTTCTGGTTCTATATTATGCTACTACTTCATCAAGTTAAATCTCTGTGTAAGACTACACCCCTGGAAATTTGCAGATTTATTAATAAATCCATTTAAATTGTTTTAGTGGAAAGAGCCTTGGTTATGTGAACTGAAGGCTTTGGGCTTCAGTTTCAAAATTTATTAAGCAGAAGTGGTTGGATTAAATTACCTCTAAGATCACTCCTGGCTCATCTGAAATTCTGCACTCTGTGCAATGATCCTTCATTGTATATAAATTTGGAATCACACATGGAATTTTAATTAAAGTATTCATAATTATAATCATAACCAGAAAGTTCAGATAGCCAGACAAGGTGGGACATAGGAAAACTGATAAAGGAGGTTTTCTTCAAAAATTAAAATTTCTAAAGGATCATGTTGTCTCCAATAATATCAAAATTTGTTAAGAAAAGAGTCTCTTACCTCCACTAAACCTTGCAAAATCCTGACACACATGACACAGCCGTAATGCACTCTGGCTGCAGATGGGATAAACATGTTCAAGGTCGATGTTAAGAAGATGGCAGCCCCAAAGACCCTGAGGGACCAAAACACTGTGTTACTGGGCAGGCCCACCAGGGATGTGGCACATTAGTTAAACATCAGGAACAAATCTACCAGATCATGGAAGATCACTGTATAAATTAATAGAGAAATAGATGTGTTAGGGTCTGGTGTGTGCCATGCTAGACTGTCGGGCTGCTTTGATTCCCAAGCTCCAGTCCTTGGGCCAATAATGGGAAGGTTTGGGGCGGTACAGGGGTGTTCTGCCTAGATAAGATCCAGAAGCTGGAGACTGACCTGCATGAGGTAAACTTACTGGAGACCCACCATTCTTCTAGATTCCACCCGAATAATCCATTCTGACTACTACCTCATGACTTCTGCACATTTGGGCTGTATCTCCTGCTTCCCCTGCTTCCCAGTTCTGCCCTCATGTTAGCAGATGGGGATACCAGCTATCTGAGAAGCATGCTGTTTCCTGGGACCAGCCAAGCACAGGACAGTCTGGGTACCTGTCTCAGCCCCACAGCTTTCTGCAAGTATTGTGTGTCTCCTCTTTGCCTGGACAGGAGTGTCCCAGGAAAAGAGAGCAGGCATCATTTTATTTCTTTCTCACACATGCTAATGATGCTTCAGATCTTTTATATTCTGGGAAATCTTATTATATGTTATTTCTTTTTAGGGCAGAAGTGTGAATAGTGACTTCGAAGACCATAGGAACCAGGATTTTACCACTTTTTTAAGAAGAATACAACAGGTAAGTGACAATAAATAAAGGATACAAATTAGATAAGAACATAAGTAAAATATGAGTCATGCTCATAGAAATGACTTTACATATGGATATGACTTTCAGACTTTTTTTCTTGATCCATAAAACAAAATAAATTTTATATTGCAATCCAACACACACTCATAACACACAGATGTAACCAAAACAATTTCCAAAATACGATTCTAAAATGTGCAATGAGCTAAGATATTTTCTATTCTACTTGATTATCTTTCCTTTTATTTCTCTCTCTTTTTAGAAAAATAGATATTGGTAAATCACTATTGATTTTATTACCATCTAATGAGTTCTGTTTTAGAGTTTGAAAAAATACTGCTTCATAAAATATACACTTCACAAAATCCATATATGTTAAGTCAATTACAATTAGAAATGATCTGGAAATAATTAGTACTCTCCTAGTACATTCCTTTTCTAGTACATATACATATCTCTCAAGTGGCCATCATCTTTTGCTTGAATACTTTTAGTAACAGAGAGCTACTACTCCTTGAGGCAGCTCATTTTTTCTTGGACCTACTTTTATTTGCTCAAACACCCCCTATAGAATCGCAAGGGTATGAAAGACATCTTACTGTCTAGAGACAAGCCCCTCCTACTCACAAGACAAAACCAGTATAGTACAGGATAATATCAACATAGTAAACAGCATCACAGAATGTCATTGGTCAAAGGGAACTCAGACACAATCTAATCCATGTTTCATTTCACAGATGAGGAAATGGAGGTCCAGGGAAAAAGAGGAACTCAGTAGAGGTTACCAAGTGAGTTACTTAGGGTCCAGAAACTGTTTCTCCAGACTCAGACGCAGTTGATATTTTTTTAAAACTACATAATCAGTTAAAGAATTGCAAGATAGATTAGATTAAACAAAAAAGTAAACAAAAAGAGATTCTTAAGAACAGGATCATATAAGATCAATGTCTGTGAATCATATCTTTAGGAATGACTTCTTTCATTCTGCACCCCTAAATTGAGAGCCAGTTGTGTAGAATTGATAAAAGCATACAAAGCCATATTATGATCTATGTAGTACTCATGTTAAATCAATTTATCTTACCTGTTTGCAGCAAATTTATTTGAAATGAAACCACCTGGAATTTGTGTCACAATATAACCCCAGAAAAAAGATCCATGGATAAGGCCCACTGTCTCTGGATCCCAGTTAAATTGTGCTGTCTGGAAATGAGAAATCAGATACACTTGGTTTGTAAGAAAACACTTGCCTGTCATCATTCTCTGATGAGCCTATATAATAACCCTACAAAGTCTTTCTTTCCCTCCTTTAAATTCAGCAAATATCTTTTAAATTTTTTAATTTGTATTGGGGTATAGCAGATTAACAATGCTGTGATAGTTTCAGGTGAACAGTGAAGGGATATTCAGCAAATATTGATGGGGGGCCTCAATGACAGCAGGGACACAGCAAAGTCTTTGTTGTCATTGAGCTCAGCTTCTAGTGAGAGAAAGGAGAGACTATGAACAAGTTAAAAAAAAATAATGAAGGATAAGAAGAAAATAAAACAATTTGTAAAGAAAACAAAAGGTAACTTCTAGGTTTATTGGGTTATTTAGGTACCAGTTTAGTCAGACACTAAGGGAATGACAGCCACGTCTCTCTTTTCTTTATGAAGATAATAAAACCTACCTACCCATAGGATGTCTGGGGATAAATGCCATGAATATTTCTAGTAGGTTATTCCTCTGCTTAGAGATTTTGCATTTAACACATTAGGATAATGCCTGGAGCACAGTGTAGACTCAGTAAATGTTAGCAGCTATTGTTGTCGTTATGGTGATGACAATGGCAACAAAACACCCTTACACAACTCTCAAACCACTGAAGCCTTTCCTCACTTTCTCTCCCAGCAAAGTAGCTCACCCTCTTCAGATTTCTTACAAATCTCCCTCCTCTGAGAAAACTCCTCAGCTGCCCTGAATTGAAGTGATCGTTTCTCCTAGGCCTTGGTCCACAGACCTCTGTTCTTGCAGTCATGGCACCCACCCTGTTCTCAAACTAGCCTGTCACATGTCCATTTCCCAGATGAGGTGGCAGGTAACTCGGAGGTGGCAGCTGTGTCCTTTTGACTTTATAACCTCTGTACCTAAAACAAGTGTCTACAACATAGAAGATGCAAGTAAATATTTGCCAAATTAATGAATGGCTTTGTAAAGCACTGATATCAAAATCCAAGATGTTCCTATTATGGAGTAAGAGTTCTTAATTATCAACATAGTACCTTTTATGAATTTTCATCACATTTTGTTTTCCTATCACAAACTGTCATGTACTGATTTGCTCATTTATTCAGTATGCACCGTGTGGTTCCTGTGTGCCAGGTCAGGTGATAGTATAAACACAAACTCAAGTGTTGCCTTTGCCTTCTAGGAGATCACAGTGCAGGTAATATTGGCTTATGCTCTGCACCGTAGTTCCCATTTTGTAGACTAGGAAGTTGAAGCTCAAGAGTAAAATGAACCTAACCATCATTCATTCAAATCAGTTCACCAAATTTTTATTTTATGCTACTAAGTGCCACACATTGTACTAGATACTGGGCAATGAACAACAACAGTAATTGTTTTCACAAAGATGTCAGTGGGGATGGAAGGAAGTATATACAGGTGTTTACTGTGTTAGATGGTAATCAGTGAGGAAGAAAGAAATATGAACAAAGAAGGGGACAGAAAATGTTGGGTAGGAGTGAAGTAGGGAGATATTTTACATAGAGTGGTCAGGGAAGCTTTCACTGAAGAAATGATTTCTGAGTGAACTCCTAAAAGAAGAAAGGGAGCAAGTGATGCTTTTCCTTATCAGAAGAAATTGCTTTCTAGACAAAGAAATAGCAAGTGCAAGGGCCCTGAGATAAGGATGTGTCTTGTGTGTTAGAGGAACAGCCAGATGTCAGAGGAGTTGGAGGATGATGGATGAGGAAGAGAATAAGAGGCATTAAAACAGGAGAAATTCAAGTGATGAAGGGCCTTCTAAGTCACCATAAGGATGTTGACTTTTACTCAAAGGGAGATGGAGGCACTGAGCCAAAGAAGGACATGATTTTAAGTCACTTTCCATGTATTTCCCCTTTACAATAGTAAGGTGAAGTCGCTCAGTCGTGTCCGACACTTTTGCGACCCCATGGACTTTAACCTACTAGGCTTCTCCGTCCATGGGATTCTCCAGGCAAGAATACTGGAGTGGATTGCCATTTCCTTCTCCAGGGGATCTTCCCGACCCAGGGATCGAACCCGGGTCTCCCACATTGGAGGCAGACGCTTTAACCTCTGAGCCACCAGGGAAGCACCCCCTTTACAATACCTAGAGTTAATTACGTCATTTTCTATAGAAGAGGAAATTGAGATAAATTTACTTGCCCCAAGTCATAGAACCAGTTGTAAAGAAAGCCAAGACCAAGATCTCTTACCAAAAATCTATATTCTTTCCATTGCTGTGGAGACTTGACTTTCTCACTAAGTAGAGACTAGACTTCCTTGCCTTGAGTCACAGAATGCCCCCAAGAAACCAAAGATCCAAGACAGAGGGATCCACTTCATTCAGCAACTAACTGTCAATCACATGGTCCCTTGCTCATGTCTTTCCCTCTGACAGAATGGCGCTTCTTTCCATTTGGACAAAGTTACCTGAAGAAAAGTACTTGTCCCTGCCAAGAACTGACTTTCACTATCATTGAGTTCATGAGAACCATAATGGTCCTATGTATGAATTCTTATAATAAGCCAGGTGCTATGTCATAGACAGTATTAGGCTGAAAAAATGGTCCCCAAAGATAGATGCACAAAACCCCCAGTATCTATAGAAGCTGTCTTATTTGAGAAAAGGGTTTTGCTGATGTGATAAAGTCAAGGATCTCAAGGTGAGTTTTTCTGGATTATCTAACTGGCCCTAAATCTGATGACAAGTGTCCTTGTAAGAGAAGGGCAGGGAGAGACTTGAGACATAAGAGGAAAGAAGGTCTTGTGAAGATGGAGGCAGAGACTGGAGTGATGCTGCTACAAGCCAAGGACCACTCGGAGCCACCAAAGCTGGAAAAGGCAAAGATGGATTCTCCCTTGGAGCCTTTGGAGGGAGTGTGTCTCCCTCCAAAGTCGAGTTGATTTCTGGCCTCCCAGACTATGAGAGACTAAGTTCCCATTGTTTTTAAGCCACATGTTCATGATCATTTGTTACAGCAGCTTTAGGAAAGTAATAGAGGTGTTTAATATATTGGTACCAGATTATCTCATTTGATCTGCAATCAGGCCTTTTATTCCCATTTCACAATACAGCAATGAGACTTAGTAAAGAATTTCTAGAAATGCCAGTTCCTACCTCCCTGCTCACATTTCCTTCTAAGAGGATTCTCCTCCTCCCCTCAGTGCCAAGGGCCTCTCCCCTGTGACTGTGGATGGACACCTGAATAGAGGGAGCCAACGTATAGGCTGGACTCAGCCTACCTGTCTGTCTCTCTCTCTTCTTTCTCTTTCTCTGTCTAATCTGAACCCAGAGATTCTAGTTAGACAATACTGCACACTTGAAACAAGTTCCATCGGAATCAGGGCCAGGTAAATCAGCTCCCCAGCAAGGCAACGGCTTGAGGAACTTTGGCTTTGGAGAGCAGTGAGATACCATGGAAAAGAAAAAACAAAATAAAACAATCCATGGAGAGACCTGGGAGAATGGAGCCGACTCAGAGAGAAGCAGATGCAAGACCCTGAACGGCCAGCAAGTTGGAGAGTAAGCTGAGGATTTCCTAGTTCCCATGAGGTCCGGCTCCACTCTGCCCCTCCTGACTCCTTCTTCTCCCCACAGTGCGGTACAGCCTGGATCTCAGTCCCACCTCAGGCTGGCTCCCTCGTCTGGGGCACAGACTGCACAATCATCACAGCAGATAGCTTTACACCCTTCACTTTCCTGAGATCCCCTATAGCCCTACAGTCATTTCCTTTTTAACTTGAGCTGGTCTCCCATTTCTATTCTTTGCAACAGCAATCCCTGACCAGGACAGAAGGGCAACTTGCTCAAGGTCCCAGAGCTAATAAACAACAGAGTCAAGTATGAAACCAGGTCCAGCAGATTCCAAAGCCCAATTCTTCTTAACCCTACAGGGCTCATGATTCATGAGAAGGAGTTTGGATTTTCCCTGAGGGTAATGAGAAGTAATTTCCAAGTTTCTCACACTTCAGTTATTTATTGTTTGCCACATGCCAGACACTGTTCTAAGTGATTCATATGTCTTAGAACTCATAATTATTAAACTAAAAAAATGATTATGATTCACACATCAACTGAAGCTACCATTTATATGACTAGCAGAATATATGCCAGTTATTTGCAAGGCCTACCTATTTATACCTGGAGTAGGAAATGGAACCCACTCCAATATTCTTGCCTGGAAAATACCATGGACAGAGGAGCTTGGCAAGCTATACAGTGTATGGGGCTGCAAACAGTCAGACATGACTGAGCAACTGAGCACACACACCTATTCATACTACTTACTTTTCTCCCTCTGTTGAAAATAAAGATTAAAAATATCTCAGTGCAAAATATCTAGTTTTTCTCCAATAAAGCCAACCAAACAAAATTACCAGCCCTTGAGAGGCTTTCTTAATACAATTAGTGAAATCTTTGCCATTGGGTTGAACATGCTCAGATGATATCTCAGCTCTGTTCTGTTTGGATAAGTGAAAAATGGCCTGCTATAAATTGGAACTTCTGAAATGCTACTAAACTCTTACTTATGAGTCCAGAGAAAATGATGTAAAGCATATTTTAGATCTTAATCATTTTCTCTAAGACTCCAGAGAACAAAACCATAGAAACTAAAGAGCACACACAGCATTGTTCCTTAAGTTTATCAAAATGCCTTTTCCATTTGCCTCAAAGCAAATTCTGTTGACCTAGGCCTATCTTTTCATGCAACAAACAAATGCAAACCAGCATCTCATTTTGATCCAGGCCTTAGAAGACAAGTTTAATTAGCTGCCTTTCCTCACAAAAGGCTGCCAGAATGCATGTGATACACATCTGAAACCTCATTAATGTCCATCATTCTTTATTTTATAAATGTATGACATCCCTCTTACACCTCTACTGCCCCCCCTGCCCCTCTCCCCCAAAATAAACAACCAGGATATCCTTTTAAAAACAGATTCAACTGTGGCATAAAAAAGAGAATGGTTAGAAGAATCTCCATGGTACCCTTTTCTTCTGGTAGAATAATCTCTTAGGTAAAAAAGAAAAGGGCGAGGGAATCTGAGGCCAACTAAAGACTTTTTTTTAATGAACTGAAATCAAATTTTCGCTAACCAATATTTGGCAGAAACTGTTCCAGGTAATGCTAATAGACACAGAATGAAGGAAAGCACTCTGCAGTTAAGCCCAGGAAATAATGCACACCACAGCCCCCTCTTGGAGATTCTCACGGGACACAGCACAGTAAAGGTTCCTAATTCATATGACACCTTCTTCAAAGCACAGCCTACAGAACAGTGGTGTCCAGACACCAGTTTGGGAAACTCTGATCTAAATGTTTTCCCAAACATGGGTAGGGACTGGAGAACTATTAGAAGTCTCTCTGCAAGAAAGGAACCCTCCTGCACTGTTGGTGGGAATGTAAATTGGTACAGCCATTATGGAGAACAATATGGAGGTTCCTTAACAAACTAAACCTAGAGCTACCTTATGACCCTGCAATCCTACTCCTGGGCATATATGTGGAGAAAAACATGATCTGAAAGGATACATAGACCCCGATGTTCATGGCAGCAGTTTGCAATAGCCAAGGCATGTGTGTGTGTGTGTGTGTGTGTGTGTCTGTGCGTGCGCGTGCGCTTAGTCACTCAGTCATGTCCAACTCTCTGAACCACATGGACTGTAGGCCACCAGGCTCCTTTGTCAGTGGGGATTCTCCAGGCAAGAATACTGGAGTGGGTTACCATGCCCTCCTGCAGGGGACCTTCCCAACCCAGGGATTTAACCCAGGCACTGCAGGCAGATTCTTTACCATCTGAAGCCACCACGGAAGCCCCAGCCAAGACATGGAAGCAACCTAAATGTCCATCAACAGAGAAATGGATGAAGAAGATGTGGTACATATACATGATGGAATATTACTCAGCCATTAAGAAGAATGAAATAATGCTACATGCAGCAACAGGGATGGACCAAGAGTGTCATACTGAGTGAAGTAAATCAGACCAGAAAGAGAAGGAGAAATATTTGACATCCCTTATACGTGGAATCTAAAAAAACAAAAAAAAATCAACAACAAATGAACTTACTTACAAAACTGAAAGAGACACTTAGAAAATGAACTTATGGTTGCCAGGGCTCGGGGAGAAGGGGTAGTAAGTACTTTGGGAAGGTCATGTACACAGTACTAGAAGTCTCTCTGCAAACAGATGGATTTTCACATGAGTCACTCCAGTGTGTGCATTCAACACAATGAAACAGATATATTGGGTATCCACTGGGAATACGTTTTTATTTTATTCTCCTATAATCTCAATATTTCTCAAGGCTTATCATTTAAGAAACAAACCAGATTTCATCTTTCCAGTGATTCATGAAAACAGTACTGTTTAAGTGACATCACTATAGGCTTGCTTATGACTACAAGAGCCTTTGAATGGGGCCTTCTGCTTCTATTCACTCCAGTCCTGATCCACTAGAACCACTGGGAGATGACTGGCTGGACAGTGATCATCCTGGAGTATGGATCTGATGGCATCATTTCTCTGCTTAAAGCCCATGCCTGACTCACCTTAGACTTGCCGGGCTCTCCACAACCTAACCCCACTTTACCTGTTGCCTCCTTCTTTTGATGCTTACCTCATTCTATCCTTTTACCAGGATTCTTAACTGAGGTCTGTGGATGGAATCCTGTGGATCTATGAACTTGGATGGGGGAAAATCAGCATCTTTATTGCTACTAAGTAATAAAGCAGCATTTCCTATAATTGTGAATGTAGGCAACAAACCCCAGTCATATTATCAAGACATGTGATTCTATTACTAGAGGAAATTATAAACATGTTCGTATCCCATGATGGCTGTTGCCATTATCTCAAATTATTGTTCATCCTTCAAACACCAAAATTACAGAAATTATTAGACCCATTGCTAGATTTTGTCATCTGATGTGTTCATAAAGAAACCCATATGTTTCTATATCACAAATTCAATTCTTAAATAGTTTTTTATCTGTATTTAAAATAATTGGCTTTCTTTGTGATCCTATGTGTTTTTTAAAGTTTTATTTGCTTATTTATTTAAGCTGCACCATGTGGCATGGGGGATCTTAGATCCCCAACTAGGGATCAAACCCTCATCTCCTGCAGTGGAAGTGCAGAGTCTTAACCACTGGACCACCAGGGTAGTCCCCTATGTGTTTTACCTGAAGAATTTAAAACATTAATACAGCTGTTGCCAAAAGACACTGACATAGACATAAACAGACACTGACCTGAATTTCCGGTTTTCCATCAACATATACAGTACTGTTATTGACCATTTCCACAATGGCAACTCCAAGATTGCACCGAATCCCAAAGGAAATGCAGAACCCCAGCCCACTCATGATAGCAATGATGTAGCGCTTAGGGACCCCACAGCAGGGGCAGTCACAGAGGGGGGGCCTCTGCCTGGACGCCTGCACTGGCCTCCCTTCTTCATTCAGCTCAATGTTTCCTTCTTCCTCATTGGTCCCGTCAATTTTCCTACAGCGGGCAAACGGACAGGGAAGAAAGACCAGGATTACAAAGTATACTAGGCAAGAAGAAGAAGTGTGAAAACCTAGAGTAGGATGCATCCTGCATGTTTTAACATCATCGTCATTATTACTAAAATAATTTAAAATGGTTAAAATGTACTGATATTCTGGATATTGTGTTGCACCCTTACAGACATTAATTTATTTTAATCTCATAACAGCTACACGAGGTAGATAGTGTTATCTTGTCCATTTATAGACAAAAAACAAAGTCCTCTGAAGTAGGATGCAAGTTCAAGTCCAGAGTTTGTATCCTCTACAATATGCCTTACTGAATATCCTGCAGAAAGAGTATCTATAAACTTCATCCACATGACATGCATGACCCAGCTAACTATTATGTTTGACTTTAATTTTAATGTCACTTGAAGCCTGCTAAAAGATATACAGTAAAAAATCAATTTATTTTCAGATTCTTTTTTCTTCTTTTTCTAAGTCTTAATAAAATACTAGGTAAGGAGGTACATTTTCTATCACAGCACAAACCAGTTTGTTGTGTATCCGTTCTTTCTGAAGTGGTTCTAAGATGATTCTCTGGCACTTTTTAAACAGAGGGCATGATTTCTCATTGAGTCCCATAAATTCAGATTATGGTAGTCCATTGCAGTGAATTTACTCTCTTCTTAAAAAAAAAAAAAAAAGTAATTGGGCAAACTGAACAGTACCTGTCAATAATAAAAGGAGCTGTTTGCATCATCACATGTATCATAACCGTTCTGAAGATGCCCAATTAAGGTCCAAGTCTTTGTAAAAATAAGCAAAGCTTATATGTTTTCAAGAGTATCATATTCACTAATAACTAATACAACGTCTAACAGATTACATAGAAGCACAAATAATTTGCCCACCAATTCATAGCAGAGATCATCTTAGTAGCTTCTTATGACTCAAGCAAATGAGGTTAAAGCACATGTAGAGAGAGCACGGACAGGGAAGCCTGGAGTGCTGCAGTCCATGGGGTTGCAAAGAGTCGGACATGACTGAGCAACTGAACTGAACTGAGAAAGAGCAAATGTACTGGATTTAATTCAGCTCATCAAATATTTACTGAGTGCCTACTGTGTGTCAGGCACTATACTGAGTGTTACGGAAGAATAAAGAAAGTGACATGGTTTCTGATCTCCTTCAGCTCTTGGAGGAAGAAAGACACATACACAGTTGTAATTGCTGGATGATGTAGGTTTTCTTGAAATCAAGGTGAAGTGCAGTGATAAAACAGGAAAGGAACTTTCAATCTTAATTTGTGAGGGCAGAATGGTAGCTTAATAAATATGCAAGAATATGGAAGTAATCAGAAGAGAACATCATCAACCTCCCAATGCACTTTTGTAACCTACCTGCCTGTATGCTGATGTATTCTACGTTTTCTTCTATGATTGTCTTCCAAGCTTCTAGCTAAGGCCAACCTCTTTCCCTGGGCACTAGATCTCATCGCCTCTCATGTACTCAAGGAAATCCCTATCCACATATTTCATCAATTATTTCTCCTTTCTACTAGAACATTCCTACTGTCTACAAATATGCCCTTATTTGTCCCATATCAACATTTAAAATAAAACATTTTCTCTTTCAGCTACCTGCCTATTTCTCACCTTCCTTTTATAGAAAAACTCAGAAGTCACTGTCTCACTTCCCTTTGCCCCATTCTCTCTTGGACATACTCCAAACAGGTATATCTCCCAACCTGTCCACCAAAATTGCTCTGCTTGGGCTGTCAATGCCCTCCACATGGTTCAGTTCAGTTCAGTCGCTCAGTCGTGTCCAACTCTTTGTAACCCCATGGACTGCAGCACGCCAGGCTTCCCTATCCATCACCAACTCCTGGAGCTTGCTCAAACTCATGTCCATTGAGTCGGTGATACCATACAACCATCTCATCCTCTGTCATCTCCTTCTCCTTCTGCCTTCAATATTTCCCAGCATCAGGGTCTTTTCCAATGAGTCAACCATGAGTCCACATGGTTCAACCCAAAGGCTCTTTCCAGTCCTCATCTAGTTGATCTGTCAGCAGCACTTGATATTACTGATTATTCTTTCTTCCTTGATGACTTTGATTCCTTCATGGATACCACACTCACTTGGTGGTCCTTCTAATCCCCTGGACACTCCTTCTGTTTTGTCTCTTAAGCTGAGTTGTTACTTCCTCAACCTGTAAACACTGGGATGCCCAGAGCTCAGTTTATATATTTCTTTTGTTTTCTGTACTTTCTAGGTGACCTCACTCATCTCTGGGCTTTAGATACCATGCATATGCTAACAGATTTCAATTTTCATATCTAGATTTATTTGACATCTTTGTAGACACATGATCAGCATCTCAAACCTAACATACCCAAACTGAGTTCCTCTAAAAAAAAAAAGTTAATTCCTGAAGCTTTTCACATTTCAAGTAATGACAATTTTGTTCCTTTGGTTGCTCAGAAAAAAAACTTGGGTGACATCCTGGATGCATCTCTTCTCCAGTCTCCATCCAATCTATGCATCAGCATTCCTTAGTTTGAATTTTACTCTTCCATTTACTTAGCTGTGTGACTTTGGCCTAGTTAACCTCTCTGAGCTTTCTTCCCAGGTGGCACTAGTGGTAAAAGAACCCACCTGCCAATGCAAGAGAAGTAAGAGACGTGGGTTCGATTCATGGGTGGGAAAGATCCCTTGGAGGAGGGCATGGCAACCTATTCCAGTATTCTTGCCTGAGTATCTCATGGACTGGGAAGCCTAGTATGCTGCAGTCTGTGGGGTCACAAAGAGTCGGACACAACTTAGCAACTAAACAACAACAGCATAGATCATTTAGAACAGAACTTGACACATGTGTCACTATTTTTATTACATTAATCCTCATAACCACTTAATGAGCCCACTCTGCTAGGATGAGCATAAATGTCATTTATTGCCATTTATGTTGATATCTAAGAGTTATTCAGATCATAAGACTCTTTATAATGTGCAGCCCCAGTGGTATCCATGAATTTCTGGCATGAAAGAATATAATACTTATCTTATAGAGCTGTGAAAGTGAAAGTGAAGTCGCTCAGTTGTCTCCGACTCTTTGCGACCCCATGGACTGTAGCCTACCAGGCTCCCCAGTCCACAGAATTTTCCAGGCAAGAGTATTGGAGTGGGTTGCCATAGAGCTGTGGTTAAGATTAAATGAGTTTCTGCCACCAGACAGTTGATTTGTGTGGTAGCACAGTGTAATGATTAAGAAAGATGGGCACAAAATGTCTGGTCTGAAACCCAGCTCTGCCACTTACAAGCTGTGTCACATTGGGCAAATTACTTAGTGCCTCAGTTTTTTTCATACGTAAAACTGTGATTATAATGGGCCCTCCCTCATAGAGTTGTTAATAGAATTAATGGTCCCTGGAACATAGTGTTATTACTATCATTTACTACACATAAGCAATTAGATAACATTCATTATTTAAGCTGAAAAAAGTCTGTATATCAGTTTCTGGACATTAATTTCCAAATGCAATGCCTTCTATCTGTTCCAACAGTGGACGATAAGTGAATGCATCATCTTTCTTTCTACATTTCAAAAATATCAATGTACCTTTAGCTGATGAATTGCTCAGCTGCTTCTTATCAATGACTGCTCTCCAGGAAGACTAACAGTGTCTGGCTGTAATCAGCCCCATGTGTGGACTTTAGATACTTCTCTATGCATTTACCTCTCCCTTGACCATGAGGAAGACCCCATAGTTCAAAAGCATACAGAAAATTCCATTTAGATGATGATCTCAGTAGTAAACATTATTAGACATCTATGACTTATACTGATTGCTAAGTTAGAAAGTCGGGATTCTTAACTTCCCAATGTTCCTGCCCCTTACACAACAGAAAACATTTCTTTATGACTTTTTTCTTATACTGGATCCTGTCGACTGGTTTTATGTAAAAATCAACGAGGGGAGGAAACATCCACTACATACCAGGTTCTGGGCAAAGCATTATATATATACATATATATATATAATTATAGATTTGAGGTTAACACCAAGTGTTAAAATAGCAGAGCTGTTTTTGCTGGAGGAGCCCTAATTCTGGAGCTCTGCTCAAAGACCACTAGAGTTGATGATCAGTTCAGATTGCCAGTCAGTTAATGCCTACTTCTGCCAATAATTTCTCTCTAGGGATCACTGAAAGACGAGGTATGAATTTGGCTTTATTCTAAAACCAATCATTCTATAATTACAACAACGTTAACATCTAGCCTGTATTTAGTGTGCTATCTAGAACTATGATAGCAGGTTTTTTTTTTTTTTTTAATTGTTCAGTGAGCCAATTCTCAGAAAACTCTTCAGAGTAATAGACACATAGCTTAATTTGGGGTTGAAGTCACACAATTTGGAAATTACAGATTTTGTTATATCCCTAAAGCAAACCAATCTGGTAAACAAAAGGATATTCAAGTGGATCATTCAATCAAACATAGTAAAATCAGCACTTAGGCCTGAGAAAAGTGATTAAATTTTAAAAAGCAGCTAAAGTTGAAAAAGAACACTCCTAAGTATTTATCTAAAGCTAAATAATTGTTGGAGATGACTCGAGAGTCCCTTGGGCTGCAAGGAGATCCAACCAGTCCATTCTAAAGGAGATCAGTCCTGGGTGTTTTTTGGAAGGAATGATGCTAAAGCTGAAACTCCAGTACTTTGGCCACCTCATGCGAAGAGTTGACTCATTGGAAAAGACTTTGATGCTGGGAGGGATTGGGGGCAGGAGGAGAAGGGGACGACAGAGGATGAGATGGCTGGATGGTATCACCGACTCGATGGACGTGAGTTTGAGTGAACTCCGGGAGTTGGTGATGGACAGGGAGGTCTGGCGTGCTGCAATTCATGGGGTTGCAAAGAGTCGGACACGACTGAGCAACTGAACTGAACTGAACTGAAATAGTTGTCATCACTTGAATACGCCAATTAAGCCACTGTGCTTCCTTTTGCATTTTTAATCAAATGAAACTCCACAATAAAAAGATGTTACCTGGGAGTGCTCGGCAGAAGAATAAAACACTCTTAAAAGAAAAGGTTATTATAATCATTTCCTGTGTTTAGCTAGTTTATCCTGCTGTCACTGAGGTAGGTTTTCATTTATACATGATAATTCAGTGTAGTTCTGACTGAAACTTTTTGTTTTTAATTACCAGAATAATAAGGTGCCCAACCCAGTTCTCTTGCTAAGCTCACCAAAGGGATACAGTGGAAAAATTAACACTGGCAGAAGTCTGTGTATTATAAAACGCAAGAAGTGGAATGAATCTGTGGGCTAGTTTTTAAATTTATGAGAAAACATAGATAGAAAAGTTAAAAGCAGATGCCAAGGGAAATTTTCATTCATCATAATTAGAAATAATGATAAAAATTTTATCAAAGTTATTTTCACATTTATTTACATCAAATAAATTAAAAGAATCATTTTACCTTGCACATAAGGACTGCTTATTAATTCATTTATAAAACCTAGGAGGGCATTTACTATGTCTATTTTTAAAACCACAAATTAAATATCACATCAATTCATTCATTTAGGGCAAATTCTCCTTT
>SJYT01074083.1:242861-267901 GCA_006410635.1 Cephalophus harveyi | reverse complement strand
TGTCTCTTATACACATCTTTAAATATCACATCAATTCATTCATTTAGGGCAAATTCTCCTTTCAATAATAATATATTTTACTTTAAAAAAAAGATCTATTTTTTTTGTTTGGACAAAAACATTCAGTTCAATGACATCGCTTAACACTTTCCCATTTAATCATGTAAGATTTTCTGCTTTAAATACTAATTTTTAAAGTTACTTTCTTCATGTTATTGTGCAATAATCCTTCTCTTTGAAAACTACACAATCAAGAACCACTTCATACAGTTTATATTACAAGCTATACAATTTGAAAAGACCTAATTTTCATCTGCAGTGAAAAATTCTTAAAAATTATTTCAACTCAAAGCATAACCATGCAAAGTGATTCCTAGTTTTGTTACTATTGAATTAACATAAAGTGTTATATCCCCAAATATTTTCTAATTCAATGCCAAACACACAACTTGCAATATTACTGTGTTCAATAAGTGCTAATCTTGCTGCATAAACGGAGTGTTTGCCTTGGTGTTTTCCTAATTCAACATATCCTTTTGATGCATCTTTTTTTCCTCCAGGTGTAGTCTGTTGGAGCTGGAAGGGGCTCCAGAAGCCCTTTATTCTGACCCTCCCACTCCTTTTTAAAATGTGGCTTTAAAAACATGAGACAAATTCTTTCAAACACCAGCAGCAATGTGAAGCTACTCTGAAATAAATCTAAAGTTTGCATTCAGTCTTTACCTTTGTAAAATCCCCAACGAATCTCCCAAAGCATTCTTCACTCCCTCCTTTCCAGGTTTCACAATTTTTTCTTTGAAGGTATCGAATGCTTTAAAAGGCATTGTGAGACGGAGGTACCTCCAAGCCTTCAACAGTCAGTCTCAGGAACTCTCATCCTTCATTTCCAGCACGGGGATCACTCTGCTTCCCTCGATGAACACCTGGAAGTCAGTTCTCAGGGAGGTGACTAAAATCAAAAAGGCATGAAACCCAGCCCAGATCTTTCCAGATGAGACACAACACCCGCCCCCCAAAACAGGAGAGGCCAGATGATCTGTGACTGGGAATCCAGCCCCTCTCAGCTCCCAGCTCAGCAGCAGCCTGTGGTGCTGTCTCAGGCAGCCACTCTCAGGCTGAGCGCAGCCCAGCTCCCTCCCTGGGCTGCAGCTGGAGAAGCTAAAGGGGGCTCCAGTCCACGAAGTGTCCTGCGACCAGCAAAAGTCTCTGCAGCCTATCTCCAGCCCCTCCTGCTGCTTCTGACCACATTCCCCTCCTGCCTCACTCAGCTCGGCTGTGGCTTTCACTGAGGGATCCTTTCCAAGGTGATGCCATAGTAACCGGCATAATACCTGTCCCTTGGCCGCTGGGCTTATTAATGGGCTCTCAGCCAGAGCAAGCACCCAGGGCGAAGTGTGTTAAACACCCACAAGTCCTCTGCTTTTCTGAGGTCTGGCCCCCAAGATAGGCTCTCAGCCACTGCATTAGGGCCTTTTATGCCTCTCTTGGGAGAGTTGAAGCAGTTTTTGCATCAGACACAAGTACGGATGTGGTACTTGGAGGAACATTTGCACTTGAGGAGGCTAAACGCAAAACCCAAGCCATATGCCTCTAGGAGGGCATATGTCTGATCAACAGAGCAGGTTCACTCCGGGTGCAGTGTGTTAAGTTCCACTGGGACCACCGAACTGAAGGTAACTGAGCCGGTCCCAGAACCTGCTTAGTGCTCTTCCCTGGTCTTCATTGTCTTCAGAATAAGCCTAAATTCTTTGTCATGGTGCAGAAGACACTCTGTGTGACTCCAGCCCTGCTTCTTGTCACTCTGCTCTTTCTATCAGCTCTTCGCTGAATTCTGCAATCTCCCTATCACTTCTGGGGTTTACTCAAGCCATGCCTTCTGCCTGGGTAACTCTTCTCACGCTTCATCTGGGAAATGCCAATGTATTCTCGTCTCACAGAGACATCACTTCCTCTAGAAGCCCTCATACACAAGGTTAGGTGTCCCTTCTCTGTGCCCCCGAATCCACTGTCCTCCAAGCCAACAGGATTGGCATGGAGCAGTGAAAAATCCTCGTTGGACTGGAGAAGAAACAGCGCATGTTGCTCCCACGTTGATGGCAGCAGGATGACCCCTCCACGAATGCTGCTGCCATGAGAAACAGCCTGCATCTGTGAGGCTCCAGAGGTCCAGTCTCCCAACTTGCAGCGGACTGACTGACCCTGCGCTTTAGACTCTCAGATGCCCCCGGAGTCATTTCCACAAGATCAGTCCCTGCCTTCTTCAGTCTCAGTCCAAATCCTTCTCCACAATTTGAATTAAGTTGATCTAAATGAGCTGGATCCTTGGCAGGTTAAATACTACCAACAATAATTATTATTATTATTATAATGGCTAATATTTATTGCTGTCTTTATGGTCCAAACTTTGTGTTAAGCATTGTTTACATATTATCACAATCTTTCCAACGCTACTTTGTGGATAAGCTAATTATTTTTTTCCCCAACCTCACTGACAGGAAACTGAGGCAAAGAGAGGTTTAGATTTGCTAGGTTTCAGATCCAAACAGCCTAACTTCATGCAGTCCTGTTCTCATGCTCGCTCTCTCCTCCCTCTTTCTTTCTCCTCCATCCTTCCATTCCCCCCAACCCATACTACCTCCTCCGAATTTACTGAGATATACTTTGCATACCATATACCTTACCCATTTCAAGTGGACAATCAATGATTTCTAGTAAATTTATCACGTTGTGCAAACATCACCATAAAGCACAAAGCAGATAGAACATTCCTATCATCTCAGTGAGAACCCTCATATCCACTATTAATCCTTGTCTCCCATCCCTCACACTGCACCAGGCAACCATCAATCTTTCTGTCTCTATAAATTTTCCTTTAACAGACATTTTCTATAAATGGAATCAACACACTATATACCATACAGTATATTGTCTCTTGTGTCTGACATCTTCCATTTAATATGATGATTTTCAGATTTCTCCATGTTACAACTCGAATCAGTAGTTTGTTCTTCCTTCACTGCTTTCAGTGAAATAGTTTATTGTATGGACATATCACATTGTATCTATCCATTGACCAGTTGATGGACGTTTAGCTGCTTCTAATCTCTGGCTATTATGAATAAAATTGTTGAGGGCATCTGTGTGCAAATCTTTCTTTGGACAAATCTTTTCATTTCTCTTGGGAAATACCTAGGATTGGAATTGGTGGATTGCGTGGTAAAAGTGTTTTTAAGAAACTGCCAAATTACTTTCCAAAGTGACAGCACTATTTTACATTCCTGGTGGCATGTATGAGGGGTCCCATTTCTGACATCGTCACCAATATTTGATCATCTGTGTTAGACTTTGAAGTGGGTATGAAGTGGCATATCATTGTGGTTTTAATTTGCATTTCCCTGATGACTAATGACATTGATCGTCTTGTCATGTGCTCATTAGTCCTGTGTATACATTTTGGGTAAATTTTCTATTTACATATTTTGTCCATTTTTAAAATGAATTTTTTCCTTATTAGTGAGGTATATGAATATATATTCTCAATAGAAATTCTTCATCAGATAATATGATTTGCAAATGTTTTTTCCCAGTCTACTGCTTGTCTTTTAATTTTCTTCATGCTGTACTTAAAAGTGCAAACTTTCTTTGTTCATTCATTCATAGACTGTGCCTTTTTTTTACACCTAAGAAAGAAATCTTTCCCTAACTTGAGGTCTTAAAGATTTTCTATTTTTTTTCCCTAAAAGTTTGCTTGTTTAGCTCTTACATTTAAGTCTACGATCCACTTTGAGTTCATTTTTACATATGGTATAAGGTAAACATCTATGTTCAACTCTGCCCATGTGGATCTCCAGTTGTTAGTACGCCATTCTTTGTCTAATGAATTGCCTTAGCACCCCTGTCAAAAATCAGTGAAACATAAACATTAAAAAAAATTATTTCTGGACTCAGTTCTCTTCTTTTGATCTCTGTGTCCATCCTTCTAACAATTTATACTCTGTTGACTGTAGTTTTATACAGTAAGTTTTGAAATCGGGAAATGAAAGCCTTCCAACTTTGTTCTTTAATTAAAATTGTTTTGGCTATTCTAAGTCTTTCAAAATTCCATACGAATTTTAGAACCTACTTATCAGTTTCTGTAAAAAAATCCTGTCCAGCCTTGTGCTCTTAAAAGGATAGATATTTTCAGGCCACCATCTTTGCCACCCACGACCCGTCAAGGCTGAGAATGCTGACTCCAGGAAATCACATATCTAATTACTCCACCAATATGTCTTCACCCTGTCTCCAGAAAGCTCACTCATTCATCAAAAGCAAATACAACCTAACTAAAATATGATAAACACTCTCTTGCTACAGAAGTCATTCCCTGGTGAAGCTTTTAACCTTTTTGTCAATCCCCAGATACCCTCAGTTACTGATCTCTTAGAGCATGTAATGGAAGCACCAATAGGCAAAGACCACATGAATCTCTCTTAAGGGTCAATGACTATTAAGAGCACTAACCATTCCAGCAGAATGTATTGCTCATGAAATGCATCTGAACCTGCAAAGGATTTTTGGTGGTGATTTAGATGGATAGTGATAATAATAACTAACACTTATGGAGCACCCTCTAGGGGCCAGACTCTACACATTTAACTCATTTAATCCCCAGAATCCCCATGTTTGATTCTCTGGTGGCTCAGAGATTAAAGCATCTGCCTGCAATGCAGGAGACCTGGGTTTGATCCCTGGGTCGGAAAGATGCCCTGGAGAAGGAAATGGCAACCCACTCCAGTATTCTTGCCTGGAGAATCCCATGGACGCAGCAATCTGGTGGGCTACAGTCCACAGGGTCGCAAATAGTCAGACATGACTGAGTGACTTCACTCACGCAATCCTCAGAATGACTCTCTAAGGTGAGTACTTTCATTATACCATCTACAGATGAGGAAACTGGGGCACAGAAGTTTTAAGTCAACTTAAGTTCACACGAACTCAGCAGTGGCCACAGGACTGGAAAAGGGCAGTTTTCATTCTAATCCCAAAGAAAGACAATGCCAAACAATGCTCAAACTGCTACACAATTGCACTTATCTCACACGCTAGTAAAGTCATGCTCATAATTCTTCAAGCTAGGCTTCAGCAATACGTGAACCGTGAACTTTCAGATGTTCAAACTGGTTTTAGAAAAGGCAGAGGAACCAGAGATCAAATTGCCAACATTTGCTGGATCATCAAAAAAGCAAGACAGTTCCAGAAAAACATCTATTTCTGCTTTATTGACTATGCCAAAGCCTTTGAGTGTGTGGATCACAATAAACTGTGGAAAATTCTGAAAGAAATGGGAATACCAGACCATCTGACCTGCCTCTCGAGAAACCTGTATGCAAGTCAGGAAGCAACAGTTAGAACTGGACATGGAACAACAGACTGGTTCCAAATAGGAAAAGGAGTACGTCAGGGCTATATATTGTCACCCTGCTTATTTAACTTCTATGCAGAGTACATCATGAGAAATGCTGGGCTGGAAGAAGCACAAGCTGGAATCAAGATTGCCGGGAGAAATATCAATAACCTCAGATATGCAGATGACATCACCCTTATGGCAGAAAGTGAAGAGGAACTAAAAAGCCTCTTGATGAAAGTGAAAGAGGAGAGTGAAAAAGTTGGCTTAAAGCTCAACATTCAGAAAACGAAGATCATGGCATCTGGTCCCATCAGTTCATGGGAAATAGATGGGGAAACAGTGGAAACAGTGTCAGAGTTGATTTTTCGGGGCTCCAAAGTCACTGCAGATGGTGATTGCAGCCATGAAATTAAAAGATGCTTACTCTTTGGAAGGAAAGTTATGACCAACCTAGACAGCATATTGAAAAGCAGAGACATTACTTTGCCAACAAAGTTCCATCTAGTCAAGGCTATGGTTTTTCTAGTTGTCATGTATGGATATGAGTTGGACTGTGGAAAAAGCTGAGTGCTGAAGAATTGATGCTTTTGAACTGTGGTGTTGGAGAAGACTCTTGAGAGTCCCTTGGACTGCAAGGAGATCCAACCAGTCCATCCTAAAGGAGGTCAGTCCTGGGTGTTCATTGGAAGGCATGATGCTAAAGCTGAAACTCCAGTGCTTTGGCCACCTCATGCGAAGAGTTGACTCATTGGAAAAGACTCTGATGCTGGGAGGGATTGGGGGCAGGAGGAGAAAGGGATGACAGAGGATGAGATGGCTGGATGGTATCACCGACTCGATGGACAGGAGTTCGGGTAAACTCTGGGAGTTGGTGATGGACAAGGTGTCCTGGCGTGCTGCAATTCATGGGGTCACAAAGAGTCGGACACGACTGAGCGACTCAACTGAACTGAAGGTCACACAGTTAGGAAACTAGAAAGAGATCACCTGTGGACACACCTGTGCCAGCATTAGAGCCTGTACTCTACACTAGTACTACACTAGTACTCTATTCTAGCGCACTAGTGTTGATAATAACGTCTACATTAGATCTGTTGATAATAGAGATAAGAAAATATAAAGCCAGACTTTGCAGAACTGAGGCTCATTGTATTCATTTATTCCTTCCCTTGAGGGCCTAGTATGTGATAGCCCTTTTGAGACACTGGTGATGTAGGTTGAACTGTGATATTTCCCTTGAAGAAACAATCCAGAAAGTGAATAAGTCCATATGGTATTATGAGTGATGCATCTGGCAATGAAAGCAGAGGTAAGGACACCTAAATTAGCTTGCTAAGGAATGGAAGAAGGTTTCCTAGAAGAGGGGATGACAGTATATGCTTTCAGGGATGAAAGAGTGAGGCAAATAAAAGAAAACAAAGTGGGAGAGAAGACTTGCCTGAAACAGCATGGTGCCTGGAGGAAAGTTGCATAGTTTCAGAGTCAGGTGAGTGTACCATGTGGTTGAAAACAAGGTTGGAACAGTGATCGTGAGCTTTATATAATTTACAGAACATTAAAACATGTGCTCCCCATCTCAAAATATCAAATAAAACAAAGATAGAGGAAATGATGGGTAGAGCAGAAACCCAAGGGCCATGAAATTAGAGCTTTGGTCTATGCTGGGAATATGTAGACTGAATATGCATTAGGAAAAAAATCCAGCTGTTGACAAGCACTTGATGACTTCCTGTCATTCTGTACAGAAACAGCCTCTTCCCTTTGAGAAAATAAGATTGACTAGGACATCTTTAGAGGTTCTTGCCAAGATCATAGCAATTCCTCACTCTCAGGGAACTTCCCTCCCACTACCATCTCGCTCCTCTTTCATGGCAACAGGCCCCCCAAAGTCCTTTATATGCTATGATGTTTCCTGTCTCCTCTGACCACTGTTGGATGAACCAAGGATGGGCACCTGCACTGTGCTGAGCCAATCAGATGCCAAATTCTCCTGTAGTTAAACTTTAGAATTGTAAGACTGCTTTGGGAGGGGGAGTATATTCACATCATGGACTGGAGCTGCAGAGAACACAGGTCTGGCTCAGTGAGAAGAGTGAAACATAATGAACCTTTAGCAGGGCAAGGGTATCTGTTTCTCATGGCCTTCCAGTCTAGACCTAGACCCAGCTTGTCCCTTCTACTCTTTGGTTTCTGAAATATCCACATCCTTATAACAAGTTGTCCTCTTTTTAGTTTACTTTAGGTAAGACAGTTTCTGCTCTTCATGGATATTCTTGACTATATTAGGGACTTCCCTGGTGGTCCAATGGTTAAAGCGCCTCCTTCCGGTGCATGTGATGGGGGTTCAGTATCTGTTTGGGGAGCTATGCTCCCACATGCCATGGGGTGTGGCCAAACTTGTTTTAAAAAAAAGGGAGGAAAAAGAATCCTGTCTAGATCAGTTATTTAAACCCAAATCCCAAATCAAATTTAGAAAGATGGTAACAATAACCCTGTATGCGAGACAGCAAAAGAGACACAGATGTGTAGAACAGTCTTTTGGACTCTGGGGGAGAGAGTGAGGGTGGGATGATTTGGGAGAATGGCATTGAAACATGTATATTATCATATGTGAAACGAATCGCCAGTCCAGGTTTGATGCATGATACAGGGTGCTCGGGGCTGGTGCACTGGGATGGCCCAGAGGGATGGGATGGGGAGGGAGGTGGGTGGGGGGTTCAGGATGGGAAACACATGTACACCTGTGGCGGATTCAAGTCAATGTATGGCAAAACCAATACAATATTGTAAAGTAATTAGCCTCCAATCAAAATAAATAAATTTATATTAAAAAAATAAATAAAACCCAAATCCTGAAATGCTAATATTGCCTGTATCTAACACCATGAGGGCAAGCTTGACTGTTCAGTTTTATTTTAGGTAGGACTCCAATCTCCCAAAAGCAAAAAAAGTGGGTCTCATAAGTTGGTTGTTAGTGAAGTCATTCCATTCCAATCTACCTAGACCTCCCTCCCCCTAAAAAATGAACAAATCCCAAACAACTTGAAAATAATATTTATTCAAGAAAATAATTTCATCAAATCAGATCAAAGTGTTAGGTGGAAAATTTTAACCTGGCTCAGAGCTAATGGCCAAATTATTCACCTTTTAGGATAAGAAATTTTATAAAGAAACAGAGGTAATGAAGAAAATTAATCTTCCTGAGGTTCCTTCTCTCCTGAATTTTCTATGGCAGCTTTTTCAGGCCTCATTCTACACCCCAGTTCCACACTGCTCTCCTCTGCTCCCTATAACATACTGATACCAACATAAAACTTTCTGTTAAACAACACTTCTCCAATCCTTTAAAAGTTTGTATATTGTTGATAACTACCATTAGTCCTAATCTGAATGTATAGAAAACTTGATTTTTTTCACTGCACTCTATTTTTTACATTCTTTTATTAACAGTCTGTTTTACAAAGCATTTTCTAGTATCTTATTTGATCCTCCCAACCACCTATATAACAAGCAGATAGAGAAACCGATGCAATTTTGCCCAAGGTAGCTCTGGCAAGTAGAATGTGGAGACTGGGGAACAGGTCCTTAAATCCATCTCCTGAGCTTGTGTCAGTACAATACACGGTACATTGTGATCCTATAAATCCACTGTGGGTACTAAAGACTGTAACATAACAACTCACGAAAGACGTGTTCAGAATCCTTGTGTCTTTAAAAAGTCATTGCGCACAGAACTACTGCCTGCCCTCCATGTCTGTGGATTCTGCATCTGTGGACACAAAGGGCTGATAAGGGACTTGAGTGTCCAAGATTTTGGCATCCTGCAGGGGGTAAGGGTAGGGGGCTGGAACCCTCCCTCCACATGGATATAAAGGGGTGACTGTATAGGTAAGCTTGTGATAGCAAGAGCAAAAACTTTAGAAAAAATTTTGAGGTTACATATTAATGTTTGCTTTCCCTAAAATGTTCCATCAAAAAATAGGGCAAACCAACAGTAAAATAAAGAGAAATTAACATAAAACACTGATGTACCAGCCCCTGGATTAAGATTGCCACCAGCTGCCCAAGTCTGATAAGACTCCCTTTCTAAGGCGGAGACTTTTGTTGAGTCACTCAGTCCTGTCTGACTCAGCGACGTCATGGACTGCAGCACACCAGGCTTCCCTGTCCTTCACTATTTCCTGGAGTTTGCTCAAACTCATGTTCATTGGGAACAATTATCTCATTCTGCAGTCAATGCTTCCTCATTTCAAGTCTTTGCTGACTTGAATTTCCTGATCTCATTTCATTCTCACAACAGAGAATGAAAAATTACAAATGACAAAGTAGAATGACCGAACAGTTATTATCTCCATGTAACAACAGACTGGTTCCAAATAGGAAAAGGAGTACGTCAAGGCTGTATATTGTCACCCTACTTATTTAACTTATATGCAGAGTATATCATGAGAAATGCTGGGCTGGAGGAAGCACAAGCTGGAATCAAGATTGCTGGGAGAAATATCAATAACCTCATATATGCAGATGACACCACCCTTATGGCAGAAAGTAAAGAACTAAAGAGCCTCTTGATGAAAGTGAAAGAGGAGAGTGAAAAAGTTGGCTTAAAGCTCAACATTCAGAAAACGAAGATCATGGCATCCGGTCCCATCACTTCACGGCAAATAGATGGGAAAACAGTGGAAACAGTGGCTGACTTTATTTTTTCGGGCTCCAAAATCACTGAAGATGGTGATTGCAGCCATGAAATTAAAAGACGCTTACTCCTTGGAAGGAAAGTTATGACCAACCTAAACAGCATATTAAAAAGTAGAGACATTACTTTGCCAACAAAGGTCCATCTAGTCAAGGCCATGGTTTTTCCAGTAGTCATGTATGGATGTGAGAGTTGGACTATAAAGAAAACTGAGTGCAGAAGAATTGATGCTTTTGAACTGTGGTGTTGGAGAAGACTCTTGAGAGTCCCTTGGACTGCAAGGAGATCCAACCAGTCCATCCTGAAGATCAGTCCTGGGTGTTCATTGGAAGGACTAATGTTGAAGCTGAAACTCTAATACTTTGGCCACCTGATGTGAAGAACTGACTCATTGGAAAAGACTCTGATGCTGGGAAAGATTGAGGGTAGGAGGAGAAGGGGATGACCGAGGATGAGACGGTTGGATGGTATCACCAACTCAATGGACATGGGTTTGGGTGGACTCTGAGAGTTGGTGATGGACAGGGAGGCCTGGCGTGCTGCGGTTCATGGGGTTGCAGAGTCAGACAGGACTGAGCTGAAACTGAAGCCTGTCAGGAAACTGAGGCACAAACTCAAGAAGTTACATAGTCACATAGTTTTTGGTTACAAAGTCTTTTGGTGGAGCCAGGATTGAAACAAGTTGATTACAAATGCACTCATTTTATTATACAGCCCTGTTTCCAGTCCACAGTAAAGCATTGTTAGTCTCATTACATTTCAGTCCACTGTGAGCTGGGTACTGGAATTCAATTTATTTGTCTCTATATTCCTAGTAGGAACATAATTTTATGCCATTATTAAATGTCTCTAAAATTCTTTGCAAACATAAGCCTGCATACATGGAATAAAAACATATCAAGTTCTATTTTCAGTTCATCAATGTAACTGCTTAAATATTTTCCCCCTATTAATGAAAAGTTAAATTTTTCCAAATTAATGGAAAGAATTTCCCAAATTTTTCCTATTAGTGATATCTTTAAAGTCAAATAATCAAAATACAGAAATACAGGATGTCTTTGCACAGCATGAAATGATTTGAGTACTTTGCATTTTTCATAAAAAAATTTATATAAATTTCTTTTATTTATGAAATACTTTAACTTCATTATTTGCTGTTCCTTTGAGTTTATATCTACCTAGAGAAATAGGTTGGGCAGACCATTCTACTTTACTGTTGAAACCAACAGGCATGGAGAAGGCAGGTGATGTATTCAGTTCTTTTGTAGTTTGGGGCAGAACTGAAGATGAACTCATACCCATCTACTCATCTGCTGGCTGTCATTAGCTGCCTTTAACAAATTATTAACCCTTCTATCTTGGAGAATCCCATTCCCATAGCCCCCGGCACAAGACATTTAGCAATTTTTGAGTATGAGTTTGCTCTCTTGCTATAGGCCCTGCTCTCCTCCAGGGGATCTTCTTGACCCAGGGATATAAGCAGTGTCTTTGGGCTTCCCTTGTGGCTCATCTGGTAAAAGAATCCACCTGGAATGCGGGAGACCCGAGTTTGATCCCTAGATTGGGAAGATCCCCTGGAGAAGCGAATGGCAAACCACTCTAGTATTCTTGCCTGGAGAATTCCATGAACTGTATAGCCCATGGTGTCACAAACAGTTGGACATGACTGAGCAGCTTTCACTTTCTTGCTATAAAGATCATTTATTTTTCTTTAATGTGTTATTTCCTATTATATATTGGTATATATTGGCTCAGACAGTCTGAAATCCCTGCATCAAAGTAATGGGAAATACTGGTTCATTTCATCCAGTATTATTACAGTATGGGAAATATGTTCCAGTTTTGCTTTACGTACCATGAAAATGACTTAGAAAAGATTCAAGGATATCTTAGACGGTGTCCAAGATAGAACATGGAAAATCTGATAACAATCGCATTTGCATAATAATAAAAATGAAACCTGAAAATGTGAGAGGAAGTCAAGATCAGAGAGGACATTTTGGAGGATTTTTCACCACCTTAAGTTTTCTTGAAAGCACAAATGAAATCCAGAG
This sequence comes from Cephalophus harveyi, assembly GCA_006410635.1. Classification (NCBI taxonomy): domain Eukaryota; kingdom Metazoa; phylum Chordata; class Mammalia; order Artiodactyla; family Bovidae; genus Cephalophus; species Cephalophus harveyi. The sequence goes on along the minus strand of SJYT01074083.1, from coordinate 255,762 downwards.
TGTCCAGTTAATTTCAAAAAACAAAGTGAAGAACAGGATTCATGTATCTAGGGCCTTAAGAATCATGATGGAACAAGCCTACACACCTTCAACAAGTATTTCCTGTGAGGTCCTATCCTCCTCATAGATTCAGTTATATAGGCTAGACAGCAATCTGTCCCAGTGAGTGTTCAAATCTGTACCTGGAAAATAGCCAATGTCATGGACCATTATTTGGAAGACAGTGACATCTTCTGGTGGTTTATAGACTAAATTCAATTACACCAGACAGTCTTTTACCCCAGAAACCATCCAGTTTATTTTTTGGCCGTGCACCTTATGGGATCTTTGTTCCCTCACCAGGGATTGAACCTGGACCCCTGACGGTGAAAGCACTGAGTTCTAACCACTGGACTGCCAGGGAATTCCCGTCACTGTTTTAAAGTAGATTTATCTATTCAGGGCTTCCCTGGTAGCTCAGACAGTAAAGCGTCTGCCTACAATGCGGGAGACCCGGGTTCAATCCCTGGGTTGGGAAGATCCCCTGGAGAAGGAAATGGCAACCCACTCCAGTACTCTTGCCCGGAAAATCCCATGGACTGACGAGCCTGGTAGGCTACAGTTCATGGGGTCACAAAGAGTCGGACACAACTGAGCAACTTCACCTTCACCTATCTATTCAGTATATCTTTATTAAACTCACAAGTGTGGATTCTTAAATTTCTGAAATATTCAATGAAGCATAAATATTAATTTAGAAAATAACAATATATCTCCATTTAGAGTTGGTGTCATCCGTGGCTTATTCAGCCAGCTTTTCCTCATAATCGAGTCATTTGACCAGACCTGCCTTATTTCAAGCAATTCTCATATAATTCAGAATTCAAAAGGGCCTTGGGAGTTACCTGCTATAATCCTCTCCCTCATATGTCCAGTTTAATTTGGGAAAATGTAATTCATAAGTAATCATTTGATAGCATCAAAAACAGTTTTTAAAAGACTGCCTGCAAGGTTGAGCTCAGGTCCCATCTCCTCTGAAGAAGCCTTCCTCACTCCCCAAGTCCAGGCTGGCTGTCCCTCTTATATTAAGAGTTGTCACAGAATATATAGTATGTCCCCTACAGTAGCAACCTTCAAGTTGTGAACTTTCAAGGATGCAAACAAAACAGGTGTTCACATGTTTGGTGTTCATTGTCACATGCATGCATCCTCTACAAGTGGTTGTGCTTTTGTATACTTTATAGTACTGCATAGAGTGCAGTAGTATGAACTTTATTTCAAGACCAGGATTTCCAGAAGCAAGTGTAAAAGCAGTGGTGACGTAGCTGGTACTTTTGTACTGTAAATTTTAATTAAAAATTTTTTTTAAATGTATTGTGTGAAAAGTATTATAAACCTATTACAGTACAGCACTACATAGTTAATTGTGTTAGCTGGATGCCTAGGCTTGGACTATGAACAAATTGGACTTGACAAATGTGCTTTTGGAATGGAACTTGTTTGTATGTAGGGGACTTACTGTGTACCACACTGTCCTGTAACTGTCAACTTACTCAGCTACCTTTACAACCACAGTGCAAAATTCTTAATGACAAGGCCTATATCTCATTATGGGTTTCCCTGGTGGCTCAGTGGTAAAGAATCCATCTGCCCGCCAATGCAGGAGACAGAGGTTCGACCCTTCAGTTGGGAAGATCCCTGGAGGAGGAAATGGCAACCCAGTCCAGTATTCCTGCCTGGGAAAACCCACGGATAGAGGCTTGGTGGGCCACAGTTCATGCAAGAGTCGGAAACGGCTTAGCGACCAAACAACATCTCATTACTACTTGTGCCCCAAGAATCTCACAGCCTATAACCTATTTTTGGTTTATATTCTGAAGAGTAAATATATTCAAACAATGCTTGGTGAGGTATCTGTTGTTCATCATTTTACAGGCTTATGTCCATCATAAACAACGTGGGGGTATCTACTGAACACTTACAGTATGTCAGGGGCCTTGTCAGACGCTTCATACACATTGACTTCATTTAATCCTAAGAAACCTGTATGACTTGATCCTCATTTTATAGCTGAGAAAACATCCCGGTCAGTTAGTGAAAGAGACAAGATTCATTCACTCCACATCTTTATTTACACTCTACCTTGTTTCAAAATGAGAATTTCCAAGAACATAATACAAAACTTCTTTTTTTAAATATTATTCAGAGCAAAGGAGCAGTAAGAATTAAAAAAATCCGATAAAGCCAGAAGGTAAGTACTGAACAATGCATACCATTAATGTCCTATGGACCTGCTACAGGTGGACTGCAAATTTGGCTTAACTTCACATCTGTTAACATGTGACTTGCTCCGTTAGTCAGAGACTTTAAAAGATAGTTGCTTAGAAGCACATTTACTCCTAACTGAAACCTCAAGTTTCTCCTGTGTATTCTCAAAGCTATTGTATGTCAGAGTGATCCAGTGTCATCCTTGGCAAAGCTTCACAATACAGTCTAAATGGAAATTGATGTGTGGCTAATACAAGGCAAGTTGGGGACAAAGGTCTCCACAGTGAGTTTAATTTCATTTGAAATTTCTAAGGAAATGGATGGATTATTCAGCGTTTAGCCTCCTCCATAAAGCTTTCTCAAGAATGAGATTGTGAATGTTGGACAATAAAGGTTATCTGACAAGTATCTGGGTAGAGAGATCATTACTGATTAAGCACAGGACCATATGAACAGGGCTTCTCAGGTGGCTCAGTGGTCAAAGAATCCACCTGCTAATGCAGCAGACACAAAAGATTCGGGTTTGATCCCTGGGTCGGGAATATCTCCTAGAGGAAGAAATGGCAACCCACTCCAGTATGCTTGCTTGGGGAATCCCTTGGACAGAGAAGGCTGGCAGGCTACAGTTCATGGGTTCACAGAGTCGAACACAACTTAGCAACTGAGCAAACATACACACACCATATAATCAGTAGAGCTGGAGGTAGAAATACCAACTCCTTCTGACACTGGAGCAGTTTAATCAGGATCCCACTTCAGTGAGAGGCCTTTCGATCTCTTCTCAAAAGTAATCTTAAGAGCACCCAGTTAGAGACAAGATTTTCTCTAAAACTGTTTTGGATCTGTTCCAACTGAACAGCTATGTAAAGAATCACATTCTGCCTGCACAGAGTATGAATACTATAATTTTTGCCTGGAATTAAAAAAAAAATATGCCCCCACTGAGTCCCAACTTTATCTGGCTCCAAAGTACTCCTAATGTGCCCATGGACATGGCCCATATTTGACTTTGGTTTGATCACTGCATTTAGAAAGACTGGCAGGAACCCAGAAGGGGCCTGTATTAATGTTGATTCCTACATTCAAACTTGGGACATTAGACTCTCAATCTCATTTACTTTTATATGAAAGCCAAACACAGGTTTTCGTCACAACCGAGGCCACCACAAAGAGTGTATGTCTAAAAAACAGGAGGGGAAAAAAAGGTGGAACTGTATCAAATAGGTATAGAGTAGGTAAATCATATTTCCACTCAAGGCACATTTCAAAAGCATGTTCAGAAAGTTTTAATATAGGCTATGTATATACAATTCCCTATAGCTTTTGTTAGCACCAGTACATATCCTGTGGCCCCATTTTCAAACGGCTTAACAGATTGAGGGATCTTATCAGTGAAGATGAGGATAGGAGACAAAAGCAGACATTTAAACAGGGAAATTTTAATGAAACCATTGTTAATTAGTAGAAAGTGGCTATTTTAAAAGAGTTTTTAAAAAAAGCTCTTAAGGAGTTCAAAAGTAGAAGTGGCAAAAAAAGGAACTACCTCTAGGCTGGGAAAAAGGAAAAAGAATTAAGGAACTAAATACTAGGCAAGGCTTTCCTCCCACTCCGACCACTCAAGCTGGGCGTAGGACTTCTTCAGTGAAGGCGTGGCTTCCACAGGAACATTCAGCAACCACCCCCGCCCCCACCGCCGGTAGTGAAGAAATTGTCAGAGGGCCGGAGTGGACAGTTGCTTGAGGGAGGGGCTGAAAGCAGCCCACTGGAGCTCCTCCAAAGTGGGACAGGTGACTAAGGCACAGCTGGGGCTCTTCTGCTGGGGCTGCTGGGTTCCTGTGGTGACTACAAATGGAGAACCGGAATCCAGAAGGGACTTCACGCTGCTATTGCTTTGCAGCGCCACTTTAGGACAGGACCCTCATCAACGAAGCCTAACGTTCTGCCAAGCTGGCAAAGGGAGACATGGTTATGCGGTCCAGTATCATAAAGCAGGGTAGAGAAGGATGGAATTGGAGCTGGAAGTTGATATCAACAGTAAGGTGATAATTGCTGTAGTTCACTCTTTTGTCTTCTTACCTTCCTGTGTACTAACCTTCCTGTGTACTAACTAGTACCTCCTGTGTACTAACACAGGAGCTACTAGTCACACGTGGTTACTAAGTACTCAAAATGTGACTAACCTGAATTGAGACATCTTAAGTGTAAAATATACACTGCCTCTCAAGACGAGGTACAAAAAAGAATATATCATTTAATTTTCTTCAAGACGAGGTACAAAAAAGAATATATCATTTAATTTTCTATCGATTAAAATATTAAATTTTCTATCAATTCATGTTGAAAATGATATTTTCTATCAATTCATTTTGGCTCTATTAAGTTAAACAAAATATATTACAATTAACTTCATCTATTTTTACTTTTTAATGTGGTTACTAGGAAATTTTAAATTACTTCTGTGTTCTGCATTCCACATAGTTAAATCCTCTCTGTAAGGCTGGAGCAGCTTGGCTACTTTGGATAAAGCTTTCTATCAATAATACCTGTGTGTGTGCTGTGCTCAGTTGTTTCCAACTCTTTGTGACCCCATGGACTATAGCCTGCCAGGCTTCTCTGTCCATGGGAGTATCCTAGCAAGAATACTGGAATGGGTTGCCATTTCCTCCACCATCAATAATACCTAACAAGCTCTAGTATGGTAAATTGGCTTTTTCCACCATACTGCTTCCTCCTCAACCAAAATTGTATGCTTTAATTCTATTATTAATACATGTCTGGGTACTGCAAGCATTGCTGACCTGGCTCCCCCAACCATTCTCATCATAATTCAGAGAAAAAGCCCAAAGGCTGATTTTGAGCATTTCTATTCTATCACCTCCATCCTCCACTGCAACACCAATTTTTCCAACATAAACATATTTATGGTACCAAATAAGTCCTGAACACATAACACTCACCATATTTAACCATGTTGACAAAAGAAACTCCAGAATTCATATAATAAAGGATATAAAGGATGCCACTATGATAAAAAGCACTGGACTGCAGAATAGCGAAAAAAAGAAAATCTAGCCTCTATTTCTAGCCCTAACCTTCTTGGGTTAGGCCATGTAAATCTCTGATCCTCTGCTCCTACACCTGCTTGGAGAAAGAGAGCAATGAATTATTTCAGTTTTACACAAACGACATAATGAAATCCTTTTAGGGATTATAACTAGATTTTTTTTTTAATTAATAGGATAGAATAATAATAATATACTATATGTGTTAAAGGTTTTATGAAACTTTTGTTTCAGATATAAATCTCATATACTGGGTTTGTAACATAAGATATATTTCTTACTGTCACAGTAATAGTTTGAGAGCCAGCCACATAATCTCTTAAAATCCTATACTGTTTGAATTCATATAATTTGTTTTGTTCTAAAATTATTTCAAGATCAGTGAATAACAAAGCATGAAATTACAACTTAATATAGAAAGTTTTATAAAAGCTGAAATTTATTTGGTGCATACTCTGTGCTTGCTATCAGGTACTTTCACATATACCTTTTCCTTTAATATGTAAAAGCAACCATGTGAGGTATTGTACAGGTTGAAAAAAATAGCAAAAACCTATGTCCTTAACTTATTCACATGAAAGGTTATATGTGTCCCCAAATAAAAATAAAATTAAACAAACAAACCCCAACCAAGTACATAGTCTATTTCCATTTCCTTTTATGCATCCTCCAAATACACCACACACTTTAGCATTAGGAGAATAAAGAACCAATTCAAATAAAGGGAATCTTTCTTATAATTTTTGGAGACAGGTGCTTTTTAACTACCAATTTTCTACTCTATGCACAAGGGACTTAAATGCTGTCAATATCTGAAATAATTTTAAGGTAATTCAATACTTTGAAAATTTTGTTCACATAGAAATACAAGCCTAAAAACAGCACTATTTTTAGAGGCAATTTCACAACAGAAAAAGGCAATGGTAACAGTTCAAATGATAGAAATGACTTAAACAAAATACCTTCATGAAAGGAGGAAAAATATATAGAAAATTTTCTAAAAATATAGCACCATTATCTCAATGAATGAACAAATTTCAAGATGTGGAAATTACCTAACAATCACAAATATTTCTCAAATAGTCTGTTTTTATATTTAGACTTTCAAATTATATAGTTATAGTAAATTTTCTTACTAGGAGTTCAACACCAACATAAAGTTATTTTACAAAATAAAAAGCAACTTCCTAAAGAACAGTGACTACTGAATAGTTACTAAGAAAAATTCTTCAACACTATGCAATTTTATTCCTTATGTAAACTTTTCTCAAGATAGATATTATGTTACAAATAAGACACAATCTGGTATGAATGCATTTGCCAAAAACATTTGCTCTCCCTAGTGCTTTTCATTTCTTGGTAAGTTTCTTCAGCATTCCTGAGTCTTTTCCTAAAACCATGTAAAAAGTACCACTCGAAGAAAAACCAGACATAAAGCTGACTTTTTATTTTTTTAAATACCTCCTTACTGAATGCTGCCAGCAATATTATCAAATTATATCTTATAATTAAGTAGCATATGTTCAATGTGAGGATATGTATTTTTTCAATGAATAAATGTAGTGTCAGCACAGTAAAGTTCATAGCATTTATTTTAAATGATTGCTGGTTTCTGATAATTAAAATCCACAACTCTATGGCAGCAGTTACAATATAATACATTATAGTTCTCTGAAAGATCAGTTTAAAGCTATAATGATGGAATATAACTTAACAGAATACAAATGACATCTATGGCATAAGACTCCACAGTTGACTAATCAGCTAATCAAAGAAAAACATCAGAGAAAGGCCTTGAAAAAGAAAGCATGTTTCCTGTTAAAAGAATTTATCCTTTTTTTCCTAAAAAATGGCTAATTATGGACATAGAATGTTTGAATGAAAGACCCTAAAATTCTGAGAAAAGAACTAAACTTCAGATGCAGTAAGTGATGAGGTCAGACTCAACAAGCTGAAAATTGCAGCCAGAAGATGCAAGTGCTCATTTTGAGAGAAGTAAAGTTTATTACATTTGAAACAATACAGCAGAAATCTCAAAAGTTTACTCATTAAATATAGTTTAATTCTTACAAATCTCCTTTTGAAAATGCAATTCATATATGCTGCAACCTCTGAAGTTTCAATTCAAAATGAAGCATGAAGGCAGCAATCAGGAAAAAGCACAGAGACCGCTTTGTCAAATACCTGTACAAATCAGTACATACCTCTTCTGTCTGTGACACAGGAGGAAAAAAAGTGACTCTAAACATATCCAAGTAAACGGAGAAAAATACATTACTACTTGAGGCAGACCATGCTAAAAAATAATTTACAATGATCAGTTTGCATTTATGACAGTTAATAATGCCTTTAGTTTGAACCAATGAAATTAAGGTTAAATTAAATTTTGCAGTAGTTTCTCAGTCTTTTGTACTAAACATTAGTTCATCTGAGAATAAGACTGGAAAAGCAAATGACCTGATCCTTTTCATTATGAGTATCATTTTCTCAGTTGTGCTAAATGCAAACAAATCAATACAGCATCAAGATTTTTCACATATTTAAAATGAAGACTAATGACTTGTGAAGGCAGACTGTGTACCATGTAGTATTTAACAGATGAAACTTGCAATTACCATCAACTCAACTTTTAAAATAACACCAAGATATACAAGCCAAAATAAACATTTGACTTAAAAATTCTGCTATTCAAGATACTCAGGTGTCTTTTTTTTCTCATTGAGATTGATATGGGTTGGGTCTTTTAAAAACCTGAAGAGGAGTTGGTAAGAGGATAAAAAATCCTCAATGCTTTAAAAACCTCAACTGTTAGGAGTCCATACAACTACTATGCTGGCATGAAAACAGTTTGTTTTTTTTTTTCCTATCACAGGACCACTCTCCCATAGAAGTACTTCTTCCAAGCCAGCTATATAAAGATGTAAATCAGCTTACCCATGATTAAAACTGAGGTAATCCTTTAAAAATAGGAGCATGACACCTCACCCAAAAAGATCTTTTAAATCATTGCTAGCTGAACTGCTACTGGTCATAGTGGTTGGTGGCTGTGCAAAGTTCTGTGGATTAAAGAAAGGATTAGCCTGCATTCCAAAGGCAGATTGTCCCATCACGTTCACCTGTGTTCCCATTACTGAACTGCCCATACCTGGAGACCCTTGAGGAGGTACAAACTGATTAAGCCACTGATTTGGTTTCTGTTGTGATAACTGGTTCATGCTAACTTTGGGTTTCTGAGGACCAAAGAGATCATTAAGAGCAGACATATCCGTGGGTCTCTGCTGAGTCTGCTTTCCACCTGCAGGAGGGACACTCACAGCACTGAAGTTTGGCAAGGTGGAAGGTGTTCCCAGGGCCATCTTGGCCACTCCAGGTGTGCTTGGACTACTGAAGAAGTTCTGGTTTGTATTAACTGGCATGTTGAATCCTGAAGTCTGAAAGCCCATGTTAGCATTTAGGCCATTTGTTAAATTTCTCTTTGTATTGTCAATTGGTGTAGAAAACATCATGCCAAGGCCCGTGGAAGGAACAGAAGTGAAGGAACTTGAAGCAGAAATTTTAGGAGTGCTAACAGAAAGACTGGTCAAAGATGACATGTTATCCATCAACGTGTCTGTCAGGTCCTTAGTCTGAAAAATACAAGGAAATTACTTTATTCCAAATTACTTTAAAATTAGTAAACATTTGATAAATGTTATTATAAAGGACAAGTTAAAATTAAGCTTGTCTACACTGAGACAGCAAACTATGCAGTTCATAGGCCAAACCCAGCTTGTCACATATTTAAGGCTCTTTAAAGATGAACATTTGCAACAATTTCATGACAGGGAACAAAACTTTGAACTCCAATTAAATGAAATGTTGTCTCCCCCATTGTGCCTCCACCAAAAAGCAGAATTGCATTTTTCTCATTAGATCTGTACTATAGAAAAAGATGTTCTTGCTGTTTGGTCGCTAAGTTGTGTGCCTCTTTTGCGACCCCATGGCCTGTAGCCTGCCAGGCTCTGTGGGATTTCTCAGGCAAGAACACTGGAGCGGGTTGCCATTTCCTTCTCCATGGGATCTTCCCAACACAGGGATAGAACCTGGGTCTCCTGCATGGGCAGGTGGATTCTTTATCAGTGAGCAACCAGGGAAGCACCACAGAAAGGATACTTCATTATTTTTGTATTTTGACTTTCATCACAATTGTGTAGAAATTTCGTTTTCTAAATTTCTTTATTCTTATGTAAGTATATACAAAATACTTTATTTTGCCTCTTGGCCCATAAGGATTTTTCCCAGAAGAAAAAGTTTAATGATTAGGAGACAACAACAACAAAAATTTAAAGAAAGCTTTTAAGATAAAGTTATTTCTGAAACCAGTAAGAGTGTAAACTTTCTCCAAGCAGAGAACTTAATCACTGTTCTAAAACCAGCACCTAAATCAGTGCCTAGAACACATAGGAAATAAATACTGGTCAAGACATATAGGTAAGAATCCCTAAATCAAGTTACAAACATGACTATAACAAAAAAGCCAAAAAATGAAAATTATTTCTTGCTCAAAAATACATAAATGCATGAACATAATATTCCTGATCAATTCAAAGTGAGCAGAGTTGAATTAGTATCACAGACCTAGTATTTTTAAAAAACCGTCCCATTAATCTACCTTCTTCTATATTGGTAACAAGCACTATCACAAAACATCGTACATTTGGCAGGTTATTGAGGAGGTGCTGGAAAATCCTTTATGCCCATACTTCTTAGAAATTACATATGAAAGTATTTTCTGAAATACATTTTCATAAAACACTAGTAGGTAGACTAGGTTCTATACTACCTTACTCCTTAAGAGTAGTACACTGACACACAAAAAAATGAACTCTGACCTGCTTGACTGGAGCAATAGGTGTGTGAACTTGAGGTTTCAGAGGCTGCTGGCTTTTCAACTTCTGGGCCTGCTCCTGTTCTTTTGCTAATTTTTGTTTTTCTTCAAGTGTAAGTGATGCCTTAAAACAAAACAACAGCAAAAAAAAGTTAACTGACAACTTTCATAATTTCATTTGTAAAGCAGAACATTTCTTTTTTGTCTGTTTGACAATACCATTTGACAATACCAGTTCAGTTCAGTTCAGTCGCTCAGCCGTGTCCGACTCTTTGCGACCCCATGAATCGCAGCACGCCAGGCCTCCCTGTTCGTTATCATCTCCCGGAGTTCACTCAGACTCACATCCATTGAGTCTGTGATGCCATCCAGCCATCTCATCCTCGGTTGTCGCCTTCTCCTCCTGCCCCCAATCCCTCCCAACATCAGAGTCTTTTCCAATGAGTCAACTCTTCTCATGAGGTGGCCAAAGTACTGGAGTTTCAGCTTTAGCATCATTCCTTCCAAAGAAATCCCAGGGCTGATCTCCTTCAGAATGGACTGGTTGGATCTCCTTGCAGTCCAAGGGACTCTCAAGAGTCTTGTGGGTCCCTTGGACTGCAAGGAGATTCAACTAGTCCATCCTAAAGGCAACCAGTCCTGGGTGTTCCTTGGAAATACTGATGCTGAGGCTGAAACTCCAATACTTTGGCTACTTCATGTGAAGAGTTGACTCATTGGAAAAGACCCCAATGCTCAGAGGGATTAGGGGCAGGAGGAGAAGGGGACGACAGAGGATGAGATGGCTGGAGAGCATCACCAACTCGATGGACATGAGTTTGAGTGAACTCCGGGAGTTGGTGATAGACAGGGAGGCCTGGTGTGCTGCGATTCATGGGGTTGCAAAGAGTCAGACATGACTGAGCTACTGAATTGAACTGAACTAAGTAATAAGTATATGTTTTAGAAGAACTACGAACTTTTGCCTAACTAAAAAAGGTATGACATTTTGATGCCACCTGCTGACGATATAAATAGAACACTTGATTTCTAATTAAAAAAAATAGATATGCATCTAGCAACAAAGGAAATATAGTCAATATCTTGTCATAATCTATAATGGAAAATAATTTCAAAAATAATATATGTGTATACATATAACTGAATCACACAAAAAATAATTCTACTTTTTGAAATCTAATAATGTTTATCTTTTTGCCAGTTTTTCTAAATGTCCTATGGGCATCTAATAACAATGTATGAGAAACAAAATTTTAAATATATTTGTGTAGGATATTAGAGTAATATAATATAAATCTACTATATTTAAATTATTAATGACATCCTTCAAGATGCTCCTATTCTTATTTTTTCTGTACTTGATAAAATATTCTCAGAGAAAGGTTAATATGCCTCACTATGATTATATATATATTTTCTTTCCTTTTATATTTCTTCTGATTTTTGCTTTATGTATCTTTGTCTGTTTGTTGTTAGGTGTCTAATGGTTTATGATGTCTATCTTCTTTGTGAATGGTAGCTTTTACCATTAAAAATATTCATCTTTGTTTCATTTAAAAATAAATAATTAAAATAAAAAAAGATTGCTTTGTCTACTCCAGGTCTTTTATGTTTTCATGCTCTGTGGGAATATCCTCTCCAGGAACCTTAGCACTGGCGCTGGTGAAGGGGCCTGGCAAAAGACAGTCCGAGAAGATGCTGTTGCTCTGAATGGAGTTTCCAGAGACCCTGCTTTCTACTGTACTCCACTGGGCAAGGCCACAGGGGTTTCTGCAGTCCTAATTCCCCATCTATGGACAGCATGAGCTTGGTCAAGTCCCTTAACTTTTCTAGATTTTCCCCCATGCAGAATGAGCAGAGTTATGCACGTCTTTGAAACTGGTGTCTAATGATCGGTTTTCAGTTCAGTTGCTCAGTCGTGTCCGACTCTTTGCGACCCCATGAATCGCAGCACGCCAGGCCTCCCTGTTCATCACCATCTCCCAGAGCTCACTCAGACTCACGTCCATCGAGTCCGTGATGCCATCCAGCCATCTCATCCTCGGTCGTCCCCTTCTCCTCCTGCCCCCAATCCCTCCCAGCATCAGAGTCTTTTCCAATGAATCAACTCTTCGCACGAGGTGGCCAAAGTACTGGAGTTTCAGCTTTAGCATCATTCCTTCCAAAGAAATTCCAGGGCTGATCTCCTTCAGAATGGACTGGTTGGATCTCCTTGCAGTCCAAGGGACTCTCAAGAGCCTTCTCCAACACCACAGTTCAAAAGCATCAATTCTTTGGCACTCAGCCTTCTTCACAGTCCAACTCTCACATCCATACATGACCACAGGAAAAACCATAGCCTTGACTAGACGGACCTTAGTCGGCAAAGTAATGTCTCTGCTTTTGAAAATGCTATCTAGGCTGGACATAACTTTTCTTCCAAGGAGTATGCATCTTTTAATTTCATGGCTGCAGTCCCCATCAGCAGTGATTTTGGAGCCCAAAGAAATAAAGTCTGACACTGTTTCCACTGTTTCCCCATCTATTTCCCATGAAGTGATGGGACCAGATGCCATGATCTTCGTTTTCTGAATGTTGAGCTTTAAGCCAACTTTTTCGCTCTTCTCTTTCACTTTCATCAAGAGGCTTTTTAGCTCCTCTTCACTTTCTGCCATAAGGGTGGTGTCATCTGCATATCTGAGGTTATTGATATTTCTCCTGGCAATCTTGATTCCAGCTTGTGTTT
>SJYT01074083.1:195563-241898 GCA_006410635.1 Cephalophus harveyi | reverse complement strand
TAACTGTTGCTTCCTGACCTGCATACAGATTTCTCAAGAGGCAGGTTAGGTGGTCTGGTATTCCCATCTCTTTCAGAATTTTCCACAGTTTATTGTGATCCACACAGTCAAAGGCTTTGGCATAGTCAATAAAGCAGAAGTAGATGTTTTTCTGGAACTCTCTTGCTTTTTCCATGATCCAGCGGATGTTGGCAATTTGATCTCTGGTTCCTCTGCCTTTTCTAAAGCCAGCTTGAACATCAGGGAGTTCACGGTTCACGTATTGCTGAAGCCTGGCTTGGAGGATTTTGAGCATTACTTTACTAGCATGTGAGATGAGTGCAATTGTGCGGTAATTGGAGCATTCTTTGGCATTGCCTTTCTTTGGAATTGGAATGAAAACTGACCTTTTCCAGTCCTGTGGCCACTGCTGAGTTTTCCAAATTTAGGGATACTGTTTGAAAGGTATAAACTCCAGAAGGGTTGTCGGACCACTGAAAGCCTAGTTTAGTGGTTAAGAGACAGGACTCTGGAGTTGAATCCCAGATACTGCAAATGGAGATAAGATCTTGAGCAGTTTACCTGTATCTGTTTGCTCATCTGTAAAATAGGTTTAATATGGACACTACCTACTTCATGGGGTTGTCTTGAGGATGAAGTCTTACAAAAGGAAAGCTCATAGAATAGTACCTGGCACATAGTAAGTGCTGGAGAAATGTGACTTATTATTGCCATTATTTACCTGACTTTGTACATAGACCAGAGAGCATTTTGTGATTGTGCTCATTTGATGAATTATAATAATTGTCCATTTTTGGGAAGGAAAAAGTCTCATACTTCTTCCCATCCTTTCCTGATTTTAACACCCCCCTACTTCTTGTGTGAGCTTCCCTGGTGGCTCAGTGGCAAAAAAACTTGCCTGTCAGTGCAGGAGATGCAGGATCAATCCCTGGTCCAGGAAGATCCCCTGGAGAAGGTAACCCAGGGGATGGTAACCCTGGAGAATGGTAACCCACTCCAGTATTCTTGCCTGGGAAATCCCAGGGACAGAGGGGCCTTGTGGGATCACAAAGAATCAGACACAACTTAGCGGCTGAACAACTGCAGCATACTGTAAATTTTTTTGTTCTAATTCTGTGAAAAATGCCATTGATAGTTTGATGGGTATTACATTGAATCTGTAGATTGCTTTGGATAGTATAGTCATTTTGACAGTATTGATTCTTTCACTCTAAGAGCATGGTATATCTCTCCTGTTTGTGTCATCTTTTATTTCTTTCATCAGTGTCTTGTCTGAGTATAAGTCTTTTGCCTCCTTAGGTAGGTTTGGGTGTATGTGTGTTCACTCACTCAGTTGTGTCAAACTCTGTGCAACCCATGGACTGTAGCCTGCCAGGCTCTTCTCCATGGAATTTTCCAGGCAAGACTACTGGAGTGGGTTGCCATTTCCTACTCCAGGGAAGATTCCTGACCCTGAGATAGAAAGAAGCCTTGTCTCCTGCATCTCCTGCATTGACAGGCAGATTCTTTACCACTGTGCCACTTGGAAAGCCTTTTGGTAAGTTCATTACCAGGTATTTCATTCTTTTTGTTGCAGTGATAAATGGGATTGCTTCCTTAACATCTCTTTCTGATATTTTGTTGTTAGTGTATAGGAATGCAAGAGATTTCTGGGTATTAATTTTGTATTCTGAAACTTTACCAAGTTCATTGATTAATGCTAGTAGTTTTCTGGTGGCAGCATATGATTTTCTATGTATGGCATCATGTTGTTTGCAGGCAGTGACAGTTTTATTTCTTCTTTTCCAGTTTGGAGTTTTTAAAATTTCTTTTTCTTCTTTGATTGCCTTGGCTAGAACTTCTAAAACTATGTTGAATAAAAGTGGTGAGAGTGAACATCCTCGTCCTCTGATCTTAGAGGAAACGCTTTTGGTTTTTCATGTTGGCAATTATGTTAGCTGTGGGTTTGTCATAAACGGCCTTTATTTTGTTGAGGTAGGTTCCCTCTATGCTCACTTTCTGGAGAGTTTTCACCATAAGTGAGTGTTGAATTTTGTCAAAGTTTTTTTTTTTTTTTTTTTTTTAGCAACTTTTGAGATGATCATATTATTTTTATTTTTCAGGTTTTTTTTTTTTTTAATAACTTTATCTATGTATTTATTATTTTTGCTTCATTGCTGTGTGGACTTTTCTCTAGTTGTGGCCACATGCTGCTACTGTCAGTGTGTGGGTGTCTCAATGTGGTGGTGTCTCTTGTTGCCGAGCACAGGCTCTAGGGTATGCAGGCTTCAGCTGCTGTGATGCAAGGGCTCAGTAGTTGTGGTTCCTGGTTCTAGAGTACAGACTCAATAGTCATGGGGCAAGGGCCTAGTTGCTCCTCTGCATGTGGGATCTTCCTGGTCCACGGATTTAACCCAAGTCTCCAGCGGGCTTCTTCACCACTGAGCCACCAGGGAATCCCTATTTTTCAGTTTGTTGTTGTGGTATATTGATTTATTTGTGTATACTGAAGAATGTTTGCATACCTGGGAGAACATGCATAATTTTTAAAAAAGGAAATGCATAGGTAGGTGATGCTACAGCAATGAACAGTATTCCCAAATCCCAAATTCCAAATGTGTATTTCTTGTTCAGGTCAGCTCAACTTGCAGGTTAGCTAGGGCTCTGCTCTATATGGCTTCTTTATTCTGAGATTTAAATGGTAGCAAAAATTTCTATTGGGAATGTCAGGTTGGTTCTTCAAAATGTCAGGTTGGTTCTTCTTCCTCAGTTCTTGTCTCATCGTAGCAAAAAATTGAAATGACAGACCAGCTATAACTCAAGCAGGCAAGATTTATGGGGTAAATAGCAAGCAGTACACTCTTTGAGGCATGAGAGTGGACAAATCCCTGTAGGAATGGCTTTCCTCTTTTATATCCCTTGTTCCCTCCTCTGAGCAGATTCCTGGGGCCTGATTGGTTACACCCTCTACAAATGAGGATTGTACCTGGTTACACCCAAGACCAGTCAGGGAAGGGAGCGTATTTTCCCACCAGAGGTTCCCACTCCAGTCCATGGCTTCCCCTTTTTGTGGGCTTTTTTTTTTTTTTTTCCTAGTCATGGCTTCCTCTGACCACCATCTTGGACCCTGTTTCCCTATTCTAACTACCTAACTTTTCCCTTCTCAAGAGATGGGAGGCCCAGTTCTTTGGGAATAAGTGTGTCAAAGTCTCTCTGGCTACTTCCTGCTGAGCTGGGACTGAGAGGGGTATTGGCCTCCCCTTCTTGTTATCTTTAGACCTCAGGGTCCTTAAGGCAGTGTCTGTCTAAGGCCAAGCAGTAGACTTCATCAGTAGTTATACAACCTTGCCAAACTGTCAGTGGGTTTTTGTTGCTCCTCTAGAGCTGATACTGTCACTTTCCATCCTTGTTGAATCATCAGCAAGATATTTAGTACTGACCTCTGTAAGAGGGCAATTCCCACAAACCAAAAGAGTCCTCAAGCTATAGAATGTCCTATCCCCCAGCTTTCCAGGATGGAATTATCATGGGCATGTCCTCCTATATCTGATGGTAATTGGTAAGAGGGGAAGGAGTGCCTGTGCTGATATGTGACTTTTTCCACTGCCTATCTAGGAATGAAACCAAACTGCAGATTACCTCTGAGGTTGCTCCAAGTTGTTCAGCTTTGAGGAACTAGAGTCTTGAACAGTCAGTTCTATTGCACAGACCCCATACCATTAGGCTGGTAGGACGAGGCATATAATCTTCCCATAAAAGAAATAATACCCCATTCCCACCAAGGAGATTTCCTCTTGATGTGGGCTGACCTAAGATGTCAGATTTAGCCCTGGTTGGATGCAACTTCACCCTGTACATTGGAAGGGGGCCTGGGGTGGGTAAGAGTACTCCTATTTGGTATATTGGGAATGGTTTTTTGCATGCAGGATGCATTGTTGTCTTTTGACAAATGGTGTTTTGGAAGACAAGTAAAATAATATTTCTGGAGCAGTGTATGGACTGGTTAGTCTCAGTGTTTGTTGTGTGCCCAGCTCCACGATCTTGGTCAGAGTTGCAGGGATTAGCTCTCACACATCCCCAGATCCTTCCCAAGTCTCAACTTGGACAAACCTGCATAGCTGTATGTGGACATCTGCGAACCAGGTTCCATCATTACTGTTAGGGAAGCTATTAGAGTTGTTATGGGTCACAAAATCATGTGTGTATGTTCAATTTTTTACATCTCCACCAACAAGGGGTGCCCATTCCCAGCCCCAGGGGTTGATGGTCTGGTTTTGATACCAACTGATTCCTTTGATGCCTATCCATCCATCTGAGATGAACAATTGAGGGTTTGGGTCCTTGTTTTGGTGTTTCTGAACCTGGAGTCCCAGAGCTGGGAGGAGTTCCATATCTCCATAGTCCAGTTACAGTGGGTGGAGAAGCTAAGTGCCTCAGTGAAGAGATCACAAGCACCTTCATGCGTGGTTTTCCATTTTGCCAGGGGTGACTCATAAAGCATACTGGGGAAACACCAGACATGGTTTCAACTTTTCTGACCTTTAGGATATTATCTCCTTATGAGAGAGTAGAATTTAGCCAGCTCCTACTGACCTGTGCCAGATCAGCAAAGCGTACAGGATGGTCACTAAAGGATATTCAAGTAAGTCACCGTGTTATATCATCACGTTTTGGATGGCTGGATCAGGGCACACCGAACAGCCAAACTTTTTGAGAGACTTGACAACCTCTGAGATGGCCAGGCTCAAAGGGTGTAGTCTTTGTTTGAGTAGTCTATACCAGCAAGGCAGGCCAGAAAGAGGTACCACATGATGGCATCTAGGGTATAGGGCTTATGGAATTTGGATATAACAAACATAGAAAGAGTTTCCTTGGAATAAGCAACCTTAAAAGGTGATAGTAATGAACCTTTTCATTACTAGAACATGAGGCTTAACCTGAGAGATTCAGGTCCCTGGATGTTCATCAGAATGGTGCTGATCCGTAGTTTTGAATAGGTATCAAAGGTCTCCCAGGGGCTCACATGTATACTGGGTACTCTCTCCTATCTCCTTCCACAGCTTGACTTGAGACTAGTGTATCCCAGGGTTGTGTCCTGGTACCTTGACTGCTGTCAAGGAAAATTATGACCAACCTAGATAGCATGTTTAAAAGCAGAGATATTACTTTGCCAACAAAGTCCGTCTAGTCAAGGCTATGGTTTTTCCAGTGGTCATGTATGGATGTGAGAGTTGGACTGTGAAGAAAGCTGAGCACCAAAGAACTGATGCTTTTGAACTGTGGTGCCGGAGAAGACTCTTGAGAGTCCCTTGGACTGCAAGGAGATCCAACCAGTCCATCCTAAAGGAGACTAGTCCTGGGTGTTCATTGGAAAGACTGATGCTGAGGCTGAAACTCCAATACTTTGGCCACCTCATGTGAAGAGTTGACTCACTGGAAAAGACCCTGATGCTGGGAGGGATTGGGGGCAGGAGGAGAGGGGACGACAGAGGATGAGATGGTTGGATGGCATCACTGACTCGATGGACATGAGCTTGGGTGAACTCTGGGAGTTGGTGATGGACAGGGAGGCCTGGTGTGCTGCAATTCATGGGGTCGCAAAGAGTCAGACATGACTGAGTGACTGAACTGAACTGAATGGAAGTGAACCTTGACTGCTGTAGGGGTAGAAAGTGTTAAAGGGTATGGGCCTGTCTGTTTGGGCTGGAATTGAGCCCTCAAGACCCATCTTTCCATACCTTGGGTGTCCAGGGCATATAGTGGCGGTCCCTCAGAGTTCTTTGTGTCCTGGTTGACACCCCACAAGCGCATTTCATGTTGGAATTGTTCAATGGTCATAGTGTAAGATTGGAGGGCCTGAGACTCTAGATCTAAAAAGAGGTCATAACATAAACAAAAGGTCTCCCGTATAACATCTCATAGGATCTGAGACAGATCTGCTTTTAGGAGTTATGTGAGTGAAAGTGAAAGTTGCTCAGTCGTGTCTGACTCTTTGCAACTGGATGGACTCTCTCCATGGAATTCTCCAGGCCGAAAATACTGGAGTGGTAGCCGTTTCCATATCTAGGGGATCTTCCCAACACAGGGATTGAACCCAGTCTCCCACATTGCAGGCACATTCTTCACCAACTGAGCTATCAGGGAAACCTGTAATATGAGTGAGGAGGAAGGCTATTGGCAGAGCCTCTTTCTATCTGAGGTAGATTTCCTGGGTTATTTTTTTAACTGTTGATTTTAAAATTGATTGACTCTTTCTACTTTTCCTGAAGACTGAGGCTTCCATGCACAGTGAAGGTGATAGGTAATGCCCAATGCTCTGAAAACCCGTTGCGTGACTTTAGAAGCAAATGATGTCCTGTTGTTGCTTTGTTAATACCCTGTGTAGACCAAATCTTGGAATAATTTCATGGGGCGGCTTTTTCATTACCTCTTCAGCCCTTTCAGTCTGGGTGGGAAAGCCTTCATTCCACCCTGTAAAGGTATCTACCATGACCAGTAGGTACTTATATTCTTGAGAGGCCAGCATCTGGGTGGTCTATCTGCCAGTCCTCCCCTGCCTGAGTATGTTCCCCAATGCTGGATGGGTTGGGCCAACTCTAGTTTTTGAGCTCCTTAGGGGTTATTTAGTTAGCAAGTGGGACATGAGGGACCACCTGCCTCATGGTCATTTGGAAGCCTATTCCCCTGAAGGACCTTTCCAGTAATCTTTGGAGGCTTTTGTCCCCTAGATGGGTGGTGGCATGTAGGGGGTTAACCAACTTCCATTGGAGGTATCCGGGCAGAAAGAGCTGACCCCCCTTTCAAAACCATATGGTCTTGTTGGAAGCCCTCACTTGAAGCCTTGAGGGCTGCACCTTTGGTATATGAAAGAGTTTCTGGCGAGTTAGCCTTTGGAACTAAGGTGGCAATCCTTATTAGGCCATTGCTCTGCAGTGCTGCTCTGTAGTGCTGTGCAGCAGCTTGGTTCCCTCATGCCACTTCTGCCTTCCCCTTTTGGTGTCCTCTACAGTCCCACTCCAGTATTCTTGCCTGGAGAATTCCATAGACAGAGGAACCTGGCAGGCTATAGTCCATGGGGTTGCAAAGAGTCAGACATGACTGAGTGACTAACGCTTTCACTTTCATGGTGGGAGAACAAAACCTCAGCGGGCAGATGGACTGCCTCCAAGAGCCTAAGAATTTAGTCACCATATTTGACTGGGGACCCTTGAGTGGTCAGTGGTCCCTTACTTTCCAAGTGGCAGCATGTATGTGTGGCACCAGAAAGGCATATTGGAGTCGTAAATAGTTACTATCTTCCTTTTCCCCAGTTCTAAATCCCAAGTCAGAGCTATGGATTCAGTGAATTGGGCTGAAGTTCCTAATGGTAGAGGTTTCACCTCTATGGTCTCATGACTGGAGACTACATCATACCCTACTCTCCTTTCCCCATCTAAGACAAAGCTGCTCCCACCAGTGTACCAAATTTTCTTGGGATTGGTCAGAGCTTCTTCCAATAATCCCTCTCAGGGCTTTGTTCAATGGTCTAAAATTTCTACACAAGAGTGAAAAGGGAGAGACTCTTCTGTCAAGGGAAGGAGAGTAGCAGGATTGAGTGTCCCACAGCAGACTATGGTCAATCCCAGGTTGTCCATTAGCATTACTTGATATCTGTCTTGTCAAAGGCTATGGTTTTTCCCATGGTCATGTATGGATGTGAACTATAAAGAAAGTTGGACTATAAAGAAAGCTGAGTGCTGAAGAATTGATGCTTTTGAACTGTGGGGTTGGAGAAGACTCTTGAGAGTCCCTTGGACTGCAAGGAGATCCAACCAGTCCATCCTAAAGGAAATCAGTCTGTAGACATGTATGGATGTGAGAGTTGGACTATAAAGAAAGCTGAGTGCTGAAGAATTGATGCTTTTGAACTGTGGTGTTGGAGAAGACTCTTGAGAGTCCCTTGGACTGCAAGGAGATCCAACCAGTCCATCCTAAAGGAAATCAGTCCTGAATATTCATTGGAAGGACTGATGTTGAAGCTGAAACTCCAATACTTTGGCCACCTGATGCAAAGAACTGACTCACTGGAAAAGACCCTGATGCTGGGAAAGATTGAAGGCAGGAGAAGGGGATGACAGAGGATGAGATGGTTGGATGGCATCACTGACACAATGGACATGAGTTTGAGCAAGCTCTAGGAGTTGGTGATGGACAGGGAGGCCTGGCATGCTGCAGTCTATGGAATCACAGAGAGTTGGACACGACTGAGTGACTGAACTGATCACTAAACTGATCACTGATATCTGAGGATCCTTTGCTCTGACATCCATAAGTGGCCTTTTCCACTTAGAAGTTGTTTCACTTGGTAGCTGGTAAAAATAGTTAGTTTACCTCCTAGTGAGAACTTTAGGGCATCTTTTATTAGGACTACTATGGCTGCTAGGTTTTGAAAGCAAGGAGGCTAGCCTCAGACAGTTGGGTCGAGCCTCTTGTATATATAAGCCACTGCCTGGGGTTCAGGTCCCAGCCTTTGAGTTAGCAATCCCAAGGCTATCCACTCCCTCTCATAAACATACAGTTGGAGTGGTTTCCCTGGGCCCAGCAACCTTAAAGCAGGTGCCTGGATTAAGGCCTGCTTTAGAGCAGCTTCAGCCATTGGAATTGAATCATCCTGTCTTTTTAAGCTTTCATGTAAGGGCTGAGTGATTCGGCCATAGCTGGGTATCCAGATTCTGCAATACTTGGTTAACCCCAAGAAGGCCCACAATTTCTCTCAAGTCAGAGGGACAGGCAACTGGAGAATCCCTTGCACTCAGTCGGAAGACAGTCATAATTTGATCTCCCATGCATAATTTGAACTCTGAGGTAAGTGACCTGTGTCTGGACCATCCGTGCTTTGGCGTGAGATACTTTATATCCTCATTCTGCCAAAAAGTTTAGGAACTGAATTACACACCTCAGGGTTAATTCTGTCCTCCCAAAGTCTTTGGTCCCTTCTCATGGGGAGGGGGTGGCTGTTGTGGGCTCCTCAACTATAATTAGGACTTGTAGAGCCCTAAGGGCTGAAAAGTTCCCCATCATATAGGTGGTTCCCAGTTTGGTGAGTATGTCCCTTCCTAACAGAGGAGTGGGACACTCAGGAACCACCAGAGACTGGTGGGAAAATAATCTGACCACCCCAGCAGCAAAGAAGTGCCTGGGTGAATTCTTTTATAAATGTTTTTCCTATGGCACCCAAAATGGCACAGGTCTGGGGGGGAGATGGCTCTCGAGTAGGAGGTCAGTACAGAGTTGGCAGCCCAGTGTTGATGAAAAAAATTTCAGACCTACTTGCCACAACCAGTTGCACCCGTGGCTCCAGCCCTGTGATGGTTATCTGAGATATGGGTGCTGGCTGGAGTGGGCTGGCTGGAGTGGGCTGCTTCAGTCCTGCTGGACCACTACAGGGGATGGCTTGGAGTTTGACCCCAGGACTCTCAGGCCCCAAGGTCAGGGCGCTGCCCAATGCCCCAGTTGGTGGCATTTGTGACAGGCTGTTATAGGAGGCGTGCCATGATTCAGACATTGCTTAGCCCAATGTCCTGCCTGTCTACAGATTTGGCATTTGTCTCATGCCTTGTCCTTCAGGACTCTGAGTTGGCTGCTGGGTGGCCAGCATTTCGGCATGCCTTTCCTCCTTCCTTCTTTCCCTTTTCTGGGCCTTGGCCTCCCTCTCCTGTTCTCTATTATAAAAGGTATTGGATTGCCATCTGGACTACCTCATCCAGGAAGGCCATAGTGTCTTGTTGTTGGAACTTTTGCAACTTTATTCTTATATCTGAGACACATGGCACAGGAATTTGTCCTTAATATCACCTTTCCCTCATAAGAGTCTAAGTCCAGATTGGTGAAATTTTGGAGGGCCTCTTTTAGTCTTTCTAAAAAGATGATGGGGTTTTCATTGAGTTCCTGACTTACTGCTGAGACTTGGGCACAGCTGATCACTTTCTGTTCAGCTACTTTTAATCATGACTTTATATAGAATAAAGGATGGTCTCTTTTCCAAATTTGAGCAGGGCTATTATAATTCTAACTGAGAACTGAGGAGGGAACTGCTCTTCCCCCACTGAATATTTACTGCTTGACATATGAAGCCCCAAAGCATATTTTCAGGTCTCCCTTATGACCCTATCATTCTCAGGGTCAGATAAGGTTTGATTAAATATGACCATGACATCTTTCCATGTTAGGTCAAAGGCCAAGGTGATATGCTGAATTGCATCTATATATTTACCTGGGTCATTCATGTAGCTTCCCAAATCCTGTTTATTTGCCTTAGCTCTAGGAGGAAGAAGGGCTTATGCATTCAGTTTGGTCCAAATTCTCCTCCAGTTTCAACTAAAGGTCATATTTGAGCCAGTGGAAAGGGTACTCTGGGTTATGGGGCTAATTCTGGATATACTGAGGGTGGAGTGGTGGAAGGCAAACTTTCAAGGGGGGCCTCTTTTTCTTGGTCGTCTTTCTAACACCATCTGTCTAGCAGATCTGCACTCAAAGCATACATTAATCTTACACTCAAGGCAGAGTTCCTTCATTTCTCTTAATTGGAAGAAAATTTGATCATAGGGGATCTCTACCCATCTCCCTTATCTCTTATAGAACAGATCTAATTGTAGAATGGAACTGTGGTGTTGGAGAAGACTCTTGAGAGTCCCTTGGACTGCAAGGAGATCCAACCAGTCCATTCTGAAGGAGATCAGCCCTGGGATTTCTTTGAAAGGAATGATGCTAAAGCTGAAACTCCAGTACTTTGGCCACCTCATGCGAAGAGTTGACTCATTGGAAAAGACTCTGATGCTGGGAGGGATTGGGGGCATAAGGAGAAGGGGACGACCGAGGATGAGATGGCTGGATGGCATCACAGACTCGATGAACGTGAGTCTGAGTGACCTCAGGGAGATGGTGATGGACAGGGAGGCCTGGTATGCTGCGATTCATGGGGTTGCAAAGAGTTGGACACGACTGAGCGACTGAACTGAACTGACTGTAATTTAAGCTCCCAATTTTGGGCCATCGTTCCCCATCCCCCAGGGTATATTACAGCCATACAGAATTACAAAAGAATCTTAAGTGTCAGGAGCCGTGTTAGGCATTACTGACAAAATGGAGGTATGGCCCCAACTCCCTCTCCTTGTCCTGCAGGCACAGACCCGGGATGAAGGAGCTAGGTCTTGTGATTCTGACTTGTTTTTTCCTTTCCTCGGCTGAGTTGACTGAAAAGAATATTAAGGTGCTTATTGTTCTTGAGAGGCGCATGAGAAAGCACAAAGTCTTCTGCAGTTGTGCTCAGAGAATAATTCATAAAGTTAATCATTGACATTTGTTCAAGGATCTTTACAAAAGATTGTTCCAGGATGAGCACGTAGGCTGCAGCTTGAGGCCACGGGAAGGACTGTTATCTGAAACTTATTTGTGAAGGAAATGTTTATAGCAAAGGAGTTTGCTGAATTTAGGGCTTAGGAGTAATTAGAAATAGTTAGAAGCTAAAGATATAAGGAATGTTGTAATGTTAGCATATTTTACTATAGCTTATAGAGATTAGGAATTTTAGAGATATTAATAGCTAGAAGTCTTTTTAAGACATAGTGAGATCAGGATACTAGGGGCAAACAGGATTTAGAAAGATAAGAAATATACTGAGGTTTGTGGTATGCAGCTCAGATATAAGCACAAGTTACAATGTAACCACAAGTTAAAGTAAACACAATTCTGAGAACTGCTGAAGCAGAAACTCTGCTTGAAGGGCAATGATTTATGGAGACAATAAATCTGGTTGAGAGGAAATTGAAAATATCAAACCTCTGACATAATGCTTTTGTCAAAGTATAAAAGAGAACCTAAAGCTTGAAATAAACATGCAATCCAAGAAAGCTGAATGAGAGGCTGCATCGTTACTCGCCGACACCACTCATCCCTTCAGGCTGATTCCCTGGCTGCTGGAGCTGGACTCCGGCACTTAAACATCTTCACTTCAGAGTCTGAGGGTCGAATAGCTCCCAGTTATTAAGGATACATTGTAAGGGCATCTTCAGATGAGTTGGTGGTTGTTTCCCATCTAGAAAGACAGCCAGGACAGAGAAAAACTGGTAGACCTCTTAGCCCTCATATGGACCCCAGGGTGAGCCTCCCCTGACACACATTAAGGTTTGCAAGCTGAGAGCCACGCGTCCCTGGGTCTAGGTGCAGAGCCTAAGCAGCTTGTGAGACTCCTGGAACCCTCAACTAGAGCCAGGCATACCTGGGATCTCTAGTGTGGCCGATGTTGGTAAGTCTGAATGGGAGGTTTGGGAGGCCTTCCCAGTCACGTGCACTGACTGAGAGTCATCCCCTGACTCTCAGGTCAGTGTGTGTACCATTTTGGTTGCAGACTGACAGCTGGTGTCCCAAGTCAGAATGTGGGTCTCAAGGAAGACTGGGCTCTTGAGGCCTCCTTTACTGGAGCAGAGCATGCCCACCATCCCTGGTGGTGATGAGCTCTTGGTTGGGTAAGAAGTGGGTTCTTACAGCCATGGTATTATAAATGGCATGGTGTGGAGCCAAGCAAGATAGCATCCATAAACTGGGAGGTGGGCCTGGAGGGCCCCTCTTCACTGTATTATGTTGTTGTTTTTCAGTCTCTCAGTCATGTCTGATTCTTTATAACTACATGGACTGCAGCACGCCAGGCTTCCCTGTCATTCCTATCTTCTGGAGCTTGCTGAAACTCATGTCTATTGAGTCAGTGATACCATTCAACCATCTCATCTTCTGTCATCCCCTTCTCCTCCTGCTCTCATTCTTTCCCAGCATCAGGGTCTTTTCTAATGAGTCAGCTCTTTGCATCAGGTGGCCAAATTATTTTAGTTTCAGCTTCAGCACCAGTCCTTCCAATGAATATTCAGCAATGATTTCCTTTAGGATGGACTGGTTGGATCTCCTTTCTCCCAGTTATTAAGGATACATTGTAAGGGCATCTTCAGATGAGTTGGTGGTTGTTTCCCATCTAGAAAGACAGCCAGGACAGAGAAAAACTGGTAGACCTCTTAGCCCTCATATGGACCCCAGGGTGAGCCTCCCCTGACACACATTAAGGTTTGCAAGCTGAGAGCCACGCGTCCCTGGGTCTAGGTGCAGAGCCTAAGCAGCTTGTGAGACTCCTGGAACCCTCAACTAGAGCCAGGCATACCTGGGATCTCTAGTGTGGCCGATGTTGGTAAGTCTGAATGGGAGGTTTGGGAGGCCTTCCCAGTCACGTGCACTGACTGAGAGTCATCCCCTGACTCTCAGGTCAGTGTGTGTACCATTTTGGTTGCAGACTGACAGCTGGTGTCCCAAGTCAGAATGTGGGTCTCAAGGAAGACTGGGCTCTTGAGGCCTCCTTTACTGGAGCAGAGCATGCCCACCATCCCTGGTGGTGATGAGCTCTTGGTTGGGTAAGAAGTGGGTTCTTACAGCCATGGTATTATAAATGGCATGGTGTGGAGCCAAGCAAGATAGCATCCATAAACTGGGAGGTGGGCCTGGAGGGCCCCTCTTCACTGTATTATGTTGTTGTTTTTCAGTCTCTCAGTCATGTCTGATTCTTTATAACTACATGGACTGCAGCACGCCAGGCTTCCCTGTCATTCCTATCTTCTGGAGCTTGCTGAAACTCATGTCTATTGAGTCAGTGATACCATTCAACCATCTCATCTTCTGTCATCCCCTTCTCCTCCTGCTCTCATTCTTTCCCAGCATCAGGGTCTTTTCTAACGAGTCAGCTCTTTGCATCAGGTGGCCAAATTATTTTAGTTTCAGCTTCAGCACCAGTCCTTCCAATGAATATTCAGCAATGATTTCCTTTAGGATGGACTGGTTGGATCTCCTTGCAGTCCAAGGGACTCTCAAGAGTCTTCTCCAACTCCACAGTTCAAAAGCATCAATTCTTCTGTGCTCCGCTTTCTTTATACTCCAACTCTCACATCTATACATGACCTCTGGAAAAACCATAGCATGGACTATACAGACTTTGTTGGCAAAGTAACATCTCTGCTTTTTAATATGCTGTCTAGGTTGATCATAGGCTTTCTTCCAAGGAGCAAACTTGTTTTAATTTCATGGCTGCAGTCACCTTCCGCAGTGATTTTGGAGCCCAAGAAAACAGTCTGTTACTGTTTCCATTGTTTCCCTGTCTCTTTACAATGAAGTTATCGGACTAGATGCCATGATATTTGTTTTTGGAATGTTTAGTTTTAAGCCAGCTTTTTCACTCTCCTCTTTCACTTTCTTCAAGAGAATCTTTAGTTTCTCTTCACTTTCTGCCATAAGGGTGGTGTCATCTGCATATCAGAGGTTACTGATATTTCTCCCAGCATCTTGATTCCAGCTTCTGCTTCATCCAGCCCAGAATTTTACATGATGTACTCTGCATATAAGTTAAATAAGCAGGATGACAATATACCTGCTTGATGTACTCCTTTCTCAATTTGGAACTGGTGTGTTGTTTCATGTCCAGCTCCAATTGTTGCTTCTTGACATGCATACAGATTTCTCAGGAGGCAGGTCAGGTGGCCTGGTATTCCCATCTCTTTAAGAATTTTCCACAATTTGTTGTGATCCACACAGTCAAAGGCTTTAGCGTAGTCAATGAAGCAGAAGTAGATGTTTTTCTGGAACTCTCTTGCTTTTTCTATGATCCAACAGATGCTAGCAGTTTGATCTCTGGTTCCTCTGACTTTTCTAAATCTAGCTTGAACATCTGGAAGTTCTTGGTTCTTGTACTGTTAAAGCCCAAGTTGGAGAATTTTGAGCATTACTTTGCTAGCATGTGAGATGAGTGCCAACTGTGTGGTAATTTGAACATTCTTTGGCACTGCCTTTCTTTGGGATTAGAATGAAAAATTACCTTTTCCTGTCCTGTGGCCACTGCTGGGTTTTCCAAATTTGCTGGCATATTGAGTGCAGCACTTTCACAGCATCATCTTTCAAGATTTGAAACAGCTCAGTTGGAATTCCATCACCTCCACTAGTTTTGTTCATAGTGATGTTTCTTAAGGCCCACTTGACTTCGCATTCCAGGATGTTTGGCTCTAGATGAGTGATCACACCATCATGGTTATCTGTGTCATTAAGATCTCTTTTATATAGTTGTTCTGTGTATTTTTGCAACTTCTTAATACCTTCTGCTTCTGACAGGTCCATACCATTTCTGTCCTTTATTGAGCCCATCTTTGCATGAAATGTTCCCTTGTTATCTCTAATTTTCTTGAAGAGATCTCTAGTCTTTCCCATTCTATTGTTTTCCTCTATTTCTTGCCACTGATCACTGAGGAGGGCTTTCTTATCTCTTGCCTGTTCTTTGGAACTATACATTGAGATGGGTATATCTTTCCTTTTCTTCTTTGCCTTTTGCTTCTCTTCTTTTCTCGGCTATGTGTAAGGCCTCCTCAGACAACCATTTTGCCTTTTTGCATTTCTTCTTGCAGATGATTTTGATCCCCACTTCCTGTATAATGTTATGAATCTCCATCCATAGTTCTTCAGGCACTCTGTCTATCAGACCTAACCCCTTGAATATACTGTCATTTTTTAAGGGATTTGATTTAGGTCATACCTGAAGAGCCTAGTGGTTTTCCATATTTTCTTCAATTTAAGTTTGAATTTGGCAATAAGGAGTTCTTGATCTGAGCCACAGTCATCTCCCAGTCTTGCTTTTGTTGACTGTATAGAGCTTCTGCATCTTCATCTGCAAAGAATATAATCAATCTGATTTCAGCATTGACCATCTAGTGATGTCCATGAGTAGAGTCATCTCTTGTGTTGTTGGAAGAAGGTGTTTGCTATAACCAGTGTGTTCTCTTGGCAAAACTCTGTTAGCCTTTGCCTTGCTTTATTTTGTGCTCAAAGGCCAAACTTGCCTGTTATTCCAGGTTTCTCTTGACTTCCTACTTTTGCATTCCAGTGCCCTGTGATGAAAAGGACATTTTTTTTTTTTTTTTTGGTGTTAACTCTAGAAGGTTTTGTAGGTCTTCTTAGAACCATCAAACTTCAGCTTCTTTGGCATTAGTGGTTGGGGCATAGACTTGGATTACTGTGATACTGAATGGTTTGCCTTTTAAATGAACAGAAATCATTCTGTCGTTTTTGAGATTGCATCCAAGTACTGTGTTTTGGACTCTTTTGTTGAATATGAGGCCTGCTCCTTTCCATCTAAGGGATTCTTGCCCACAGCAGTAAATATAATGGTCATTTGAATTAAAGTCACCCATTCCAGTTCATTTTAGTTCCCTGATTCCTAAAATTTCGAGGTTCACTCTTGCCATCTCTTGTTTGACCACTTCCAATTTACCTTGATTCATGGACCTAACATTTCAGGTTCCCATGCAATGTTGTTGTTTACAACATTGGACTTTACTTTCACCAGACACATCCACAGCTGGGTGTTGTTTTCACTTTAGCTCAGCCTCTTCATTCCTTCTGGAGCTTTTTCTCTGCTTTTCTTCTATAGCATATTGGGCACCTACGAACCTGGAAGTTCATCTTTCAGTATCATATCTTTTTGCCTTTTCATACTATTCATGGAGTTCTCAAGGCAAGAATACTAAAGTGGTTTGCCATTCCCTTCTCCAATGGACCACTTTTTGTCAGAACTCTCCACCATGACCTGTCGGCCTTGGGTGGTTGTACACGGGGCATGGCTCATAGTTTCATTGAGTTAGACAAGGCTGTGGTCCATGTGATCAGTTTGGCTAATTTTCTGTGATTGTGGTTTCCATTCTGTCTGCCCTCTGATGGATGAGGTTAAGAGGCTTGTGGAAGCTTCCTATATCATGGGAATTCCAAAACCCACCATAGTGGCAGGGGAAAGTATTTCTTATAGTGGAATTATCCCATTTTCCAGTTCATTTCCATTCAGTTGCTCAGTCATGTCTAACTCTTTGCAACTCCATGGACTCCAGCATGCCAGGCCTCCCTGTCCAATGCCAACTCCTGGTGTCTACTCAAACTCATGTCCATTGAGTTGGTGATGCCATCAAATCATCTCATCCTCTGTCCCCTTCTCCTCCTGCCCTCAATCTTTCCCAGCATCAGACATTTCAGATGAGTCAGTTCTTCCCATTAGGTGGTCAAATATTGGAGTTTCAGCTTCAGAATCTGTCCTTCCAATGAGTATTCAGGACTGATTTCCTTTAGCATGGGCTGGTTGGATCTCCACACAGTCCAGGGGACTCTCAAGAGTCTTCTCCAACACCACAGTTCAAAAGCATCAATTCTTTGGTGCTCAGCTTTCTTTATAGTTCAACTGTCACATCCATACATGACTAATGGAAAAATCATACCTTTGACTAGATGGACCTTTGTTGGCAAAGTAATATCTCTGCTTTTTAATATGCTATCTAGGTTGGTCATAGTTTTTCTTCCAAGGAGCAAGCGTCTTTTAATTTCATGGCTGCAATCACCATCTGCAGTGATTTTGGAGCCCCATAAAAGTAAAGTCTGTCACTGTTTCCATTGCTTCCCCATCTATTAGCCATGAAGTGATGGGACCAGATGCCATGATCTTCATTTTCTGAATGTTGAGCTTTAAGTCAACTTTTTCACTCTCCTCTTTCATTTTCATCAAGAGGTTCTTTAGTTCTTCTTCACTTTCTGCCATAAGGATGGTGTCATCTGCATATCTGAGGTTGTTGATATTTCTCCCAGCAATCTTGATTCCAGCTTGTGCTTTATCCAGCCCAGCATTTCTCATGATGTACTCTGCATATAAGTTAAACAAGCAGGGTGACAATATACAGTCTTGACGTACTCCTTTCCGCAATTTGGAACCAGTGTGTTGTTCCATGTCCAGTTCTAACTGTTGCCTCCTCACCTGCATACAGATTTCTCAGGAGGGAGGTCTGGCCTGGTATTCCCATCTCTTTATGAATTTTCCACAGTTTGTTGTGATCCAAACAGTCAAAGGCTTTGGTGTAGTCACTAAAGTAGAAGTAGATGTTTTTCTGGAACTCTCTTGCTTTTTTGATGATCCAACAGATGTTGGCAATTTGATCTCTAGTCTCTCTGCTTTTTCTAAATCCAGCTTGAACATCCGGATGTTCACGGTTCACATACTATTGAAGTCTAGCTTGGAGAATTTTGAGCATTACTTTGCTAGCATGTGAATTGAGTGCACTTGTGCAGTAGTTTGAACATTCTTTGGCATTGCCTTTCTTTGGGTTTGGAATGAAACTGAACTTTTCCAGTCCTGGATCCATGCTGATTGATAACAGAAATAGTGATAAATAAGCGGATATGTTGATCCACCTAAAGACATGTGAATTGCTTCCACCCTTGGTTGGTTAAAGGGTCCCCATGTGCAAAATGTGAATGTCCAAGGCCACAAAAGCAGTGGCAGTAGGATTCTTAGAGACCAAGGAGAAAGGAATTTATCGAAAAGGAATATGGGAAATGGTCTGGAGGCTTGACGTATGGGGGCACCATTCCTGTTTAGGCTGAATTCCCTCAGGTATAAGAGATATGCCTGTAAAACTTGGACCCAGATGGTAAGTAGGTACAACCCCCAAAGTGATTAGGACACTCAGATGATCAGACTTGTCCTGAAAAAGGCTGTCTTGGAGGAATTCCTAGGATGGCTTGTGGCCTGTGGACTGTTTGGACTTACAGAGTAGCTTATGTCATGCTTTCAGGTGTCTTGAGACATGAGAGGTGGAGGAAGGATTCTCTCAGCCCTTGGAGGGTGGTAGAGACCATGCTTCCTGGAGGAATTTTCTCAGATGAGGTTCCCCAAGGCCACCTGTCCAACCAACTTCTAAGGAAATCATGAAAGCAACATGCATTTCCACAGCCTTCCCGGAATATACAGGCCTTTAGGGAAAGAGTTCGAGCCCTGGGTTGGGAAGATCCCCTGGAGAAGGAAATGGCAATCCACTCCAGTACTATTGCCTGGAAAATCCCATGGACAGAGGGGCATGGTAAGCTACAGTCTATGGAGTCACAAAGAGTCAGACATGACTGAGCGACTTCACTTTCCTTTCCTTTAGGGAAAGAGTAAGTGTCAATCTTCCCCAAAGTCATTTGCAACATAACATAGAGGGAAGAAGGAACAAGAGAAGCAGGGGGCTGAGACATGTTGCACAGCAAGTCAGACTAGGTAGAAAAAAGAAAACGAAGACTCCACCTCATAGTGTGGCAGCCAAGGAGAAGTGGGCTCTGTGTTTTGCTTGTATGAATATGTGCCTGAGTTGCACGGAAGTTGTTTTGCTGGGGGCAGACATTAAATGGGCCCATTCCATGATCCCCTTATCCTGTCATGGGAGTCTTTGAGTGGCAGGTGCCCTGCTGCTGCTAAGTCGCTTCAGTCATGTCCGACTCTGTGTGACCCCATAGATGGCAGCCCACCAGGCTCCCCTGTCCCTGGGATTCTCCAGGCAAGAACACTGGAGTGGGTTGCCATTTCCTTCTCCAATGCATGAAAGTGAAAAGTGAAAGGGAAGTCGCTCAGTCGTGTCCAACTCTTCACGACCGCATGGACTGCAGCCTACCAGGCTCCTCCATCCATGAGATTTTCCAGGCAAGAGTACTGGAGTGGGGCGCCATTGCCAGGGCTTTTAAATGCCTGACCTAGGCCCACACAATTTCAACAGCCCTAATCCTCAGTTTAAAGGAGAAAGAGGAAAGAGGAAAGGAGAGGCCTTGAGCAGCAGCTACTGGGGCGCAGAAGGCAGTGGGGCCTTTGGAACACACCAGAGCATAAACCTGGCTGGGGTTCCTTAATTGCTTTCACTGCCACTTGCCTCTTCACAAAGGATTCGAGGAGACAAGAAACTCTGGAGAAGGCCTTAGAGGCAGCAGCCTTCCCAGTACATTGTATAGAGTAGCATAGAGAGGAGGAGCAGGAAAGGAGGTTAAGGTCTTTCTAGCCATTGGAGCAAAGACCTTTACCTTTGCTGATGAGAAGTAGGCGACCCAAGTCACAGCAACAAAATGTCAGATCAGTTCTTCTTCAAGATGTCAGGTTGGTTCTTCTTCCTCAGTTTTTGTCTTGTGATAGCAAAGAATTGAAATAACAGAGCAGTTACAGCTCAGGTGAGGTGAGGTGAAGTCGCTCAGTCGTGTCCGACTCTTTGCGACCCCGTGGACTGTAACCTACTAGGCTTCTCTGTCCATGGGATTCTCCAGGCAAGAATACTGGAGTGGATTGCCATTTCCAGCTCAAGCAGGCAAATATATCGGGTAAGCAGTTATCAGTATACTCTTAAGGTGTAAGAGTGGACCATCCCCACAGGAATGGCCCTGTCTTATTTTGGCTTCCCTCTTTTATATACCTTGTTCCCTCCCCTGAGCAGGTTCCTGGGGCCTGGTTGGTTATGCCCTATGCAAATAGGAGATTGTACCTTCATAGGCCCAAGACAAGTCAAGGAAGGGAACATATTTTCCCACCAGAGGTTCCCACTCCAGTCTGTGATTTCCACTTTTTGTGAGCTTTTCCTCCCCGCCCCAGCTGTGGCTTCCTCTCACCCCCATCTTGGATCCTGTTTCCCTATTCCAACTGCCTAACAAGAAGAAACTAATTTCTCAGCAGAGGGAAAAGAAAAGTGGAGTATCATGGTTATTTAAGCATCAGCTAGGAATTAGCACATAGGTTTTAACCCACAAAAGAAGTCAAGCGGCCAAGCCTGACATACATGGGATGTGTTCTGAAACTCATGTGGCAATGGGAGGGGGTACACATAATTCTCTCAGGAAAGGGGGCCACAGGAATATAATCTACCACAACAGGCAAAAAGATTAGAAAAATATGATTGTTAATAACTATGAATTCTGAAGAGAGGAATATAGGTAATTATATCCTGCACATTCTAGGTTCTCAAAATGAAAGAAGACAAAGGAAAAAGTTTGGCTCCACTAGAATAAACACTTGTATCCTGCTCTTTAATGTTTAATATTAATTTTGTGGGTAGAGGGGAAAAGAAAAACCCTTCTCTTGCTAGGACCCTGGGAATTAAACTGACAAAAGACAGATTAACAATAGAAAAACAGTTTATTAACATGTGCAGAGTGCATACACATGGGGGAAACTCAGTGGTGAGTAATTCACAGGAGTGGTTAGAACTTGGGGCTTGCATAGCATTTTAACAAAGAATAATAAATTTGTAGAGAAGTGACAAGAGAAAATTGGTTCAGGCTTTTAGGGTGGCAAACTGTGGGAAGGTAAGTACACATGGAAAGGAAATGGAAGACAAGGGTTATTTCAATAAGCTTTGTTTGCAGATCTGTCTCAGTGCTGACTTTTCTTCTTTTCGCTTTAAAATTCTCCCAGAAGAGATTTACAGCAGTCCTCATTTCTCAGAAGTATCTGCTTTTAGTCAGTAGGGGAAGTTCTAAGAAGACTTTTTCTCTGCTTGTCACTTGCTTCCAGTTCAAAATAATCCTATGCCAAAGAGCCATATCTTGGGGTGGCATTTTCTGATCTCCTGCAAGAGTAGTTGCTCATATCACTAATAGTTTTCTCCCTTTATATTAATAGATTTTTAGATGCAGAGGTCCACTATGGCTTAGAAAAACCAAAATAAATGAGATGATAGAACTTGGGGACTTACAGGGATACAATTTATGCACATTTTCCAAGGAATCTGGATATCTAATGTTTTATTATGTGTAATTGTGATTCTAAATGCTATATAACTTTAAATAATGAAATGTAAAACTTTATTTTTAAAAATGAAAAGGCACCAAAATAATATTAAGCACATAAAAATATTGGACAGTGAAAGAATCATGAAAAAATGTGTTTACCAACAATTTGGGTATTTTCAGTTGCAGAAAAAATTGTGAAAAATTTTAAAATGGATAAAAGAATTACTGGATGTATTCAATTGAAAATGATGTTTTAGGGACTTCCCTGGTGGTCCCGTGGCTAAGACTCTGCACTCCCAATTCAGGGAGCCTGGGTTCAATCCCTGGTCAGGGAACTAGATTCTACATGCCAAAACCAAGACCTGGCACAGCCATAAATAAATAAATAGATAAATAAGAAAGAAAGAAAATGAAGCCTTATCTACAGCACATCCTTCTAGGTTATCTGATTCTTTGAAAGGAGTTTGCACTTGTCATTGTCTTTGAGCTCTTTTATGACAAGTTGAACATAACATAGCAATGCAAATAATTCTGTTTAAACACAGGCAAATGAATCTTGTCTAGTGAATGGACAATTGGTCTCCCTCCCCCTCCTCCACAAAAAAATCTAATTTTGTATTTTTTTGTAGATTGATTTTAGGGCCTATGTATATGTCTGATCTTTGAATTCTCCTTCAGACTGCTTGAAACCCTGCATCATTACTTGAGTTAAATAAAATCTCTGATACATGTTCATTTTCTATTTGTAAGAGCATCATGATTTTTATCTTTAAAAAAAATCTATCTTGTAACAGTGAATATTCCACTAAAATTTCTTTGTTATGAATATTTACTAGGAGTCAGTCTCTGATGCTGTATGTTTTTGCAAATGTATAGTAAAAGATAATATTTTGAATTTAACTCTTTCATATCCCCCATAATTTTTCTTAACTTACACCTCATTTGGTCTAAGCTTGTTCCATCAGATTCTCTCTCTTAGTGATGCAAATTCAAAAATATCTGTGAGTTCTGAGGCTGGTGGTGAAGTGGTATCCTCTTGATACTGGTGGGGCCAACATCTCTGTGAGATCAGCAAGAGCAGAGGCATGGATTAGCCTTGGATTAGCCATGCCCGGAGCATGATTCCTGACTGCTGTCTTCTTCTTGACTCTCCTGGCAGGCTTTGATTTCTGAAAATTATCCAGAATCCTTCCAACAAATTTTCTGTTTTGATTTACCTAATGTGAGATGATTTATGTTATTTGCAATCTGAATAACTTTAATTGAAACAAGTAGCATCAAGAAGGAGGGCATAAAACCATTACCCTGGTTAAATCCAAGTCTCTGCCTACATTGCCTGAATCTCTGTGGCTAGAGAAAAACACCCAACTTCACAGACTTATTCTCACTTTAAATTCATG
Source organism: Cephalophus harveyi (assembly GCA_006410635.1). Classification (NCBI taxonomy): domain Eukaryota; kingdom Metazoa; phylum Chordata; class Mammalia; order Artiodactyla; family Bovidae; genus Cephalophus; species Cephalophus harveyi. The sequence goes on along the minus strand of SJYT01074083.1, from coordinate 218,907 downwards.
ATTACCAATCTCAGTGAGTCTTTAGCTGTCCAGCAGTCATCCTTTACTCTCTTAGCCTGTTTCCTCTGTCACACTCTCCTCTTATATCCTCATGCTCCCAATACATCCTCTCACCTTCTCTCTCTGGGCAGTGAACCTAGCTTGCTTCCTCATCAAGAAAACTGAAACTATCATGAAAGCAATTCTACAGATTATCACCACTTCTACTCGCCTGGCTTCCAGGAAGCCATGGTGTATCAGCTTCCTTTTATCTCACAGTTCCTTCTTCTCAGTTTCTTTTGCTAGTCTCTCTTCTCCCAAACTTCTAAATCTACGTTGTCCGACACCATAGCCACTAGCCTCAAGGGGCTCTTTTGAGCACTAGAAGTGTGGCCAGCCTGAATGGAGACTGCTGTAAGTATGCGTACATAAAATTTCAAAGACTTATCAGGATAAAAGGTAATATAAAATATTTCATTAATAATTTTTATAGTGACCACATTTATAGTGTTGAAATGATAACACTTTGGATATCTTAGTTTAAAGTTATAATACTTCCACCTGTTTCTTCTTCTTTTTCTAAGTGTGGGCTACTAGAAAACTTAAAAGTCATGTTGCTCATGTTGTATTTCTATCGTCAGTACTGCTCTAAATGTTGGAGTGCCTAAGACTGAGTATTTGGTCCCCTAGTCTTTCTCTACTCTCATATTCTCATTCAGTTTCAGGGCTTTGAATACTTTATTTTTATGCCAACAGCTGTCCGATTTCTCTCCTGAGCTCCTGGCTGTATATCCAACTGCTTGCTCAGCTTCTCCACCTGGAAAATCTAACATACATCTCAAACCTGACTTTCCTATCTCAGCTGATGGCATCTCTGTTGAGTTGTTGGAGAGAAAACCTAGGAGTCATCTTTGACTTCTTTCTTTCTCTCAAATGCCATATTTATTTCTTTCAGTGGGCTTAGATTCAAAGTGTATCCAGAATCTAACCATATCCACCATGATGGGGTTTAGGACACACTATTCCAAATTATGGTATCTGGGCATATTGGATATTTTAAGCTGAAGGAGTCTGAGAAAACAGCAGAAGCAGGAAGGTCCTCTGACCTCTTCAGCCCTTTCCCCCGAAGCAGGTGCCAAGGCCGTCATGTAAAGAAATGCTCTTACATGAAATAGGAAATGATAAAGAAAGGAATATCCTTATGTCCAAGAAAAGGCACTTGGACATGAAGAAGAATCTGAATGAATAAGGCTTGCTGAATTTTCTCCAGGTTATTATGCGTACCTCAGTCTCTTTGTCCTAGCATATTGTTCCATGACTTTGAACTGCTCATCAAACCTAGCTTTAAAAGCACTCAGGTTTAATCTTTTTTTTTTTTGTTCTTTCAGGCCTTTATTTCCTTATGAAGATTCTTGTATCATGTAAAATAAATATGTATGATTTTCTCCTGTTAATCTTTATCAGCTTAACTTTCAGATTCAACCAAGGGACCCTAAAAGAGTCAAGGAAAACTTTTTCCTCCCCTATAACTACTTCCCTGCCTGGCTACCACCACCTTTTTTTTTTGCCTAGATTACTGAGATAGTAAGAAATAGATCTGGTTTCTGTTGTGTCTTTATAGTCTTTCTTAATGCAATACCAGAGGGATTCTTTAACTCCTCTGTTAAAAGTCCTGTCAGAGTGCAGGAGGAAACAGACAGAACAGGCTCCATCTTGAAAGCAAGACTCCATCTTGGGCCAGACTGTGGACTTTGAGCTATATGCCCAGTATCTATGGAAACAACATACCAACTAGAAAACCAGACCCCCGGATGGAAGAGCCCAAGGGCTCGTACCTAGACTCTCCATCGCCTAAAAGAATACCCTGATTATCTGTGTAACTGAATAGAATCATAAATTCTGTTATGCTTATTGGGGTATGACCACAGGCCTATTGATAATTGTCCACTGTTAACTACCTAGGCTTAAGACATATGAATTACGGGTTAACTTTGATTGTGACAGAAAACAAAAGAGATATAAGTTCTTTGTCCTACAGGAGCTTCTACTCTCAAGGCAAGGATGGTGTGTGGGATAACAATAAAAAATAAGCATAATAAATAAGTTAGTTTACGGAATATTGGAGGCTGAGTACTTTTGTTAGGGGAAGCACACTGATTGAAACCGCCCACCCTGGCCAGGCACCATAGTAACCATTTGCATGAGTTGTTTCATGACAGGAGATCCTGATAAGGAATATGGAACTAATAAGCCACCACCAACTGGAAGAGTTCTGCTGAGTCGCTTCAGTCGTGTCCGACTCTGTGCAACCCCAGAGACGGCAGCCCACCAGGCTCCACTGTCCCTGGGATTCTCCAGGCAAGAACACTGGAGTGGGTTGCCATTTCCTTCTCCAATGCATGAAAGTGAAAAGTGAAAGTGAAGTCACTGAGTCGTGTCCAACTCTCAGTGATCCCATGGACTGCAGCCCACCAGGCTCCTCCGTCCATGGGATTTGCCAGGCAAGAGTACTGGAGTGGGGTGCCATTGCCTTCTCCGGGAAGAGTTCGGGAAAGGTCAAAAGGAGACACCATGTGTCTGCCCACTTCCTGGAATCCCTCTCGCTAGCATCCATCTTGGCTGAGCGATGCGTGCACCACCAGGAAAGACTCTGAATTAGAATGATTGGCCAAAGACGACCTGGAAACTAATCCCATCACCATAAAACCGGAGACTGCAAGCCATGCTGCAGAGCAGTTCTCCTGGTTTCCCTTACCCTACTTCTCTCCACCCGGGTGCACTTTCCCAATAAAATCTCTTGCTTTGTCAGCACATGTATCGCCTCGGACAATTCATTTCAGAGTGTTAGACAAGAGCCCAGTTTCAGGCCCTGGAAGGGGTCTTTCTTCCTGCAACACTTACAGCAGTGTCTGATACATGGAAAACATATCAACATGCATCTGTTAAATTAACATTAGGCTAATCAGAGGAGGCTGATTATTCTTACAAGGTGCAATAAGACAAAGTCCAGTTCAGTGTGGCCAAGCCCAAAGTAGAAAAGGAAAGCAAAACCAGAAATCAGATTCTGAAATCCAGATCAATAAAACAATTACTTGCCTGGTCCAAATGCAGCCAACCAAATGGTCTGAATTGATTTTTTAAATTTCCTTAGACTGGTTGACACAATGAAGGTGGGGGTGGGGGGGATGGGATCTTTCAGGATCTCAGTGATTTTCAGGTCTCACTGGGAATGTGGAGAAAACATCAATAATTGCTGGAACCCTGACCCTGGTCCCCTAAACATCCTCTTTTCTTGCATACCTTTGCTGAAAGAGGGATCCCATTCCAAGGCAAGGAATGGAATGCACCTGTGGGGCAAGGGCAACATTCCTGTGGAGATTAGAGAAGATAGGTTCAGTGCAGCCTCCCTTGTACTTCTTTGTTCTGAGTCTAAGCCTGAAGGCTAAGGTCATTAAGCAGAAAACAATTGGAGATCCTAAGAAATGGAAAGTCCACACTTGGTTTTTCATTTCAGTAGGAATGGAAGTACATGTGAGGAGACCCAACAATGTTACTAACATTCTTTCATTCATAAACAAATATTTATTGGGTTCCTATTGTGTTCCAGGTGGGCTTCCCTGGGGGAACAGTGGTAAAGAATCTGCCTGTCAATGCAAGAGATATGGCTTTGATCACTCCAGTATTCTTGCCTGGAAAATCCCATGAACAGAGGAGCCTGGTGGGCTACAGTCTATGAGGTCACAAAAGAATTGGACCTGACTTACATGCCAGACACATTCTTGGCCTTGAGGAAACAGGTCACCATTTAATTAATATAAGGTAGCTGCCTTCATGAAGCTTATGTTGTGTCTGATGTTGACTAAAAAAAAACTCACAACCTAAAAGTTGAGAGTTATGTTTTATTCAGTGGAAATTTTTAGGACTTTAAGCCTGGGAGGCAGCATCTCAAGTGACCCTGAGAGAACTGCTTTGAGAATTCGAGGGAGAGAGCCAAGATATACAGTTTTGCAATAAATGGCAAGCAGTAAGAAGTCAAAAGATAGTTATTAATTAAAGAAAACCAGATATCTCAAATTAAGTAATTTAGTGCTTTTCTATATATGGCAAGATGCAAGAGCCTCAGCTCACTGAAATCATTCCTTTGATATGTACCTCAGCTATCTAGGGCCAGTATTGTGTGTTTTCACATCCTGAGTCCATTCAGGGTTCGCCAGCTCACCATTGTTGGCAGTGGCTGCAATCATTGATGACTATGACATCATTTGTTTACTGATATGGCAGGCAATATTCCATTTCTCAGTTCCTCCTCTTGGTCTGAAATTTGACCAATATTTGGGAGACATTTAATGACCAATTTTTGTCCCATGGTGCTGGGAGGTTTGTCCCAGATATGGCAAAAATTCTTGTTGACATGCCACTCTAGGTGCTATTTCCCAATTAGGCTCTGTAGATGCTTAAAGATTCTCTAGTCTCTCTGACTTACCAGGCTGTTATAACCCAGAAGATAATTTCCCTTGTTGCTTCTTCTAGAATCACAATATTACAACTGTGCGATGTGGGGTTATACATGGCATATATTTCTTCAAGATGGGTACTGTTGAGATAGGAGATAGATGGGTTCCAAACTAGGCATTTACAACTAACCTCTTATTTATATTTCCTGAGGAAGGAGGCAAGTGGGCTTGAGGCTAGGCAATTACAACAGCCTCCTATTTGCACTTCAAAATAGAAATTACAGAAGGAATCAGGGTAAATAGCCAGGCTGTGTCTCTTAAGGACATTTTAATATAACAGCTATGGCAGGGACTGAGAGGGGCTAAACCTTGCTTGAGTAAAAGACCAAGAGGCCACATATTTCCCATCCTAGCAGAAAAGGAGACACTACACATATACAGAAAGGCTCCTTGGGGGTCAAAAGGAGGGGGCACTGCCCCATGTTATGTGATGCCAAGGCCATCTCCACAGGCCTCTGGGCTGGAATCCATCTTGGAAAAAAGTTGCGGCCCTAGGACAAGTCAGGTGAGGAAAAAGACAGCAGATAATTGGCCAAAAGTAAACAAAGACACCTAAGAACTGCACTATGTAAATGAGTCAATGGCCTTTTTATGTACTCTTCCTTCTGAGGGGAGCACCCACACTCTTTCTCTCCAGCTGTGCATCTCTGCCTTGTTGCTTCTGCCTTAACTAAACAAGCTGTTGCTCCATGTGCTCTCCCACTTGTTGTGTTGTATCTCTAATAATAAACTTCATACCTATTTTTTTACAGTTTGCCTCTTTGAGAAATGCATTTTTCAGTGGGGGCAAGGGCCCAAGGAATTTTGTTTCTAGTCTCTAGCCCCTGGTGGATTAGTGGCTAAGATCCCTGGTTTTTATCCAGGTTTCAGTTCAGTTCAGTTCAGTCACTCAGTTGTGTCCAACTCTTTGTGACCCCATGCAGCATGCCAGGCCTCCTTGTCCATCACTAACTCCTGGGGTCCACCCAAACTCTTGTTCATTGAGTTGGTGATGCCATCCAACCATCTCATCCTGTGTTGTCCCCTTCTCCTCCCACCCTCAATCTTTCCCAGCATCAGGGTCTTTTCAAATGAGTCATCTCTTCACATCAGGTGCCCAAAGTATTGGAGTTTCAGCTTCAACATCAGTCTTTCCAATGAACACCCAGGACTGATCTCCTTTAGAATGGACTGGTTGGATCTCCTTGCAGTCCAGGGGACTCTTAAGAGTCTTCTCCAACACCACAGTTCAAAAGCATCAATTCTTCAGTGCTCAGCTTTCTTTATAGTCTAACTCTCACATGCATGCCACCCAAGTCCAATTCCTGGGTAGGGAACTAAGATTTTGCTTCAAGCCACTGCTTACTGCTGCCTTTCTGAGATCACTCTTTTTTATAAGAGACAACAATCTTATAAAATAGATAGGATAGAAGTAATTCAGTTAGCAATATTGACAAAGTCATAGTGCAGCAGGGCAACACGAATCATAAACAATTTGAAAATAACACATTAAAACAATTATTAGTATAAGTAGTTGCAATCCAGTTGTAGTAAACCATCAAGTCCATGGGAAAGCCAGCTGGAAAAGCCAAATTCTGGAAGGATCAGGTAGAGAGAAAGAGATAAGCATGTCATCTTTGTTTGCAAAGATACTCTTTATCAACTTGTTGTAGGTAGCATAATAGGAAAAGCTTTTCTGGAAAACAAAAATTAAAGTTAGTGTATTTTCCAAAAAGTCATAGAATTATAATCATATCAATTCATTCAGTCTCTTAATTAATTCCTGCTAATCTGGAGGAACTCATCAGGTTGTTCACTAGGGTTTTGTCATTTGTTACCCAGTTCCGTGGTATTATCTACTAATAAAAGCTATCAGAAACTTGTTCAGTTGCCAAATCGTGTCCGACTCTTCGTGGCCCCATAGACTGAAGCATGCCAGGCCTCCCTGTCCCTCACTGTCTCCAAAAATTTGCCCAGGTTCTTGTCCATTGCATTAGTGATGCCATCCAACCATCTCATCCTATGTCACCCTCTTCTCCTTCTGCCTTCAGTCTTTCCTGGCATCAGGATCTTTTCCAGTGAGTCAGCTGTTTGCATCAGGTGGCCAAAGTATTGGAGCTTCAATTTCAACATCAGTCCTTCTGGTGGGTATTCAGGGTTGATTTCCTTTAAAATTGACTTGCTTGTTTAATCTCCTTGCTGAAACTTATATTTGTTTTAAAAATCCTTTTTAAGAGTGTTCTTGAAAATCTTCATTTTGTAAAAGCATTAGTGTAAAATAATGATTATGTATATAGGATAAAACTTAGAACAGCATGGTTGAAGATTTGAGTACAATGCAATTAGCAAGCAACTTGGATATTTCTTTGACATATAACATTTTAGGGTAATAGCTAAAATTATGACTGATATCATATCAGGACATACTAGAGGCTAAGGATTTCATATAAATTATGGAATAGCTATATCAATGATGTTTATTCATACACTATAATCTAACCTAAGGGTTTTCCTGGTGGCTCAGATGGTAAAGCATCTGCCTGCAATGTGGGAGACCTGGGTTCTATCCCTGGGTTGGGAAGATCCCCTGGAGAAGGAAATGGCAACCCACTCCAGTACTCTTGCCTGGAAAATCCCATGGATGGAGGAGCCTGGTAGACTACAGTTCATGGGGTCGCAAAGAGTTGGACATGACTGAGCGACTTTACTTTTCACTTTTTTCAACCTAAGGTTCATCTCCAATCACTTGACAATGTTTTTAAGTAATTTAACATCAAATAAACTTCGTTTAGCATTCCTCTCTTAGATCCACTCTCCACAACTAGATATAGCCCACAGGCAACAGCAAAGACCCAGCACAGCCAAAAATAATAAATAAATACCAGTGATAATTTCTAAAAACATTTGTTTTCTAATAGAGAACATCTCAGGGTGGCATGAAACATATTCATAAATAGTCTTAAATATCTTTAGCTTCTCTGTTTAGTAATTCATGTCTCAGTATCTTATTTCTGTGTGTGTGTGTGAATGACCTAGCTATTCAATAACTTGTGTTGCTTAAACTAGTACAACTCTAGAACTTTAAGTTACAAAATTATCTGGTGAGATCATTTTAAGTGGATATTTCTAAAACATAAATAATTTTAAAGAGTTAACCCCAAAGCTCTTATCTTATTTACATTTAAAGTTTCTTCATATCAAATTATTTTCCTTGCAACATATAAAAGGTCTTATTTGACTTTTATCAGACCTAGTACAATAAAGTATTATACCTAATACTGATGACTCTAAAGACAAGTCTATATTAATTGTATCAACAAACTTTAACACTACATAGCAACTTAATATTAAATATTCCCCAGTTCACATGAATCTGAAAGTCAAATTTTGGCCAGTTTCTTTTATATTTAATTTGCAAGCACTTACATTTAAATTGAGCTCTGTAAATTCAATTTTGATAATACTTTCTGGAAGTAGAGATTATATATATATAATTATTTATACATATATTGTATACTATATATAATTATGGGAGCTTCCCAGGTGGCTCAGTTGGTAAAGAATCTGCTTGAAATGCAGGAGGTGTAGGAGACATGAGTTTGATCCCTGGGTTGGGAAGATCCCTGGAGGAGGACTTGGCAACCCTCTTACACATTATATATTAATATATAATTATGTATGTGTGCTGTGTGCTCAGTCACTTCAGTCGGGTCTTGTGACCCTATGGACTGTAGCCTGCCAGGCTCTTCTGTCCATGGGATTCTCCAGGCAAGAATACTCAAGTGGGTTGCCATGCCCTCCTCCAGGGGATCTTCCTGACCCAGGGATCGAACTTGAATTTCCTGCATTGCAGGAAGATTCTTTACTTGCTGGTAAATGAATCATCAGGTATTGTAAAGTTATTAGTTTACATGGAACAACTGAAATACATTAAAGTTGCTTGCTCAAATGACTAAGGCTTTACGATTTGTAAAGTTTGGCTGAGGGAGCATCCCAAGAAGCTTGAATTTTAAAACTGCCACTTCGTCATTTTTTCCCCCTTGGTTTCAAGTCTTGCCTGATTGGGTTTAATTTCAGGCCTGTGTTTACATTTTCTGATTTGAAGAGATTTAGAGGAAAATGACAGTTGCTTTTAGTTCCCCCCAAAAATGAGTTTATCACCTAAATGACACTAAAAAATTGATTTGTCCTACTATATATTGATCAGAAGTTTAGGAGTTATATGTTCAAAACTGAAGTTTAGGAGTTCTATGTTTTGAAACTTTAGAGTTGAATTTATCATGCCTTCAGAAGCTTGTATAAGGCATTTGGCAAAGACTTTTATTTTTAAAAGATTTTGTATTTATTTTGTTGCTCTATGAAGCATGCAGGACCTTAGTTCCCCAACCAGGAACTGAACCTGTGCCTCCTGAGGTGGAAGCATGCAGTCTTAACCACTGAACAACCGGGGAAGTCTCAACAAAGGTCTTCTTTCTGAGCTGACAAGTTAAACCCAGAGCAAAATCACTAATTTAATTTTTATTAGCCCTTGAATATTAGTTTCCAGTTTTTACTTATTTGTATGGCTCATGTAACTCAATTGACTTCCTTCAGTATGTTCAATTAATATTTTCTGAGGGGCAGATGTATATTTCTTCACAGAGAAAGCTTCCCCAATGAAACGTGTCTACCTTATAATTAAACAAAAGAGTTGTAACCATCTTATATAAAGTCCATTTAAATATATATAAATTTTATTCTCAATTCTGTCAATATTTTATACCTTTAACTTTAGCCTTCATTAGGATACAATCAGCAAGTTTTGATCTTACAGGAGGAATTCTAGAAGGTTTTCTTTCTTTTTATTCTCTCATTTCATTCTTATTTTATTCTCTCATTTCAGTTTGTCTACTTTTATGGAAAAGGCTCTGGCTTCCAAAGAGTGGGGTTTGAGCCAAGGAACTCAGGCCCTTTGGCCTAACTGTTGCTCCAAATAACTGCTGGTCAAGTACTTCAGTATAATTTTTTTTTAAGTCATACACACACACACACACACACACACACACATGTAAGTAAATAAAGAAGACTTGTTTGGATTTTTAATGTTGAGGACCAGTTCAGTTTCAGTTCAGTTCAGTCGCTTAGTCGTGTCTGACTCTTTGCGACCCCATGAATCGCAGCACGCCAGGCCTCCCTGTCCATCACCAGCTCCCGGAGTTCACTCAGACTCACGTCCATCGAGTCTGTGATTCCTGCCCCCAATCCCTCCCAGCATCAGAGTCTTTTCCAATGAGTCAACTCTTCGCATGAGGTGGCCAAAGTACTGGAGTTTCAGCTTTAGCATCATTCCTTCCAAAGAAATCCCAGGGCTGATTTTCAGAATGGACTGGTTGGATCTCCTTGCAGTCCAAGGGACTCTCAAGGGTCTTCTCCAACACCACAGTTCAAAAGCATCAATTCTTCGGCGCTCAGCCTTCTTGACAGTCCAACTCTCACATCCATACATGACCACAGGAAAAGCCATAGCCTTGGCTAGACAGACCTTAGTCGGCAAAGCAATGTCTCTGCTTTTGAATATGCTATCTAGGTTGGTCATAGCTTTTCTTCCAAGGAGTAAGCGTCTTTTAATAGGAGGGTCATTTTTGGCCCATTTAACCTTAGGTGGTATAATATCAAAACCTTGTGTTCTAATCACATAAATGTCCATTTTATTTATCCTAATTTAAACAACTATCTAAATATTTCCTTATTCATTTGAAATAAGTACTTTGTACAATTTCTACCTTGTTGGAAAAAGTATCTAGGCTTTCCTTACAACCTTTTGTTCTGTTAGTATTAATTATTCTAATGTTTTGGGACTTCTCTGGTGGTCCAGTGGTAAAGAATTCACCTTCCAATATAGGGAATGTGGGTTTGACCTCTGGTCATGGAACTAAGATCCCACATGCTGTGAGGCAACTAAGCTCACACACTGAAACTAGAGAGCTGTGCGCCACTAGGGAAGCCTGCACACTGCAATGAGGAATCTGTGTGCTACAACAAAGACCCAGCATAACCAAAAAATTAAAAAAAAAAATGCTGATCTTTTTATTAGCATTAGACAAATGAAACTATAAGACCCATTGAGAGAAAGCAAACACCACAAATAAAGCTTCCTAAGCTGTTTTTTTTTCTTCTTTGTTTTAAACTAAAGAAATTGTTAGGTTAGCCATTAGATATATTTCTTTTTTTCCACCTTTAATTTTATTTTTATAGGTACCAAAAAATAGCTGTTTATAATGAGAGTGCTCTAGAATCCACCAATTTAGCAGCTTTTTCAATTTAAAAGTATCCATCATTTGCCCATTAATAAAATATACATTAATAGTGATTCCAATCAATAAGACGCAAGAGGTTTCCCCATAAAAGAGTGGGAAATGATGTCACCAAATTAAAATCCAGAGAGTTTACTTCAAACAGCAGTATGGCAAAAGTCAGGTTTTCAAAACACGCAAACATACACACACAGAAAGCCTTAGGAAGATCAGGTAGAACATTTACAACTCAAAGACATAGAGAAGTGTAAGTTTCCCCTTGAAGGCCTATGTTTAAAATCAGACTTCTGGACCAAGACAGTGGAGGAATAAGACAGGGAGATCATCTTCTCCCCTGACAAATATCAAAAACTGCATGCGGAACACCTTCTGAATGCTGGCAGAGGGACCCAGACTTCCAAAAAGGCAAGTCAATCTCTTCAGAAGGAGGGAGGGCAAAAGATAAAAAAGAAGACAAAAGATTTCAAGGAAGGGATCCGCACCCAGGGAGGAACTGGTGAAGGAGGAGTATCTGCACACGAGGCCGCCCCTCACAAGCGGGATCAGGAGGTGGCTCTGAAACCGGAGGGGCAGCACCGTGATGAGTGAGGCTACGGGTGCCTCAAAGGCAAAGGAGAGAAAACTCACCACAGAGATCACTGTTGAACAGCACCTTCCAGCCGAGAAGCAGCTCATATGCCCACAGCAAGCGGGGGCTGGTTCTCGGGCTCAGGCTTTGGGGGTCAGACCTCAGGGAGGGGACCCGGTTTGGCAGCCATGGAGAGGGCTGGTACGACACAGCTGAGGGAGTCCAGAGAATAGCCTGGAACCTCCAGAGAGACAAAATTTCATTCCCAAAGCCACATTCTGTCCCTGCACTCACAGAACACTGGATCCTGCATCAGCGAATATCGAAACGGGGCAGAACAGCTGCAGTCTCCAGCTGCAGAGGGAGAGAAGCTGGAGCCCGAGCCGGAGACCGAAGCGGGGGCTGCCGCACCCTGGGGTTGCAGCTACCGCCAAGCTGCGAGCGGCCACGGGCTGCTGCCCATGTCTTCCTGGAAGCCTGAGCAGCGTGGCTCTGCCAGGCCGCCCACAAGCCCGGGCCAACACCCCTAGGGAGGTGGATGACGTGCCTCAGACTATGGTGACCTCCCACAGGTCCCCACCATGGCAGGCGCTCCCCACACACTCCAGCTGTGTCTGATGTGCCTCTCCCTCTCCCCAGCTCAAGCAAGAGAGACCTCGAAAGTGGCTACTCTCAGCCCCTTGTGTCTGGGAGGAGAGCAGATGCTGGAGAGTGACTGAAAGCAGAGGCAGACCCCAAACCAAAGCAGAGCACCAGGGGCTGCATGAATCAAGGAGAGAAGGGGGCAATTGCCCCTGCAGCAGCAGATGCAGCAGATTAAATCCCCATGGTGAGGCTGAGACCATGGACTTTAGGGGCAACTGTAGACTTTGAGAGCAAGCACAAGCTGGAGTAAGGCAAGATCTGAGTCTGAGCTGACCCCACACTGCCCACAACAGGTCCAGAGATCTTTCTAGAAATATTGGAGGACTTTCTCCATAGACAAATGGACTGGAGCAGGAAAACAGAGGAATCACAAGGACATTCTTCTCATTACCGCTCTCTATACATTAAATATATTAATATTTCTCTCTTTTTTCTTTTTCATATTGTTCTAATGTTATTATTCCTTTAATTTTTATTTTTTTATAACCTACTTTTTCCTTTTTAAAAAACATCCTATTTAAAAACAAATTCATTTCATTTTATTTTCCTATTTTTACATCACTTATTAGTTACACTGCATTCTTTTCCATGTTTTTGATTTTGTGCTGTTTCACCATTAGTCTTGGAGTTTTGTCTTCTGTGCTGTGTGGCCTGTGAAGTCTTGGTGCTACAAGAAAGGGGTTGGGCTGGAACTCCTGAGGTGAGAGACCCAAGTCTACGACTTTGGACCACCAGAGAACTCCCAACTACATGGAACACTAACAAGGCAAGAGCCTTCCCAGAGGCCTCCATATCAACACTGACACCAAGCCCTACCCAGAGGCCATCAAACTCCAGTGGCAGATGCCTCATACCAAACCTTTAGCAAAATAGTAACACAACCATGCCCAGAAAGGCTGAAAGTTTGCCCAAAGCCATAGTTCAGTTCAGTCGCTCAGCTGTGTCCGACTCTTTGCAATCCCATGAATTGCAGCACGCCAGGCCTCCCTGTCCATCACCAACTCCTGGAGTTAAGACACCCACAAACATGCTACTGGACATGGCACTGCCTTTCAGAGAGACCAAAATCCAGCTCCAACCACCAGAACACAGGCACAAGACCCACCAATCAGGAAATCTTCACAAGGCACTGGTCCAACCCCACCCTTGGTGAGCAGACACCACAATTAAGAGGAAATATGGCCTTCCAGCCTGCAGACAAGAGATCCTAAACACAATAAATTAAACAAAATGGAAAGACAGAGAAACTTGCAGCAGATGAAGGAACATGGTAAAAATCCACAAGACCAAACAAATTAGGAGAAAATAAGCAGTCTACATGAAAAGAAATTCAGAGTAATAAGATCAAAGATGATCCAAAATCTTGGAAATAAAATAGAGGCACAGATAAATAGACTGGAGGCATGGATCAAGAAGATACAAGAAATGTTTAACAAGGAACTAGAAGAATTTAAGGAGAAGGCAATGGCACCCCACTCCAGTACTCTTGCCTGGAAAGTCCCAAGGACGGAGGAGCCTGGTGGGCTGTATGACTGAACGACTTTACTTTTACTTTTCACTTTCATGCATTGGAGAAGGAAATGGCAACCCACTCCAGTGTTCTTGCCTGGAGAATCCCAGGGACAGGGGAGCCTGGTGGGCTGCCGTCTATGGGGTCTCACAGAGTTGGACACAACTAAAGCGATTTAGCAGCAGCAGCAGAAGAAGAAAAATTTAAAAATAGACAATCAGTAATGAACAACAAATCGCTCAGTCGTGTCCGACTCTTTGTGACCCCATGGACACCAGGCTTCTCCGTCCATTGGATTTTCTAGGCAAGAGTACTAGAGTGGGTTGCCATTTCCTTCTCCAGGGAACTTCCCGACCCAGGGATCGAACCCAGGTCTCCCACATGGTAGACAGACAAATGTTCTGTAGCCACATTAAAAAAGAAAAAAGAAAGCAGCCAAGTGGATAACTCCATGTATCTAAAATATTGACATTGCAGCATGTAACAAATATGAAAACTGCCGAGATTATTTTTCTGCTCCAATCTTATTAGAGGGGACCAAAAGCAGAATAACAGAAGCAGAAGAACAGATAAGTGAGCTGGAAGATAGAATAGTGGAAATAACTGAAGCAGAGCAGAACAAAGAAAAAGGAATAAAAAGAAATGAGGACAGTCTCAGAGACCTCTGGAACAACACTAAGTGCCCCAACATTCAAATCATAGGGCTCCCAGAAGAAGACAAAAACAAAGGGTATAAGAAAATATTTGAGGAGATTGTAGTTGAAAATTTCCCTAAAATGGAAAAGGAAATAGCCACCCAAGTCTAGGAAGCCCAGAGAGTCCCATATAGGATAAACCCAAGGAGAACCACACCAAGGCACATATTAATCAAACTAACAAAAATTAAACACAAAGAACAGATATTAAAATCAGCGAGGAAAAAACCAAAATATAACAAACAAGGTTATCTGCCTAAGGCTAACAGCTGATCTTTCAACAGATATTCTGCAGGCCAGAAGGGAGTAACAGGATACATTTAAAGTGATGAAAGGAAAAAAAACTAAAACCAAGATTACTCTATCCACCAAGAATTGCATTCAAATTTGAAGGAAAAATCAAAAGCTTTACAGACAAGCAAAAATAAAGAGAATTCAGCACCAGCATTACAACAAATACTGAAATAACTTCTCTAGACAAGGAACATTATAGAAAGAAAAGGCCTACCAAAAGAAACCCAAAACAATAAAGTAAATGGCAATAGGATCGTACATATAAAAAAGTACCTTGAATGTAAATGGACTAAATGCTCCAACCAAAAGACACAGATTGGCTGAATGGATACAAAATCAAGACCCCTATATATGCTGTTTACAAGAGACCCACCTCAGGTTGAGGAACACATACAGACTGAAAATGAGGGGCTGGAAAAGATATTCCATGCAAATGGAAATCAAAAGAAAGTGGAAACAAAAATACTTATATCAGATAGACTTTAAAATAAAGAGACAGTGAAAGACAACACATAATGATCAAGGAATGACTCAAAAAAGACATAACAATATAACAATTATATATATATATATAATATAACAATTGTATAACAAATACAACAATATAACAAATATAACAATTATAAATATATATGTACCTCAATACATAAGGCAAATACTAACAGACATGAAAGGGGAAATTGATAGTAACATGGTAAAAGTGGAGGACTTTTAATATCTCACTCACACCAGTGGACAGTGAGTTAATAAGGAAACATAAGCTTTAAGTGATACACTGGACCAGTTGTACTGAAATGATATCTACAGGGCATTTCATTAAAAAAAGAAGATTTCAGCTTTTTCTCAAGTTCTTCAGGATAGATCATATCTTGAGTCACAAATCAAGATTTAAGAAACTGAAATCATTTCAAGCATTTTTTTCTGACCACAATGCTATATGATTAGATATAAAAATTACAGGGGAAACAATAAAAAAACACAAACACATGGAGGCTAAACAACACGCTTCTGAACAACCAACAGATCACTGAAGAAATCAGAAAAGGAAATAAAAATACACCTAGAAACAATTGACAAAGAAAATATGACAACTCAAAACCTGTGGGATTGTGGGACGCAGTAAAAGCAGTGATAAAAGGGAAGTTTACAGCAATACAAACCTACCTAAAGAAGCAAGAAGAAACAACAAACAAACAATCTAACCTTATATCTAAAGCAACTAGAATAAAAGAGCAAAGAACCCCAAAGTTAGTAGAAGGAAAGAAATCATAAAGAGCAGAAATAAATGAAAAAGAAATGAAGGAGACAATGCAAAGATCAATAAAACTAAAAGTTGCTTCTTTGAGAAAATGAACAAAATTGACAAACCATTAACCAGACTCATCAAGAAAAAAAAGGGAGAAGACTCAAATCAATAAAATTAGAAATAAAAAACGTTAAAGAGACAGCACAGAAATACAAAGGATCATAAGAGACTATGAGTGACCATATGCCAATACAATGGACTACTTGGAAGAAATGGACAAATTCTTAGAAAAGTATAACCTTCCAAAACTGAATCAAGAAGAAATAGAAAATATGAACAAAAAAAAAAAAAAAAAAGAAAATATGAACAGACCAATCACAAGCACGACAACTGAAAGTATAATCAAAAGTCTTCCAACAAACAAAAGTTCAGGGCCAAATAACTTCACAGGTGAATGCTACCAAAAGTTGAGAGAAGAGCTAACACCTATTCTGCTGAAACTCATGCAGAAAATTGCAGAGGGGGGAGACTGCCGAACACTTTCTACAAGGCCACCAACACTCTGATGCCAAAACCAGAAAAAGATGCAAAAAAGAAAATTGCAGGCCAATATCACTGATGGAGATCAACACAAAAATCTTCAACAAAATTCTAGCAAACAATCCAAAAACATGTGAAAAAGATCATACATCATGATCAAGTCAGTTTTATCCCAGGATGCAAGAATTCTTCAACATATGCAAATGAATCAATGTGATATACCAAATTAACAAATTGAAAGATGAAAACTATATGACACCTCAATAGATGCAGAGAAAGCATTTGACAAAATTCAACACCAGTTTATAGTAATTTTAAAAAAGTCTCCAGAAAATAAGCATAGAAGGAACATAACTCAACATATTAAAGGCCATATATGACAAACCCACAGAAAATATTATTCCCAATGGTGAAAAACTGAAAGCATTTTCTCTAAAATCAGAAACAGGACAAGGAAGCCCACTCTCTCCACTATTATTTGACATAGTTTAGAAAGTCCTAGCCATAACAATCAGAGAAGAAAAAGAAATAAAAGGAATCTAAATTGGAAAAGAAGATGTAAAATTCACTGTTTGCAGATGACATGATATTATACATAAAAAACCCTAAGGATGCCACCAGAAAATTACTAGAGCTAAGCAAAGAATATAGTAAAGTCACAGGATATAAAATTAATACACAGAAATGCCTTGCATTCCTATACACTAACAAAGAAAAATCAGAAAGAGAAATTAAGGAAACAATCCCATTCACCATTGCAATGAAAATAATAAAATAGCTAGGAATGAATCTACCTAAAGAGATAAAAGATCCATATGCAGAAAACTGCAAGATATCTATGAAAGAAATCAGATGAAGTACTTTAATTCAGATAACTATTACATCTACTACTGTGAGCAAGAATCTCTTAGAAGAAATAGAGTCGCCCTCATAGTCAACAAAAAAGTCTGAAATGCAGTATTTGGGCGTAATCTCAAAAACAATAGAATGTTCATTTCCAAGGCAAACCATTCAATATCACAGGAATGCAAATCTATGTCCCAACCACTAATGCTGAAGACGCTAAAGTTGTATGGTTCTATGAAGACCTATAAGACCTTTTAGAACTAACACACAAAAAAGATGTCCTTTACATCATAGGGGCCTGGAATGCAAAAGTAAGAAGTCAAGTGATACCTGGAGTAACAGGCAAGTTTGGCTTTGGAGTACAAAATGAAACAGGGCAAAGGCTAACAGAGTTTTGTCAAGACAACACACTGGTCATAGCAAGTACCCTCTTCAAACAACACTAGAGATGACTCTACACAAGGACATCACCAGATAGTCAATACCGAAATCAGATTGATTTGCAGCCAAAGTTGGCAAAGCTCTGTACAGTCAGCACAAACAAGACCTGAAGCTGAATATGGCTCAGATCATGAGGTCCTTATTGCAGAAATTAAAGAGAGTAGAGAAAATCACTGGGCCATTCAGGTATGACTGAAATCAAATCCCTTATGCCTGTACAGTGGAAGTAACAAATAGATTCAAGGGATTAAATCTAATAGAGATCTTGAAGAACTATGGAAAGAAGTTTGTAACATTGTATAGGAGGAGGTGATCAAAACCATCCCCAAGAAAAAGAAATGTTTAGTTTGTCAGAGAAGGCCTTACAAATAGCTGAGCAAAGAAGAGAAGCAAAAAGAAAAGGAGAAAAGGAAAGATACACTCATTTGAATGCAGAGTTTCAAAGAATAGCAAGAAGAGATAAGAAACGTTTCCTAAGTGAACAATGAAAAGAAATAGAGTGGGAAAGATTAGAGATTGCTCTAAGAAAACAAGGAATACCAAGGGAATATTTCACTGAAAGATGGGCACAGTAAAGGACAGAAACGGTATGGACCTAAAAGAAGAAGATATAAGAAGAGGTGGCAAGAATACACAGAACAACTGTATAAAAAAAGTATTATTGGATAACTGTGATGGTGTGATCACTCACCTAGAGTCAGTCATCCTGGAGTGCCAAGTCAAGTGGGCCTTAGTTTCATGACAAACAAAGCTACTGGAGGTGATGGAATTCCAGCTAAGCTATTTCAAAACCTAAAAGATGATGCTGTTAAAGTGCTTCACTCAATATACCAGCAAATTTGGGAAATTCAACAGGGGCCACAGGACTGGAATAAGTCAATTTTCATTCCAGTCCCAAAGAAGGACAATGTCAAAGAATGTTGAAACTACCGTACAACTGCACCATTTCACAAGCTAGCAAGGTAATGCACAAAATGCTTCACACTAGTCTTCAACAGTACATGAACCGAAAATTTTCAGATGTACAAGCTGGATTTAGAAAAGGCAGAGAAGCCAGATTCAAATTGCCAACATCCATTAGATCATAGAAAAGCAAGGGAATTCCAGAATAACTTCTACTTCTGCTTCATTGTGTGGATCACAGCAAACTCTGCAAAATTCTTAAAGAGATGGGAACACCAGACCCTTACCTGCCTCCTGCAAAACTTGTAGGCAGGTCAAGAAGCAATCATTACAACCAGACAGGGAGCAATGAACTGGCTTTAGAAAAGGCAGAGGAACCAGAGATCAAATTGCCAACATCGGCTGGATCATCAAAAAAAGCAAGAGAGTTCCAGAAAAACATCTACTTCTGCTTTATTGCCTATGCCAAAGCCTTTGACTGTGTGGATCACAACAAACTGTGGAAAATTCTGTGGGAATACCAGATCACCTGACCTGCCTCTTGGGAAATCTGTATGCAGGTCAGGAAGCAACAGTTAGAACTGGACATGAACAACACACTGGTTCCAAATAGGAAAAGGAGTACGTCACAGCTGTATATCGTCACCCTGCTTATTTAACTTACATGTAGAGTACATTATGAGAAATGCTGGGATGGAGGAAGCACAAGCTGGAATCAAGATTGCCGGGAGAAGTATCAATAACCTCAGATATGCAGGTGACACCACCCTTATGGCAGAAAGTGAAGAAGAACTAAAGACCCTATTGATGAAAGTGAAAGAGGAGAGTGAAAAAGTTGGCTTAAAGCTCAGCATTTAGAAAACCAAGATCATGGCATCCGGTCCCATTACTTCATGGCAAATAGATGGGGAAACAGTGAAAATAATGGCAGACTTTATTTTGGGGGGCTCCAAAATCACTGTGGATGTTGACTGCAGCCATGAAATTCAAAGATGCTTGCTCTTTGGAAGAAAAGTTATGACAATCCTAGAGGGCATATTAAAAAGCAGAGACATTACTCTGCTGACAAAGGCCTGTATTGTCAACACTATTGTTTTTCCAGTAGTCATGTAAGGATGTGAGAGTTAGACCATAAAGAAGGCTGAGTGCTGAAAAACTGATGCTTTTGAACTGTGGTTTTGGAGAAGACTCTTGAGAGTCCCTTGGACTGCATAGAGATCAAACCAATCAATCCTAAAGGAAATCAGTCCTGAATATTCATTGGAAAGACTGATGCTGAAGCTGAAGCTCCAATACTTTGGCCACCTGATGTGAAGTGCTGACTCAGTAGAAAAGACCCTGATGTTGGGAAAGATTGAAGGCAGGAGGAAAAAGGGATGAAAGAGGATGAGATGGTTAGATGATATCACCATCTCAATGCAAATGAGTTTAAGCCAACTCTGGGAGATGATGATGGACAGGGAATTCTGGCATGCTGCTGTCTGTGGGGTCACAAAGAGTCAGACACAACTGAGCACCTGAACAACACCAAAACTAAAGAAATCAGATGACATAAACAGATGGAGAGATAAGTCATGTTCTTGGATTGGAAAAATCAATATTGTGAAAATATACAACTCATAACAATCTACAGATTCAATGCAATCTTTATCAAACTACCAATGTTATTCTTCAAAGAACTAGAACAAAAAATTTCACAATTTGTATGGAAACACAAATGATCCCAAATAGCCAAAGTAATCTTGAGAAAGCTGGAGTAATCAACCTTTCTGACTTCAGACTATACTACAAAGCTAGAGTAACCAAGACAGTATGATACTGGCACAAAAACAGAAATATAGACCAATGGAGCAAGATAGAAAGCCCAAAGATAAACCCATGCACCTATAGGCACTTATCTTTGACAAAAGAGGCAAGAATAAATGGAGAAAAGACAGACTCTTCAATAAGTGGTGCTGGGAAAACTGGACAGCTACCTGTAAAAGAATCAGTTTAGAACACTTCCTAATATTATACACAAAAATAAATTCATAGTGGATTAAAGACTTAAATATAAAACCAGAAACTATAGAGCTCCTAGAGGAAAACATAGGCAAAACACTCTTTGACAAAAATCACGGCAAGATCCTTTTTGACCTATCTCCTAGAGTAATGGAAATAAAAACAAAAATAAACAAATGGGACCAAATTAAACTTATAAGCTTTGGGACAGTGAAGGAAATTATAAACAAAGTGCAAAGACAACCCTTTGAATGGGAGAAAATAATTGCAAACAATGCAACTGACAATGTATTAATTTCCAAAATATATAAGCAGGTGCACAGAAAACAAATAGCAAGATAGAAAGCAAAACTAAAAATGAGCAGAAAACCTAAAAATGAGCAGAAAACTAAAAATGAGCAGAAAACCTAAACAGACATTTCTTCGAAGAAGTCATAGAGTGGCCAATAAACACATGAGATGTTCAACATAACTCATTATTAGAGAAATGGAAATCGAACTATAATAAGATATCACTTTACACCAATCAGAAAGGCCATTGTCAAAAAAACTACCAACAGCAAATGCTGAAGAGGATGTGGAATGTGGAGAAAAGGGAAACCTACTGCACTGTTAATGGGAATGTAAATTGGTACAGACAATACAGAGAACAGTATGAAGATTCTTTATCAAATTAGGAATAAAACTATCATATGACCCAGCCGTCCCACTATGGGGCATATACACTGAGAAAGCCAAAATTCAAAAAGGCACATGGTGCCCAATGTTCAGTGAAGTACAATAGCTAGGACATGGAAACAATCTAGATGTCCACTGGCAGATGAACAGATAAAGATACGGTACATATATACAACGGAATATCAGTCATAAAGGGTAACACTTTTGAGTCAGTTCTAGTGGGCTGGATGAACCTAGAGCCTATTATACAGAGTGAAGTATGTCAGAAAGAGAAAAACAAATATATTAAGACATACATGGGGTTCCCTGATGGCTCAGATGATAAGGAATCCACCTGCAATGCAAGAGACCCAGGTTAGATCCTTGGGTCGAGAAGATCCTCTGGAGAAGGGAATGGCTACCCACTCCTGTATTCTTGCCTGAAGAATCCCTGAGAAACCTGGCAGGCTACAGTTCATGGGGTCTCAAAGAACATGGAATCTAGAAAAATAGCAATGATGGAACATTTTTACAGAGAGGAAATGGAGACGCAGACATAAAGAATGGACTTGTGGACACAGCAGGAAAAAGAGAGGCTAGGACAACTTGAGAAAGTAACATTGATGTACATATACTACCATGTATAAAATAAATGGCTGGCAGCTGCTATATAACATAGGGAGCCCAGTCTGGTGCTCTGTGATGACCTACAGGGGTGGAATGGTGGAGGGAGAGAGGCTTCAGAGGGACGGGATATGTATACAATTATATATAAATATAATACATATTTATAATTATGGATATGTATATAATTATACACTGATGCATGGTAGAGACCACCACAACATTGTAAAGCAATTATCCTCCAATTTAAAAAATACTTAAGAAAATAAATCGCAAGATCTTTCAGAGCACTGAGAAGATAGTTTGAGAAAAATACATAGACAAAATTAATAGCTCTTGAGATGAAGTAACTAGATAAAACTAGAACACGGACATCATCAAATCTAGTCTAGATAAAGAACCTGTCTCTGTTATAAGCAAAAGGAACACTAGAAGAACAATTGCTCAGTTTCAGCTTGGAAGAGAGGATCTAAAAGACAAAGGACAAAATCTGGCCATCAAAATGACACCCCTTCTCAGATATTGCTGCACAAGCTTGCCCACAATTGCCCTTAACACAAAAGAGAGTTGTGTTGCAAAAACAAATTTATTTTCTTTCATAAACTCTACCACCTTTCTGTAATTCTCTTCCTTGGAGTAAAGAAATGTCTTCAGTGGTAGGAAAATCAAACATACCTTAGATTCTGCTTTTGTCTCAGTCACTTCCTGTCTCTTAGGGTCTTCTAGTCAGCATGCTTTTCAAAAAGAGCCCTGACCCACTAGACCAAATATGGTACAGATGTAGGTGACACAGAAAGAAAAGTCCTATCCTTAAAAGTCTATCATTCTGGCCATACCCTTCCAAAATTAATGTAAAACCTACTATAAAAATGGAGGATATGGAAGGCCTTTAGCTCATCCTATTCTGCATTCCACCAGAAAAGACTCATTATTACACTAGCCCTTGCATTAGCCTCATTCTGCCGATCAAAAATGCCGATAGGTGTAGTAGCCACTTTGTACCAGATCTAAGAGCCATTAATGTGATCGTGTCTCCTTGCTTCCCTGTAATCTCCAACCCCAATTCCATTTTATCAAGTTGCTCCAGCACCTTACAGTGTAAGTACCTGATATTAAGTTTTTTGTTGTAATAGATGTGCCTAACGTTAACCTTTTGATTGCTGAGTCATCTATTTCTAAAGATATCGTCTTGAATAAACACGATGCCAACTATATGACACAGCTGCTAGCAAAACAACCAGATAAGAATAAGGCTGCCTCCACCTGTGCAATTCCCTCTTTCAGAAAGCATTGAGTCTTAGTGAGGTGCACAAAAATTCTGTCCCTGAGTCTCCCAAATAAGATGCTTGATTATGCCCAGATGATTTTTAACTCAGCTTTTAATGTTTCCCTGTCGTTTAGCATGGTTCTGAGTTTTTTAGATTGTTTTTGCTTTTTGCCTAAGAAGAGTTCTCATGTATCTAGGAAATGCACATCAACCTTAATTCTCTTCTAAGCAAATCAAGGAGAAAGATAAGCAGATTCCTGCAAGTAAAATAGTTGAATGTATTCCATCTGAATAATATGAAGCTGTTACTAATCTTAATTGTGAATGTGAATAAGCAAAAGT
>SJYT01074083.1:171597-189546 GCA_006410635.1 Cephalophus harveyi | reverse complement strand
TTGAGTGCAGCACTTTCACAGCATCATCTTTCAGGATTTGAAACAGCTCAACTGGAATTCCATCACCTCCACTAGCTTTGTTCGTAGTGATGCTTTCTAAGGCCCACTTGACTTCACATTCCAAGATGTCTGGCTCTAGATTAGTGATCACATCATCATGATTATCTGGGTCATGAAGATCTTTTTTGTACAGTTCTTCTGTGTATTCTTGCCACCTCTTCTTAATATCTTCTGCTTCTGTTAGGTCTGTACCATTTCTGTCCTTTATTGAGCCTATATTTGCATGAAATGTTCCCTTGGTATCTCTAATTTTCTTGAAGAGGTCTCTAGTTTTTCCCATTCTATTGTTTTCCTCTATTTCTTTGCACTGATCACTCAGGAAGGTTTTGTTATCTCCCCTTGCTATTATTTGGAACTCTGCATTCCAATAGGTATATATTTCCTTTTATCCTTTGCTTTTTGCTTCTCTTCTTTTCTCAGCTATTTGTAAGGCCTCCTCAGACAGCCATTTTGCTTTTTCGCATTTCTTTTTCTTGGGGATGGTCTTGCTACCTGTCTCCTGTACAATCACATGAACCTCTGTCCATAGTTTCAGGCACTCTGTCTATCAGATCTAGTCCCTTAAAATCTATTTCACAGATATAAGTCACAGAAAACTAACCAATCTAATCATAAGGACCACAGCCTTGTTTAACTCAATGAAACTATGAGCCATGCTGTGTAGGGCCACCCAAGAAGAACAGGTCTTGGTGGAGAGTTCTGACAAAACGTGGTACACTGGAGAAGATAATGGCAAACCACTTCAGTATTCTTGCCTTGAGAACCCCATGCACGTATGAAAAGGCAAAAAGATAGGACACTGAAAGATGAACTGTCCAGGTCAGTAGGTGCCCGAAATGCTACCAGAGATCAGTGGAGAAATAACTCCAGAAAGAATGAAGGGATGGAGTCAAAGCAAAAACAACACCCAGTTGTGGATATGACTGGTGATGGAAGTAAGGTCCAATGCTGTAAAGAGCAATATTGCATAGGAACCTGGAATGTTAGGTCCATGAATCAAGGCAAATTGGAAGTGGTCAAACAGGAGATGGCAAGAGTGAACACCAACATTTTAGAAATCAGCGAATTAAAATGGACTGGAATGGGTGAATTTAACTCAGATGATCATTATATCTACTACTATGGGCAAGAATCCCTTAGAAGAAATGAAGTAGCCATGATAGTCAACAAAAGAGTCTGAAATGCAGTACTTGGACACAATCTCAAAAACAACAGAATGATCTCTGTTCATTTAAAAGGCAAACCATTCAATATCACAGTAATCCAAGTCTATGCCCCAACCAGTAACGCTGAAGAAGCTGAAGTTGAATGGTTCTTTGAAGACCTACAAGACCTTCTAGAACAACACCCCCCAAAAATGTTCTTTTCATTATAGGGGATTGGAATGCAAATGGAGGAAGTCAAGAAACACCTGGAGTAACAGGCAAATTTGGCCTTGGAGTACAGGATGAAGTAGGGCAAAGCCTAATGGAGTTTTGCCAAAAGAATGCACTGGTCATAGCAAACACCCTCTTTCAACAACACAAGAGAAGATTCTACACATGGACATCACCAGATGGTCAACACCAAAATCAGATTGATTATATTCTTTGCAGCTGAAGATGGAGAAGCTCTATACAGTCAGCAAAAACAGGACTGGGAGCTGACTGTGGCTCAGATCATGAACTCCTTATTGCCAAATTCAGACTTAAGTTGAAAAAAGTAGGGAAAACCACTAGACCATTCAAGTATGACCTAAATCAAATCCCTAACGATTATACAGTGGAAGTGAGAAAATTTTCCCTTAAAAATCTATTAATACTTTGTCTTAGACTCACATACTTAAAGAACAAACTTATGGTTGCTGGGGAGAAGGAAGGGGGAAAGAGATAATCAGGGAGTTTGGGATGGGCATGTACACACTGCCATATTTAAAATAGCCAAGCAACAAGGGGAGAAGGAAATGGCAACCCACTCCAGTATTCTTGCCTGGAGAATCCCAGAGATGGAGGAGCCTGGTGGGCTGCCATGTATGGGGTTGCACAGAGTCAGACACCACTGGAGCGACTTACCAGCAGCAGCAGCAACCAACAAGGGGGCTTCCCAGGTGGCAATAGTGGTAAAAAAAAAAAAAAAACACCTGTCAATATATAAGAGATGCAGTCTGATCCCTGGAGGAGGGCATGGCAACTCACTTGAGTATTCTTGCCTGGAGAATCCCATGGATACAACACAGCTGAAATGCCTTGGCATGCACACATGCAACCAACAAGGATCTACTGCATAGCAGCTGGAACTCTCCTCAGTGTTATGTTGCTGGCTGGATGGGAGGGAAGTTTGGGGAAGAATGGAGACATGCATATGTATGGCTGAATCCCTTTGCTGTTCACCTGAAACTATTACAACACTATTAATAGACTATATCCCAATACAAAATAAAAAGTTTCGAAAATCTATTTTGTCTTAAATTGCAGCAATATCTTTTTGAATCCACCTCCTAGAGTAATGAAAATAAAAACAAAAATAAACAAGTGAAACCTAACTAAATTTAAAAACTTTTCCATGGCAAAGGAAACCATAAATAAAACAAAAGACAATCTATATAATGGGAGAAAATATTTGCAAACAAAGCAATTGATACAGGATTATTTCCAAAATATACAAACAGTTCATGCAACTCCAAAAAAAAAAAAAAAACAAAAAACCACAACCCAATCCAAAAACTGGTAGAAGATCAAAATAGACATTTCTCCAAAGAAGACATATATATATGGCCAAAAAAAGACATTAAAAGGTACTCAACATCACTAATTCTTAGAGAAATGCAAATTAAAACTACAATGAGGTATCACCACACACTGGTCAGAATGGCCATCATTGAAAGATTTACAAACAATAAATACCTGAGAGGATGTAGAGAAGGGAACCTTCCAACCCTGCTGGAATGTAAATTGATACAACTACTATGAAAAACACTTTAGAGGTTCCTTTAAAAATTAAATAACTATCACATGATCCAACAATCCCACTCCTGGACAGATATCCAAAAAAAACCATACTTTAAAAAGATACATGAACTCCAATGTTTATTGCAGCACCATTTTCAATAGCCAAGTCATAGCAGTAACTTACATGTCCATCAACAGAGGAATGTATAAAGAAGATGTGGCACACCTAAACAATGGACTATTACTCAACCATGAAAAAGAATGAAATAAAGCCATTTGCAGCAACACGGATGAACCTAGAGATCGCCATATTGAATGAAGTAAGTCAGACAGAAAAAGACAGTTATCGTATAATTCCATTTATATGCAGAATCTTAAAAAAATGATACAAATGAACTTATTTACAAAACAGAAACAGACTCACAGGCTTCAAAGTCAAACTTATGGTTACCAAAGGGGAAAAGTTGGAGGGAGGAGGTAAAAATTAGGAATTTGGGATCCACATATACACAGTACTATATATAAAATAGATAATCAACAAGGACCCACTGTATAGCACAGAGAACTCTACTCGATGTTCTACAATAGCCTATATTGGAAAAGAATCTCAGAAAGAATGGATATATGATTATTTATAACTGAACCACTTTGCTGTACAGCTGAAGCTAGCACAACATTGTAAATCAAGTATGCCTCAAAATAAAATAACAACCAAATTAAAAAACAAAACAAAATTGTTCTGTCTGATAATAGTATAGCCACCTCAGCTGTCTTCAGTTACTATTTGCATAGAATATATATTTCCATCTTTTTAATTTCAACTTTTTGTATCATGGAATCTAGAGTGTATCTCTTGTAGACAATTGGATCATGTCTTCTTTATCCCTCCTGCTAACATCTGCCTTTCATTGGAATCTTTTTTTGTTGTTTTTTGGTCACAAAGTCATGTCCAATTCTTTGTGACTCTATAGACTGGAGCACTCCAAGCTTCCCTGTCCTTCACTCTCTCCCAGAGTTTGCTCAAACTCATGCCTATTGAGTTGGTGGTGCCATCCAACCATCTCATCCTCTGTCATCCCCTTCTCCTCCTGCTCTCAATCTTTCCCAGAATCAGGGTCTTTCCCAATGAGTTGGCTCTTCACATCAGGTGGCCAAAGTTGGAGCTTCAGCTTCAGCATCAGTTCTTCCAATGAATATTTAGGGTTGATTTCCTTTAGAATTGACTGGTTTGATCTCCTTATTGTCCAGGGGACTCTCAAGAGTCTTCACCAGTACCACAATTTGAAAGCATTGTAAATCAAGTGTACCCCAAAATAAAATAAAAACTAAATTAAAAAATTATTTCGTCTGATAATATTTACTGTAGCAATTAATGAAATAAAATTTATGTTTTCCATTTTGCAAAATGGACTCCCTTTAGTATTTTTTGTAGATCAGGTATGCTAGTGATGAATTATCTCAATTTCTGTTTATCTGGGAATATTTTAATTTCTCCCTTTTTTGAAGGACAGTTTTGCTGGATATAGAATTCTTGATTGACAGTCTGTTTTATTAGCACTTTGAATATTCCATTTTACTGTTAATTTTATTGAAGATCTCTTATATGTGATGAGTTCATTTTTCTTTTCTGCTTTCAAAATGCTCACTTGTCTTTTGACAGTTTTTCTGTGACATGTCAATATGTGGAACCCACTAAGTCTGTTTTGAGCATTCATTGAGATTATTGGATGTGCAGGCTAATTTTTTTAGGTCAATTTAGTGGTATTTCTTTGACTATTCTTTTTGCTCATTTCCCTCTCCTCTCTTTCTGAGACTTTAGTTATGCTTATGTTGTTTCACCTAATGGTGTTCCACAGGTCTGAGACTCAGTTCATTTTCATTTTTTTTTTAAATTTCAATTTCTTTGGATGGATAATCGACATTTCTTCAAGTTCTCTGATTCTTCTACATGTTAAAATGTGCTGTTGAATCCATCTAGTGAGTTTTTCATTTCAGTAATTGTACTTTTCAACTATAGAATTTCTGTTTATTTTGTATAATTTCTTTATTCAGTTTCTCTCTTTAGTAAAACAAGATTTCATATTCCTTTAATTCTTTAGGCACAATTCCTTTAGTTCTTTGAGCATATTTATAATAGTAAGTTTGAGGTATTGCCTTGTAAGCCCAGCATCTGGACTTCCTCAGATAATATTTCTATTGACTCTTCTTTCCTACTTATGGGACATATTTTCAGTTTCTTTTCATATCTCTTAATTTTTTTGTTGTTGTTGAACTGGAGAGTTAAAACCATATAATGTGGCAACATTTTGGACCATAAAGAAAACTGAATGCTGAAGAATTGATGCTTTTGAACTGTGGTGTTGGAGAAGGCTCTTGAGAGTCCCTTGGACTATAAGGAGATTAAACCAGTGAATCCTAAAGGAATTCAGTCCTGAATATTCATTGGAAGGACTGATGCTGAAACTGAAACTCCAAAACTTTGGCCACCTGATGGGAAGAACTGACTCATTGGAAAAGACCCTGACACTGGGAAAGATTGAAGGCAGGAGGAGAAGGGGATGACAGAAGATGAGATCGCTTGATGGCATCACTGACTTGATGGACATGAGTTTGAGCAAGCTCTGAGAGTTGGTGATGGACAGGGAAGCCTGGCATGCTGCAGTCCCTGGGGTCACAAAGAGCTGGACCTGACTGAGCGACTGAACTGAACTGAATTGAATGTGGTAACTCTGTGAATTATATCCACAATCCCTCAGGAATTGTTTAGTGTCTTTCTTGGACTAATTTTACAAAGTCTGTATCTTTATCGTATGAAATTTCTACTCAGTGTAGCATCCAGATAGTGATTGAACAGAGAGTTCCCCAAGCATCTTGAACCAGCTTTTGTTTAAAGACTCTATGTGTGTATTGGAATACAGTTTCAATGATGTCAGGCAGTTTACACCTCTCATTGCCTTCACTTCTTAACTGGGCAAAGTCTAAAGGTCTGCCAGCAGTGAGACATTAGGGCCTTCTCAGGTCTTTACTGGGCTTGCATATAGCATGCACATGGCCTCATGGATTGCTAGGACTATTTCATGTCTTTTCATGTCTCTCTATGGACATCTTATTCTCCAATTTTCTATTTTGTGATTTTTAAATCAATTTATTGTTAACCCCAGCTGTTAACACTTCAGGAAGCTTTGATGTTAAACAATTGCCACTGATTGTTTTTGAGAAATGCCCTGTGGATAAGGCTATTTGCAGAAGTTGAGTTCAGATTCAGGTCAAATTAAAAAAAAAAAAAATGAGAGGGTAATTTTCACTGGGCTGCCAGACAAATAAGGTAGTGAAAATTATCTGGTACTGGGGCCTTGGGGAATTTCCAAACCCATTTCTCCCTGCTTCAGTAGCCACTAGTCTGCTGGTTTTCACAGTTCCTATAGCTACTATACTCTAGTAGCTACTACTATATTGGCTTTTAATAACACTTTGAAGCTGGAAAGGGAGTTATTGGATTAAGGAAAGTTAAAATGCCCTTAACCTCTTTGTTCTTACTGAGATTCAGTCATTGTTTTCTGACAAAAATTGCTCAGATTATTGAAATCCTATGTTTAATTTCGATAGTCTGAAAACATTGATTTTAACAGTTTTTTCCAGACTTCTCATTGCCTTTATTGAGAAACAGATTTTTGCAAGTCCTTAATGTCATTCTGAAAGTTTGGAAGCTTTCCAGCTTTCTTTGCTTTTGTATTAGCATGATTTATCTTTTAAAATTTTTTTGTTTTTATCCTATTTGTGTCTTTATTAAAGTCAGTTCTTGAAGACTGTATGTAGATAGATATTCAAAGATTGTCAAATTGCAGGCTTATCCAATTTGACATCTTTGTTTTTCAATTGGGATGTTAAAAAATTTAATTTTAAACTGTTTATTGATTTTATTAGATTAAAAGCTACTTATTTGCTCTTCTCTATTTGTTTCATCTATTCATTGTTCTTTGGAAGGAACGATGCTAAAGTTGAAACTCCAGTACTTTGGCCACCTCATGCGAAGAGTTGACTGATTGGAAAAGACTCTGATGCTGGGAGGGATTGGGGGCAGGAGGAGAAGGGGACGACCGAGGATGAGATGGCTGGATGGCCTCACTGACTCGATGGATGTGAGTCTGAGTGACCTCCGAGAGATGGTAATGAACAGGGAGGCCTGGTGTGCTGCGATTCATGGGGTCACAAAGAGTCGGACACGACTGAGCGACTGAACTGAACTGATTCATTGTTCTCTTTTATTGCCTTCTTTTGGATTGAGCATTTTTTATGATTTTATTTTATTTCTTTCACTGCCTTTTTGGCTCTAGTGCCTTGAGTTTTGCTTTGTTTTTAACAGGCCTACTTGTGGCCTACAGCATACACATTTAACTTATCAAAGTCTACTCTGAAACAACATTATTTCACAAATCGTATAAGAACCACAATTGTATACTTCTCTCATTTCTCCACTTCTGGTCTTTATTCTATTGCTATCATATAATTTATTTCTACATATGTTATAAATTCCATATTACATTTGTTATGCTTGCTTTAAAAGTCAATTATCTTTTAAAGAAATTTTAAGAAAAAATTTTAAAGCTCTTTTATATTCACCCACATAGTTATTATTTCCCATGCTTTTCAATTTTTGGTGTAGATACAGATTTCCATTTGATTATAGTTTCCTTCTTCCTGGAGACTTCCTTTAACTTCTTGTAGTTCAAATATGCTGGTATAATTTGTTTTCAGCTTTTGTATACTGAAAAAAATGTTTTGAAACTTCTTCTCTAGGTGTAGAATTCTAGATTGATAGGTTTTTCTTGCAGTACTTTAAAGCTATTTCTTCATCCTCTTCTGATTTGCATTGTTTCAGATAATAAATCTGTTCCCACTATCATCTTTATATTCTATATACAAGCTGTCTTTTTAAATCTGATTGATTTTTAAGATTTAAGGTTTCATCTTGAAAAGTGAAGGTGCTAATCACTCAGTCGTCTCTGACTTATGTGATCTCATGGACAGTGGCCCACCAGGCTCCTTTGTGCATGGAATTCTCCAGGAAAAAAATACTGGAGTAGACATTCCTTTCTCCAGGGGATCTTCCCAACTCAGAGATCAAATTCAGGTCTCCTGAATTTGCATTGCAGGCAAATTCTTTAAGGTTTTCTCTTAAATCTTATCAATAGTTCTAAGCAATTTGACTATGATATATTTTTGCCCCTATTTCTTGGATTTAGGATTTGTTGAGACTCTTGAATTTATTGTTTTCACCAATTTAGAAAATTTTTTATTCATTGGGCTTTCTTTCTTCCTAGTCATGCTACATAGCTTGCAGAATCTTAGTTTCCCAATCAGGGATTGAACCTAGGCCTTAGCAGTGAAAGTATTGAGTCCTAACCACTGAACTGCTAGGGAATTCCCTCATTAGTCTTTCAAATATTTCTTCTGCCTGCCCCTCATTTCTTTAGGGACTCTAATTATATGCATATTGGGTCATTTGAAGTTGGCCCCACCTCACTGATGTTTTGTTTTTTCAGTATTCTTTTTCTTTCTGTACATTTCCTTCTGTATAGTTTTCATTGCTATATCTTCAACTTTTCTAATTATTTTTCTGTTGTGTCTAATCTGTTATTATTCCTGTTGTGGACTGAATTGTGTCCCCCTCAAAGTTAATATTGCAAAGCCTTAATGTTATTTTATTTGGAGATAGGGCCTTTAAGGAAGTAATTAAGGTTAAAGGAGACTATAACAGTAGGGTCTTAATCTAAGAGGACTAGTGTCCTTATAGGAAGAGTTAGAAGGACTGCCCTGGTGGTTCAGTGGTTAAGAATCCATCTGCCAATGCAGGGGACTTGGGTTCAATCCCCAGTCTGGGAAGGTTCTACGTGCCATGGAGCAATTAAGCCTGTGCACAGAAACTGCTGATCCCACACTCTAGAGCCCATGAGCCTTCATACTGCAGCTGCTGAAGCCTGCATGCCTAAAGCCTGCACTCCACAACAAGGGAAGCCACTGCAGTGAGAAGTCCACCACAATTAAGAGCATCCCCCATGTGCCACAACTAGAGGACTGTGTGCAGCAGTGAAACCCCAGTGCAGCCAAAACTAAAATAAAACAACAACAAAAAGAGTAGCTAGATATACCAGGAGTACATGAATTCAGAGAAAAGGCCATGTGAGGACACAGCAATAAGGTGGCCATGCGCAACTGGTAGGAGAGTCCTTACCAGAAGCCAACTCTGCTGAGCACTCCATCTTAACTTCAGCCTCCAGAACAGTGAGAGAATAAACTTCTGTTGTTTAAGTGATCTAGTCAGTGGCATTCTGGTATGGTAGCCCTAGTGAACAATTAGAAATCCCATCCAGTCTATTTTCATCCCTAAAACTTCTATGTGAACTTTTAAAAAAGGCTTCCCTGTCTTTCAACATGTTCTAAATTTCCCATTGCTTTTAGAAATTATGACGTATATGCCTATCATTTGTGTCATTTCTGGGTATGTTTCCATTGACTTTTCTCCTCATTATGGTTTTTATTTTGCTGCTTATTTACATGTCTGGTCATTTTTAATTTAATGATAGATATTACAAATTTTATATTATTGGTTGCTGATTTTGGGGGGCAGTCTTTAAATATTGTTGAGTTTATTCTGATATGCTGTTAAGTTACTAGGAAACAGTTTGGTGCTTTCAAGGATTGCTTTTAGTTTTCTTAGGTAAAATCAGAACTGTCTGATTCTAGAGTTAAATTGGTCCCTCTACTGAGTTAATACTTACTAGTATTCTGGGCTTCCCTGGTGGCTCAGAGGTTAAAGCGTCTGCCTCCAACGCGGGAGACCCGGGTTCGATCCCTGGGTCGGGGAGATCCCCTGGAGAAGGAAATGGCAATCCACTCCAGTATTCTTGCCTGGAGAATCCCATGGACGGAGAAGCCTAGTAGGTTACAGTCCACGGGGTCGCAAAGAGTCGGACACGACTGAGCGACTTCACCTCAACCTCACTTCAGTATTCTATCTAAGCCCTGTGTATCACAAGCTTGTTCCACTCTGATTTGTTGGGAATATGAACTATTTTTAATCCTGTGTATTTAATTATTCTGCTGTTTCTGCCCATTTGTTTTTCCACTGGTTTATGACTTTTTCACACCTGTACATTGATCAGCATTCAACTGAAGACTGAAGAGAACTCCTCTGTAGATTGTGCAGTTCTCTTCTCTCCAGTAATTTACCCTATGAGTTAAAGATGCCTTGACTTTTTCAAATTCTCACCTATAGCTCTTCAACTCAAAGAGACCCTGGGCTTTCTCTTCACTTCACTGAGGTCTAGAAAGTATGTGTGGTCAGTCGCTCAGTCATGTCTGACTATTTGTGACCCTGTGAACTGCCTTCTCTGTTACAAACCTCCATTCATAGTTCTTCAGGCAGTCTATCAGATCTAATCCCTTGAATCTATTTGCCACTTCCAATGTGTAATCGTAAGAGATTTGATTCAGTTCATACCTGAATGGCCTAATGGTTTTCCCTACTTTCTTCAACTTAAGTCTGAATTTCACAATAAGGAGTTCATGATCTGAGCCCCAGTCAGCTCCTGGTCTTGTTTTTGCTGACTGTATAGAGCTTCTCCCAGAGAAGGCAATGACACCCTACTCCAGTACTCTTGCCTGGAAAATCCCATCGGGGGAGGAGCCTGGTAGGCTGCAGTCCATGGGGTTGCAAAGAGTCAGACACGACTGAGTGATTTCACTTTCACACATTGGAGAAGGAAATGGCAACCCACTCCAGTGTTCTTGCCTGGAGAATCCCAGGGATGGGGGAGCCTGGTGGGTTGCCATCTCTGGGGTCACACAGAGTTGGACATGACTGAAGTGACTTAGCAGTAGCAACAGCATAGAGCTTCTCCATCTTCACCTGCAAAGAATATAATCAATCTGTTTTCAGTATTGATCATCTGGTGATGTCCTTGTGTGGAGTCATCTCTTGTATTGTTGGAAGAGGGTTTTGCCATGACCAGTGTGCTGTCTTGGCAAAAATCTGTTAGCCTTTGCTCTGCTTCATTTTGTACTCCAAGGCCAAACTTTCCTGTTATCCAGGTATCTCTTGACTTCCTACTTTGATGATTAAACTTTAAATTATTCCTGCCAAAATGAAGTTTCTGTATCTTGATCTGGGTGCTGATTATTTGAATGTGTTCATTTTGTGAAAAATACATCAAGTTGTGCACTTGATTTAGCCACTGTGCACATTGAATTATGCACTTTTCTGTATGAATGTTTTATCTCAAAAAAGTTTATTTAAAAAATGATTTATTACAAGCCTATGTAGAAAGCATTCTTATCTGCCCCCAATCTATTCTAAATTTTAACTCAGTTCAGTTCAGTCACTCAGTCGTGTCTGACTCTTTGCGACCCCATGAATCACAGCACGCCAGGCCTCCCTGTCCATCACCAGCTCCTGGAGTTCACTCAGACTCACGTCCATCGAGTCTGTGATGCCATCCAGCCATCTCATCCTCTGTCGTCCCCTTTTCCCCCTGCTCCCAATCCCGCCCAGCATCAGAGTCTTTTCCAATGAGTCAACTCTTCGCATGAGGTGGCCAAAGTACTGGAGTTTCATCTTGAGCATCTTTCCTTCCAAAGAAATCCCAGGGCTGATCTCCTTCAGAATGGACTGGTTGGATCTCCTTGCAGTCCAAGGGACTCTCAAGAGTCTTCTCCAACACCACACTTCAAAAGCATCAATTCTTCGGCGCTCAGCCTTCTTCACAGTCCAACTCTCACATCCATACATGACCACTGGAAAAATCATAGCTTTGACTAGATGGACCTTAGTCGGCAAAGTAATATCTCTGCTTTTGAATATGCTCTCTAGGTTGGTCATAACTTTCCTTCCAAGGAGTAAGAGTCTTTTAATTTCATGGCTGCAATCACCATCTGCAGTGACTTTGGAGCCCCCCAAATTGAAGTCTGACACTGTTTCCACTGTTTCCCCATCTATTTCCCATGACGTGATGGGACCAGATGCCATGATCTTCGTTTTCTGAATGTTGAGCTTTAAGCCAACTTTTTCACTCTCCACTTTCACCAAGAGGCTTTTTAGTTCCTCTTCACTTTCTGCCATAAGGATGGTGCAATTAAATATATCCTAATATGCAGTCCATTTCATTTATTAATTTATTGACATAGTTTTTCATAATAATCTCCTATAATATTTAGACTTTAATGTAAAATATATTGTCCCCTTTTCATTTCTGATATTATTCATATGTAAACTTATTTATTATTTGTATGTTTGTCTATTTTAATGTCTGCTTTGTTTTTATAGATCCCTCAATGGTGTCATTTTTCCCCTCTATTTCACTAATTTATGTTTAAAAATTTTTTTCTTTGTTATACTTTGATTTTACTCTTCTTTTTAAGATCATCTCTTATTCTTTTCTGATTTACATTTAAGTTGTGATATGTTTCCATTGAATTTCTTTTTATTTATCCTCCCTGAATTTTGTTGGACTTTCTGGATCTGAGGATTGATATCTCTCAACAATCCTGAAAATTCTTGATCCTTTTCCTTGAAATTTATCCTCAGTAACCCTGGAGGCTTTGGTTGAAAATATGCTGTTCCTAAGATAGCTTGTATTTGTTTCTGTCAGTTGTCACATTTCTACTTGAATTTTTTCTAACTACACCAGCAACAGAAATTCAGACCAAAAATCTTTTGAGAACTGTGTTTTGGTTATCTTTTGTGTAACAAATTATATAACTTAGCAGCTTAAAAAATTAGCATTTATTATTTCTCCAAGGTCTTTGTAAATCTGAGAGTAGCTCTATCTCACTGTCTCACCTGTGGTTGCATTCAAGATGCCAGCAAGTACTCTAGTCACCTAAAAGTTAAATAACTGGGGCTGGAGGATATATTAATACTTCCAAAGTGGCTGACTCACAGGCCTAGCAAACTAGTGGTAGTTTCTAGGAGGAAGCCTCAGTTTTTTGCCTCTCTGTAAGATTGGTTGAGAGTCTTCATTCAGTTCAGTTCAGTTCAGTCGCTCAGTCGTGTCCGACTCTTTGCGACCCCATGAATCGCAGCACGCCAGGCCTCCCTGTTCATCACCATCTCTCGGAGTTCACTCAGACTCACATCCATCGAGTCAGTGATGCCATCCAGCCATCTCATCCTCGGTCGTCCCCTTCTCCTCCTGCCCCCAATCCCTCCCACCATCAGAGTCTTTTCCAATGAGTCAACTCTTCGCATGAGGTGGCCAAAGTACTGGAGTTTCAGCTTTAGCATCATTCCTTCCAAAGAAATCCCAGGGTTGATCTCCTTCAGAATGGACTGGTTGGATCTGGTGACAATATACAGCCTTGACGCACTCCTTTTCCTATTTGGAACCAGTCTGTTGTTCCATGTCCAGTCCTAACTGTTGCTTCCTGACCTGCATACAGATTTCTCAAGAGGCAGGTTAGGTGGTCTGGTATTCCCATCTCTTTCAGAATTTTCCACAGTTTATTGTGATCCACACAGTCAAAGGCTTTGGCATAGTCAATAAAGCAGAAGTAGATGTTTTTCTGGAACTCTCTTGCTTTTTCCATGATCCAGCGGATGTTGGCAATTTGATCTCTGGTTCCTCTGCCTTTTCTAAAGCCAGCTTGAACATCAGGGAGTTCACGGTTCACGTATTGCTGAAGCCTGGCTTGGAGGATTTTGAGCATTACTTTACTAGCATGTGAGATGAGTGCAATTGTGCGGTAATTGGAGCATTCTTTTGCATTGCCTTTCTTTGGAATTGGAATGAAAACTGACCTTTTCCAGTCCTGTGGCCACTGCTGAGTTTTCCAAATTTGCTGGCAGATTGAGTGCAGCACTTTCACAGCATCATCTTTCAGGATTTGAAACAGCTCAACTGGAATTCCATCACCTCCACTAGCTTTGTTCGTAGTGAGTCTTCATTACATGGAGCTAATTTCTTCCAGCATGAGTTTTCCAAGAAAAAAACAAAGTAGGAACCACAATATTTTATGTGATCTAGCAATCATTTCTGTAACTTTCTA
The DNA here is from genome assembly GCA_006410635.1 of Cephalophus harveyi. NCBI lineage: Eukaryota > Metazoa > Chordata > Mammalia > Artiodactyla > Bovidae > Cephalophus > Cephalophus harveyi. The sequence goes on along the minus strand of SJYT01074083.1, from coordinate 175,516 downwards.
TTACTGAAGGAAGTCTATTCAATGTAGGAGGTGACTACATACAAGAGTGTAAATGTCAGAAGGCAGAGATCACTGGGAAAATCTTAGATGCCATGAAAAGGCAAAAAGATATAACACTGAAAGATGAGTCCCCTAAGTCAATAGGTGTCCAGTATGCTACTGAGGAAGAGCAAAGAAATAGCTCCAGAAAGAATGAATATGATGAGCCAGCCAGAAACGACACCCAGTTGTGGATGTGTCTGGCAGTGAAAGTAAGGTCCAATGCTATAAAGAAGAATAGACACCTGCAATATTAGATTCATGAACCAAGGTAAACTGGATGTGGTCAAACAGGAGATGGGAAGAAAAAACATTGACATTTTAGGAATCAGTGAACTAAAGTGGATGGGAATGGGTGAATTTAATTCAGATGACCATTATATTTACTACTGTGGGCAAGAATCCCTTAGAAGAAATAAGTAGCCCTCATAGTCAACAAAAGTCAAAACATTGTAATTGGGTGCAGTCTCAAAAATGACAGAATCATCTTGATTCCTTTCCCAGGCAAACCATTCAATATCACAGTAATAGAAGTCTATGTCCCAACCACTAATGCCAAAGAAGCTGAAGATGAACAGTTCTATGAAGACTTAAAAGACCTTCTAGAACTAACACCAAAAAAAGATGTTCTTTTCATCATAGGGGTTTGGGATGCAAAAGGAGGAAGTCAAGAGGTACCTAGAGTAACAGGCAAGTTTAGCCTTGGAGTACAGATTGAAGCAGGGCAAAGGCTAACAGAGTTTTGCAAGGGAATGAACGGGTCATAGTAAAAACCCTCTTCCAACAACACAAGAGATGACTCTACACAGGCACATCACCAGATGGCCAATACCAAAATCAGGTTGGTTATACCCTTTGAAGGCAAAGTTGGAGAAGCACTATACAGTCAACAACAACAAAAAAAAGACCTGGAGCTGACTGTGGCTTAGATCATGAGCTCCTTATAGCAAAATTCAGACTTAAAATGAATAAAGTAGGGAAACCACTAAACCATTCAAGTATGAATGGAATCAAATCTTTATGATTGTACAGTGGAAGTGACAAATAGATTTAGGAGATTAGATCTGATAGAGTGACTGAAGAACTATGAATGGAGGTTCCTAAGATTGTGTAGGAGGTGATGACCAAAACCATGCCCAAGAAAAAGAGATGCAGGAAAGCAAAATGGCTGTCTGAGGAGGCCTTACAAATAGCTGAGAAAGGAAGAAAAGTGAAAGGCAAAGGAGAAAAGGAAAGATATACCCATTTGAACGCAGAGTTCCAAAGAGTAGCAAGGCGAGATAAGAAAGCTTTCTTCAGTGATCAATGCAAAGAAATAGAGGAAAACAATAAAATGGGAAAGGCTAGAGATCTCTCCTAGAAAATTTGAGACAGCAACTGAACATGTCATGCAAAGATGGGCTCGATAAAGGACAGAAATGGTAAAGACCTAACAGAAGCAGAAGATTCTAAGAAGAGATGGCAAGAATACACAGAAGAACTATACAGAAAAGATCTTAATGACCCAAATAAGCATGGCGGTGTAGTCACTCACCTAGAGCAAGATGTCCTGGAATGTGACTCAAGTGGGCCTTAAGAAGCATCACTACAAACAAAACTAGTGGAGGTGATAGAATTCCAGCTGAGCTATTTCAAATCCTAAAAGATGATGCTGTTAAAGGGCTGCACTCAATATGTCAGCAAATTTGGAAAACTCAGTAGTGGCCACAGGACTGGAAAAGGTCAGTTTTCATTAATCCCAAGGAAAGGCAATGCCAAAGAATGTTCAAACTACCATACAATTGCTCTCATGTCACATGCTAGCAAGGTAATCCTCAAAATACTTCAAGCTAGGCTTTAGTAGTACCTGAACCAAGAACTTCCAGATGTACAAGCCAGATTTAGAAAAGGCAGAGGAATCAGAGGTCAAATTGCCAATATCTGTTGGATCATAGAAATGCAAGAGAATTCCAGAAGAACTTCTACTTCTGCTTCACTGACTATGCTAAAGCCTTTGACAGTATGGATCACAACAAACTGTGGAAAATTCTTAAAGAGATGGGAATATCAGACCACCTGACCTGCCTCCTGTGAAACCTGTATGCAGGTCAAGAAACAAGTTAGAACTGGACAAGAAACAACACACTGCTTCCAAATTGGGAAAGGAGTACATCAAGGCTGTATATCATCACCCTGCTTATTTAACTTCTATGTAGAGCATATCATGTGAAATGCTTGTCTGGATGAAGCACAGCTAGAGTCAAGATTGTAGGGAGAAATATTAATAATCTCAGATATGCAGATGATACCACTGTAAATGCAGAAAGCAAAGAGGAACTAAAGAACCTCCTGATGAAGGTGAAAGAAAGAGTGCAAAAGCTGGCTTAAAACTCAATATGCAGAAAACTAAGATCATGGCATCTGGTCTCATCACTTCATGGCAAATAGATGGGGAAACAGTGGAAACAGTGACAGACTTTATTTTCTTGGGCTCCAAAATCACTGCAGATGGTGACTGCAGCCATGAAATTAAAAGGTGCTTGCTCCTTGGAAGAAAAACTATGACAAACCTAGACAGCGTATTAAAATGCAAAAAATCATTTTGCCAACAAAGTCTGAATAGTCCAAGCTATAGCTTTTCCAGTAGTCATGTATGGATGTTATAGTTGGACCATAAAGAAGGTTGAGAACCAAGGAGTTGATTCTTTCAACGTGTGATGCTGGAGAAGACTCTTAAGAGTCCCTTGGACAGCAAGGAGATAAAACCAGTCAATCCTAAAGAAAATCAATCCTGAACATTCATAGGAAGGACTGATGCTGAAGCTGAAACTCCAGTACTCTGGCTATCTGATACAAAGGGCTGACTCACTGGAAAAGATCCTGATCCTGGGAAAGACTGAGAGCAGGAAGTGAAAGGAGTGACAGAGGATGAGATGGTTGGATAGTATCATCAACTGAATAGACATGAGTCTGAGCCAACTCTGAGTAACAGTGAAGGACAGGGAAGCCTTGTGTGCTGCAGTGCATGGGGTTGGGAAGAGTTGGACATGACTTAGTGACTGAGCTACATTCATAGGTAGCTTTTTCATGTAAATTATCCAGGGAGATTTTCTTCTCTTTCTTTCCAGCATTTAGGTCAAACTGGGTGGGCTTCCTTGTCAACTGTTTTTTTTTTTTAAACAACATAATTTGATTTCTGTTTACTCTACCACTGAGGGCTCTCTCCTTTGAGTCCTAACTGTAAGAAAGCATCTTTTATTAACTTGGGCCTTCCCTGTGGCTCAAATGGTAAAGAGTCTGCCTGCAATGCAGGAGACCCAGGTTTGATCCTGGTGTCAAGAAGATCCCCTGGAGAAAGAATGACTTCCCACTTCATTATTCTTGCCGGGAGAATCCCATGGATGGAGTAGCCTGGTGGGCTACAGTCCATGGGGTCACAAAGAGTTGGGCACAAGCAAGTGACTCTCACACACACATCCCTAGTAAATTATCTTTAATTTACTATTGAGAGGTCTTTTGTTCCATAGAGCTGTCAAAACAGAAGTTAGGGGGAGCTCCCTGGTGGCCGAGTGGCTAAGATTCTGGGCTTTCATAGCCATATCTGAAGCTTAATCCCTGGTCAGAAAACCTCAGTGGATGCTAGAACATTGAATTTCTAGAATTTCTTTTGCAACTCATTATGGGAATTTGGTGATTTCTTTTATGCCAGTCTGATAACACATTGAAAAGGTTTTTAAAGATAATATTTCACTCAGAATTTTAATTGAAACAGTAGATTTGTTCAGATTAACTCTCCATTATATAGTCAGAAATAGAATATAATTAAAGTGTTTCCTTGAATTTGCATTATTTATTATTTGCTAATTTTTTAAAAGAGATCTTTTTCCTCTTTAACCTCAAT
>SJYT01074083.1:144441-170715 GCA_006410635.1 Cephalophus harveyi | reverse complement strand
CAAATAATATTCCATATTTTAAAATACTATCTTGATTTATTTACTTCAACTATATATCTTGATCTTTCCATTTAAGTCTATAGAGAGAGGTGTGTTTTAAAATTTTCAAACGTGTGCTTTTAAAATTATCTTTTTATTATTAATTTCTAATTTTATCTCATTATGATCAGAAAATGTAGCCCACATAATAAAATTTTTTTCCTTGCTTCCTAGCTTTGTATGTGCAGGGATGTTGCTATGTAAAATATCCCCACCCAACTCATCTGTTTAGCTTGTGATCCTGGAGAATGATTGTGGGTCATAAAATTTATCAGATAGTGTATTCCAGTTATAGATATCATTGTATACAAGGTATATTGCTCCAGTTCACTTCAGTTGCTCAGTCGTGTCTGACTCTTTGTGACCCCATGGCCTGCAGCACACCAGGCCTCCCTGTCCATCGCCAACTCCCAGAGCTTACTCAAACTCATGTCCATTGAGTCAGTGATGCCATCCAACCATCTCATCCTCTGTCGTCCCCTTCTGCTCCCGCCTTCGATCTTTCCCAGCATCAGGATCTTTTCCAATGAGTCAGTTCTTTGAATCAGGTGGCCAAAGTATTGGAGTTTCAGTTTCATCATCGGTCCTTTCAATGAATATTTAGGACTGATTTCCTTTAGGACAGACTGGTTGGATCTCCTTACAGTCCAAGGGACTCTCAAGAGTCTTTTCCAATACCACAGTTCAAAAGCATCAATTCTTCAGTGCTCAGCTTTCTTTATAGTCCAACTTTCACATCCATACATGACTATTAGAAAAACCATAGCTTTGATTAGATGGACCTTTGTTGGTAAAGTAATATCTCTGCTTTTTAATATGCTGTCTAGGTTGGTCATAACTTTTTGTCCAAGGAGCAAGGACCTTTTAATTTTATGGCTGCAGTCACTATCTGCAGTGATTTTGGAGCCCCCCAACTAAAGTCTGTCACTGTTTCCACTGTTTCTCCATCTATTTGCCATGAAGTGATGGGACCAGATGCCATGATCTTAGTTTTCTGAATGTTGAGTTTTAAGCCAACTTTTTCACTCTCCTCTTTCATTTTCATCAAGAGGCTCTTTAATTCTTCTTCATTTTCTGCCATAAAGGTGGGATCATCTACATTTTTGAGGTTATTGATATTTCTCCTGGCAATCTTGTGCTTCATCCAGCCCAGCATTTCTTATGATGTACTCTGCATATAAGTTAAATAAGCAGGGTGACGATATACAACCTTGATTTACTTATTTCCCAATATGGAACCAGTGTGTTGTTCCATGTCCAGTTCTAACTGTTGCTTCCTGACTTGCATACAGATTTCTCAGGAGGCAGGTCAGGTGGTCTGGTATTCCCATCTCTTTAAGAATTTTCCACAATTGTGTTCCACACAGTCAAAGGCTTTGGTGTAGTCAATAAAGCAGAAGGAGATGTTTTTCTGGAGCTCTCATGCTTTTTCAATGATCCAAAAGATGTTGACAATTTGATGTCTGGTTCCTCTGCCTTTTCTAAATCCAGCTTGAACATCTGGAAGTTCACGGTTCATGTACTGTTGAAGTATATTGCTTGGACCAAATCAAAATAGCTTTTATGCACCTATTAATTTTGCAAGGGAGTTTTTGAAAAATTTATATCAGTTTGCAATGATCACCAGATGCCATTTGCTTTGACCTAGAAAAGTCTAAATATTAAATAAATATTTAAAATAATATTAAATAGTTAAATAATATTTAAAACAATATTAAATAGTTAAATAATATTTAAAACTAAATATTACAAAACAAAGATCATGGTATCTGGTCCCATTACTTCATGGCAAATAAGAGGGGAAAAGGTGGAAGTAGTGACAGATTTCCTCTTCTTGGGCTCTAAAATCACTGTGGATGGTGACTGCAGCCATGAAATCAGAAGATGATTGCTGCTCAGCAGGAAAGCTATGACAAACCTAGACAGTGTGTTGAAAAGCAGAGACATCACTCTGCTGACATAGGTCTGTATAGTCAAGCCAATGGTCTTCCCAGTGGTCATGTACTGTTGGGGAGAGCTGGACTGTAAAGAAGGCAGAGTGCCAAAGAATCAATGCCTTCAAACTGTGGCGTTGGAGAAGACTCTGGGGAGACCCTTGGACTACATGGAGATGAAACCAGTCAATCCTAAAGGAAATCAGTCTTGAAAATTCAATGGCAGGACAGATACTGAAGCTGAAGCTCCAATACTCTGGTCACCTAATGTGAAGACCTGACTCATTAGAAAAGAACCTGATGCTGGCAAGATTGAAGGCAAGAGGGTAAGGGGATGACACAGGATGAGATGTTTGGATGGCATCGCCGACTCAGTGGACATGAGTTTCAGCAAGCTCTGGGAGACTGTGAAGGACAGGGAAGCCTGGCATGCTGTAGTCCATGGGGTCGCAGAGTCAGACGTGACTGAGCCACTGAACAGCAACAAATCATCACAAGTGTTTTGTAGTTCACACAGATTTGATTGGCTTGTATTTTAATAGCACAAACATTTTTCTACCCACCAATCAGTTCCTTAAAGAACTACATAATGAAATATTCATTTTCTTCTAGAATTTAAATTCTTAGCCCGGTTCTACATGCTCACTAAATCCTCTAGTTCTGCCAGTTCTGCTGCTGTCTCCAAGGGTTCCACACATGTGGACTTCAATCAGTGCCATAGTGAAATGTTCAGGATGCAGCACCAGTGTATGCCCGGAGGCCACCTGAGGCCTGTGAAGAGGCATAGTGAGGAAGGTGTCTTGACATAGTGCATATCTCTGCTTAAGGCCCAAAGTGTGCAAGGGTGCAGCTTTGCTTTGTAGAAAAATAAGCTGCAATGTCCTGACATAAACTGTAGTTGCCTGCCAAAGTCAAAATATGAGGAGACAAAATATGAAGACTTAAAGCCTCTTGCAGAAGTTAAAAGCTGTGAAAACCCTCTTGGCATAATACAACCTCTTAAATAGCTAAGGTTAAAACATGTTCAGTATACTCTACAGTTCAAAGATACACACTTTACCTCACCCAAAGCCTCTTTGTGGATATATTTTGTCATCCAGAATTTAACTCCCTATTTATTTACCGATAGTTGCAGGCTCGGTTGCTCAGTCATGTCTGACTCTTTGCAACCCCAGGGACATTTCAGATGTTGGGGTCTTTGATGTTACACCTCTTAAATGTGGGCCTCCTTACAATGCAGGAGACACAAGAGATGTGGGTTTGACCCCTGGGTCAGGAAGATCCCTTGGAGTAGCAGCCCACTCCAGAATTCTTGCCTGGAAAATTCCATGGACAAAGGAGCCTGGCTGACTACAGTTCAGACAAAGGCCTGGCTTGCCTCCCTAGAGGCGAGGCCTGCCCCTGTATCTTACAGCATCGAAGAGAATAACCAGCAGTTTCTGCTCGCTAAAAGCCAGCCACCTTCCCAGATGAAGAGATGAAACTACTCAGGCCCATTTTTTCAAACTCATCACTAAAGTAGCCCCCACGAGTGGGGGTACCTGAATCTTAAGTGCACATTAAAAAATATTCTAGGTGGCAAATAGGAAATAAACATAATGCACTTTGCCTGGTGAAGTACTGTTATCAAGTCCAATCTCATAATGCTTGCCAAATGACAGAAGAATAAATCAAAAAGTAAGAATAGTGACTATTAACAAAGCAGGCAGACTGAGAAGACAGTGGGCTAGTGTTCCGCACAACTATCTCACCTGAATTATAATTCGGTATTTTCTTCTACTAAGAGACTTCTTGGTGCTCCCAGCCCCCAGAGGGCCTGTGATAAGCCTTTGTACTTGCAGTTATTCTGGTGTGTCTGGTCATGATGGTCCTATAAACCTCCAACAAGATAAATTTTCTGCTCTGCAACTTTCTATCTCTATATGAATGAAAAATATTGTGGCTTTAAAGAGCAAGCTGGGAAGGGAGAGTCTTGTGAAAGGACTCTAGGCAAAATTCTTTGACAAAGGTGCAGAGCCAGTTTGACTAAGCGCACCAACAGAGCACAAAGGTGCTGGAGGAACGGGTCCAGGATGGCATTGGGTTTGTTCTTCTCTGTTAGGGTATGATAATTGTCTCAACAAAAAAGCATTTATGGGATTGAGTCACTTTTTTCATGTATTACCTTTTACTGGAAAAAATGACTGACAGACCATTGTTATAGAGACTTGGGTATTGGCAGACATTTTCTTGAAAATGAACAAAATGAGCCTATTGACAGTATTTGTTGCTAGTAAAAACTTTGAGATTTCAAGTGAAAATGAAAATTTGTGAATTTAGAAAAGTTGTGACTGCCACTTTGAGCTCAGATCCTTAATACTTAAAGGCTTTTCTGATATAAGTGCTAATGTAAATTAAAGTGATTTTTTCCTATATTGTTTAATGAAATATGTTAACAGTTGGAAGATACACACAACTCAGTGAGCCAATAATTTCCAAATGACCAAATGCATGATGATGTTACAAAATTATGACAGATAAAAATTCATTCAAAGTGAAAGATAGGTCAATAGATCCTTATTTAACAAAGTATGAATCGAAATCATTGAAAAGATTTTCGGTTTCATGATGCAATTAACCTTTAGGAAACTACCATTCATTGAATTTTGGTATAATATCAAAGAAGAATATCTTGAATTATCTTAAAATATTAAAATACTTCTCCACTTTTGATATTTTCATAATAGTGTGAGGCCAGATTTACTTTATGTATACTAACCACTACAACATATCACAACAGATTGAATGCAGAAGTGAATGAGTTATCTTCTATTAAGCTAGACATTAAACAGATTTGCAAAACAGTATTTTATTCTTCACCCAAAGAATGTTCCTGGGTGAAGACAACAAAAAAGTATTTTTGGATATGCAAGATCTCCATAAACAGAATATTTACTTGCCTTCGTCAAAGAAATTACTTGAAGATTTACTTCTGCCATTCAAGGTACGAATAATTATGACTATAAGAGTGGAGAAATTGGGTGATAAAAGGATTGTTTTGTGACTTATAAATTGCCTCCAAATTACTTGTACTATGGTTGGAAAAGGAGCAGTACCTTAAAAAGGAGAAGGAAAGCTGGACAAAAATGAGAAATTAACACATCACCTTGTCAGTCTCTCTGTTCAGAATGTTCTCTCCCTCTGTGCTCACCTTGAGTGAAAGTCACTCAGTCGTGTCCAACTCTTTGCGACCCTGTGGACTATATTGTCCATGGAATTCTCCAGGCCAGAATACTGGAGTGGGTAACCTTTCTTTTCTCCAGGGGATCTTCCCAATCCATGGATAGAACCCAGGTCTCCTGCATTGCCTGTGGATTCTTTACCAGCTGAGCCACAAGAGAAGCCCATGCTCATCTTAATCCTCTTTATATTTCAAAACAAAGGTCAGATTCCATATAGGATCAGAGTATCTTGGTACTGGAAAGGAACAGGAGGATAGGAAAATAATTTATATTGAGATCTATTATTATGTACCTATCTGCATATTTTAAATCCATTCACATTTAATCCTTATAGAAAACCAGAAGAATAAGTCTTGTCCTCATTTTATAGAAAAGGAAATAGAAGTTCAGAGAAGATACACCATTTGCCCACTGTCATTTTACTAGCTAGAAGTATACTGGGGACTCAATCCCAGATCTATTTTACTTTGAAGTCCATGTCCTCTGTGTTTCACTATACTTAAAGTTCATTTAATCTAAATAAATCCTACTGAACTGTTGCTTAAATTCTCCTTAAGACATACTCATGAATGGTTATTGGTTCAATTACCTCCAGGGACAAATAATTCCACACATTTAAATACTGTCCATTATATCTATTGACTACATTAAAGTTTCTCTCAGTATTACGCTGATGTAATTTTTCTGAAACCCTTACCCGTAAATCCAAATAATACCCTATCGGGTTATGTATAATGAGCTGGTGGGAGAGACTGTTAGTGGGATATCTCTTCTTTTCTTCTTAAAAGGGAGTAGAACTTTAACTCAGCACAGAGACAGATATAGCATGCAGCCCGTGAAGCCACAGATTGAAGTTTACCTCCCTGAGGCTTGGTGAGTGCTGGCAGCTGCTGGGAGTTGTGAAGTACTCTAAAAATAACTTTTCAATTACGAAGCAAGTCTGGCGAATTGGCTAAAGAGATCTCAGAAGAAAGAGACTTGAAATTCCAAGTTCAGTTCAGTTCAGTTCAGTGGCTCAGTCATGTCCTACTCTTTGGTACCCCAGGTACTGCAGCACACCAGGCCTCCCTGTCCATCACCAACTCCCAGAGTTTACCCAAACTCATGTCCATTGAGTTAGTACTATCCAACCATCTCATCCTCTGTCATCCCCTTCTCCTTCGGCCTTCAATCTTTCCCAGCATCAGGGTCTTTTCCAATAAGTCAGCTCTTTGAATCAGGTGGCCAAAGTATTGGAGTTTCAGCTTCAGCATCGGTCCTTCCAATGAATATTTAGGACTGATTTCATTTAGGACAGACTGGTTGGATCTCCTTACGGTTCAAGGGACTCTCAAGAGTCTTCTCCAACACCACAGTTTAAAAGCATTAATTCTTTGGTGCTCAGCTTGCTTTATAGTCCAACTCTAACATCCACACATGACCACTGGAAAAACCATAGCTTGGACTAGACAGACCTTTGTTGGCAAAGTAGTGCCCTGCTTTGTAATGTACTGTCAAGGCTTGTCATAGCTTTTCTTCCAAGGAGCAAGCATCTTTTAATTTCATGGCATCTTTTTAATTTCAGTCACCATCTGCAGTGATTTTGGAGCCCCCAAAAATTAAGTCTGTCACTGTTTCCATTGTTTCTCCATCTATTTGCCATGAAATGATGAGACTAGATGCCATGATCTTAGTTTTCTGAATGTTGAGCTTTAAGCCAACTTTTTCACTTTCTTCTTTCACTTTCATCAAGAGGCTCTTTAGCTCTTCTTTGCTTTCTGCCATAAGAGTTATATCACCTGCCTATCTGAGGTTATTGATATTTCTCCTGGCAATCTTGATTCCAGCTTGTGCTTCTTCCAGCCCAGTGTTTCTCATGATGTACTCTGCATATAAGTTAAATAAGCAGGGTTACAGTATACAGCCTTGACACACTCCTTTCCCAATTTGGAAACAGTGTGCTATTCCATGTCCAGTTCTAACTGTTGCTTCCTGACTTGCAAACAGATTTCTCAGGAGGCAGGTCAGGTGGTCTGGTATTCCCATCTCTTTAAGAATTTTCTACAGTTTGTTGTGGTCCACACAGTCAAAGGCTTTGATGTAGTCAATAAAGCAGGAGATGTTTTTCTGGAACTCTCATGCTTTTTCAATGATCCAGGGGATGTTGGCAATTTGATGTCTGGTTCCTCTGCCTTTTCTAAATCCAGCTTGAACATCTGGAAGTTCACGGTTCACATACTGTTGAAGCCTGGCTTGGAGACTTTTAAGCATTACTTTCCTAGCCTGCGAAAGGAGTGCAATTGTATTTTAACATTCTTTGGTATTGCCTTTCTTTGGGATTGGAATGAAAAATGTCCTTTTCCAGTCCTGCAGCTACTGCTGAGTTTTCCAAATTTGATGACATATTGAGTGCAGCACTTTAACAGGATCATCCCTTAGGATTTGAAATAGCTCAACTGGAATTCTATCACCTTCACTAGCTTTGTTCATAGTGATGCTCCCTAAGGCCCACTTGACTTCGAATTCCAGGATGTCTGGCTCTAGTTGAGTTATCACACCATCATGGTTATCTGGGTCATGAAGATCTTTTTGTACAGTTCTTCTGTGTATTCTTGCCACCTCTTCTGAATATCTTCTGCTTCTGTTAGGTCCACACCATTTCTGTCCTTTATTGAGCCCATCTTTGAATGAAATGTTCACTTGGTGTTTCTAATTTTCTTGAAGAGATCTCTAGTCTTACCCATTCTATTGTTTTCCTCTATTTCTTTGCATTGATCACTGAAGAAGCCTTTTTTATCTCTCCTTGCTATTCTTCGGAACTCTGCATTCAGATGCTTATATCTTTCCTTTTCTCTTTTGCCTTTAGCTTCTCTTCTTTTCTCAGCTATTTGTAAGGCCTCCTCAGACAACCATTTTGCCTTTTTTGCAGTGCTTTTTCTTGGGGATGGTCTTGATCACTGCCTCCTGTACAGAGTCACCAACCTCTGTCCATAGTTCTTCAGGGACTCTGTCTATCAGAGCTAATCCCTTGAATCTATTTGTCACTTCCACTGTATAATCATAAAAGATTTGATTTAGGTCATACCTGAATGGTGTAGTGGTTTTCCCTACTTTCTTCAATTGAAGTCTGAATTTTGCAATAAAGAGTTCATGATCTGAGCCACAGCAGCTCCGGTCTTGTTTTTGCTGACTGTATAGAGCTTCTCCATCTTTGTCTTCAAAGATTTTGGTACTAACCATCTGGTGATGTCCATGTGTAAAAACTCCAAAGGTCCAGTAATTTTTTGTGATTTTTTTTCTCATACTTAACAAATATTTGCTTTTGTACTGTAAAATTTTGTACCATAAAATTTAAATTAGTCGTGTCCAATTCTTTGTGACACTATGGACTGTGGCCTGCCAGGCTCCTCTGTTTGTGGAATTTTCCAGGCAAGTATATTGGAGTGGATTGCCATTTTCTCCTCCAGGTGATCTTTCCAACCCAGGGTTCAAACATTGCAGGCAGATTTTTTTACCTCTTGAGCCACCAGGGAAGTCTGGTATTGACATGTGAAAACTTAATTTCTATTTCAATTAACCCATTGTTATTTTGGATCTTTATCACAGTAGCTAGACCAAAATCATGGTACAGAATGTTTAATTTTTATTCTGCCATGTGATACACCACCAAAACCTGTTAGGGAAATTAAATGATTCGTCTTGTTTAGGCTTCAGAGACAAAGCAAAGCAGCCCTCAGACTTGCTTCTAACCTCCCTGGACACTGCCCTGACTTGGAGTGACTGTGAGTGACTGCTTGCTCTGAGTGCAAGACCTGCAGAATCACAGATAAGATGGATCTTGAGATTGTTGAGCCCCTGGAGGGGGCCTGGTCAACCAAGCCCCAGGCTTTACTACATTCCAAGTTTTACACAACAAAACAAATAGCATTAACATGGAACTAGAGCAGCAATTTGGTCACAGACTGATGATGATATCAGTTTGTGACCGTCCTGGGATTGTAAGTGGGAAGCCTGGCCTGGGCAGATGTGCTGCCTGAGACCTCTTCCCAGTCGGGACTCCAGATGAGCTGGCCATGGGACTTCCTGGAGCTGACTAAATCTGGATGTTAAAACCCAGTTTGGTGGTGTATCCTCTGCTGTTTCTATTTCTCTTTTCTTTTAATGTTAGTATATTGAAATTAAGCTCTATAATTCTCTAATAAATATCTGTATTATTTATTTGTATATAACAAGTGGCTTATTTTGTTAACAAATCCTTTGAACCTAAGACCAAAGTGAAAACTTTCAACAAAACACCACCCAACCACACTCCACAGTCAGCTGGTCCAGGGAGAGGTGTGACCCAGGCCCGACTAGTAATTTTTTGTCCATGATTTTCAAGCTGTGTCTGTTAAAAGAGTCAGTCTCTTTGTTTACCTGCATTTAAAGGTCAAAAAACTAAGATCATGGCATCCAGTCCCATAAGTTCAGGGCAAATAGATGGGGAAAAAATGGAAGCAGTGACAGGCTTTCTTTCCTTGGACTCTTTCCTTGGGCTTACTGTGGAGGGTGACTGCAGCCATGAAATTCAAAGACTCTTGCTCCTTGGATGAAAAGCTATGATAAACCTAGGCAGTGTATTAAAAAGCAGAGACATCACTTTGCCAACAAAGGTCCAGATAGTCCAAGCTATGGTTTTTCCAGTAGTCATGTAGAGATGGGAGAATTGGACCATAAAGAAGGCTGAGCATCAAAGAACTGATGCATTTGAACTGTAGTGTTGGAGAAGACTCTTGAGAGTCCCTTGGACTGCAAAGAGATCAAACCAGTCAATCCTAAAGGAAATCAGCCTTGAAAATTCATTGGAAGGACTGATGCTGAAGCTAAAGTTCCAATACTTTGGCCACCTGATGCAAAGAGTTGACTCATTGGAAAAGACCCTGATGCTGGGAAGGATTGAGGACAGGGGGAGAAGGGGACAACAGAGGATGAGATGGTTGGATGGCATCACTGACTTGATGAACATGAGTTACAGCCAACTCTGGGAGACAGTGAAGTACAGGGAAGCCTGGCGTGCTGCAGTCCATGGGATGCAAAGAGTTGGACATGACTGAGCAACTGAACAACATCGAAAACCATGTCGCATAGGACCACCTGATGTGTGTCTCTTTATAACGTCTTATTACTTCCATATGGAGGAAACCAGTAAGCTTCAAGAGAACGTGAGGAAAAGAGAAGAATTTATAAAAGCTGTCAAAGTCTGCCATTTCAGTTGTTACATTAGCCTAGATGCATTTCTGCTCTTCTTGTAGTTTGGTTCATCAAATCTTCCTTGACCACACAATTATACCAATATCCTTCTAAGAAATTCTTGGTTTTCTCCAAGGTAGTTAAATAGGATTTCTGTCTCTTGCAACCAAGAAGCCTACCTGTTAAACTCATTATACACTCTCCTATGGCATATATAAAACAAGCCAGGAAATTCCCACCCTGTGCCTTTTCATGTTAACAATTTGCCTATGACTATATCTTCTGAGCTTCTATATCCATAGATCCAATTGCCTAACTGACAGGATATCGCAGTCACCTCAAATTCACCATCAGCTCTCTCCTCTCAACCTCTGCCTCCAGGGTTTCCTGTCAGAGTAAGTGGCATCACTACTCACACTCAAGTCACAAAGTTGAAAGAGGTACATGCCTTATAAAACCTAACTTGCCCTGGGCTTTGCTTACCTCTAGTTTAAACATATGATGTTCCTGCCTCCATTTCCTAACCTCCAGCCACACTGGCTCATCTAAAACTAATGAGATGGTTGTTGGTGGTGATGGTTTAGTTACTGAGCCATATTTGAATCTGGAGATCCCATGGACTGTAGCCCACCAAGCTTTTTTGTCCATGGGAATTCCCAGGCAAGAATACTGGAGTGGGTTGCCATTTCCTTCTCCAATTAATGAGGTAACATCTCCTTTTCTCCCTGTATTCCTCCACCAACCCCATTTTGCATGGAACTTTCCTATGCAAAACCTTACCTCTGATGCAAAGTAATACTTAAAATGGAGAGCCAGGGAAGTCCCTAACCCCACAGGTTCCCTCCACCTTCCCTAGATCTTCTCTCAGAGATAGAAGCATCCTAATCCTCACACATCTAGGAGTCTGAAACAAGTGAAGTAGAAACAGGAAAATCTGCAGAGGTCATAGCTTTATAGTTCTATGAGTCAAGGGTCTTATTGACTTAGTTTTACATGGATTAACTTAGTTAGGGCCCAATCCCACTTAACAAATTAATGATTGGACCTCTGCTGCCGCCTTATTAAGGATTTTTTAAATTAATTAATCTATGTATTTGGGCTGTGCTGGGTCTTCTGCTGCGCAGGCTTTTCTCTAGCTGCGGTGAGCAGGCTCTACTCTTTGTTGCAATGCATGGGCTTCTCACTGTGGCGGCTTCTCCTGTTGCAGAGCATGGGTTTAGTAGCTGTGACACACAGGGTTAATTGCTCTATGGCATGTGGGATCTTCCCAGACCAGGGACCAAACCTGTGTCCCCTGTACTGACAAGTGGATTCACCACCACTGGACCACCAGGGAACTCCCTAGTAAGAAAATTGATCCCTCATGGTCCTTGGTCTCTCATCCTGCTCTCTTTATAATCAAAATATCTCAAAGAAGCGTCTGATTAGTGAGCCCACTTTCATGCCTGTGCCATAACTACAAGGGCCACTGAAACAGTGAGACACTGGCTTCTCTTTTGAGGAGATAGTACTCATAGTGGCAGAAAATCCCCTACAAAGAAAAGGTGATCAAAAGATGCAGGGGGACCTCAAGGCATAAGTTTGCCCTCCGCGTTGCTTAACCCAGTCAGCTCACCACATTCCTTTGGCCATGGAGATTACTTCATGATAAGCATCTGACCCATTTCAGTCCAAGGAGACGCGCAGAGTTTTGTGGGGTTATTGTTAAAGAAGATCTCTCATTCTTAAGCTAGCCCTCCCTCTTTCTGGACAGTGTGGTTTAGGGATGTGGGATCTGGAATTACTGCAGCAATTTTGTGACCATCAGAAAAGCTATGCCTAAGATAAAGCTAGCACAGCAGGATGCAGAGTGGAGATAAAGGAAAATAATGAGAAACTGGATTTTACTGATCCTGAAGTCTGCACGTTATACCTCTGAATCTTACAATTAATTGTGTGAGCTGATTTGTCATTTAAGCCTGCTTGAAGTTTTAATTTTCTAAAAAAACCCACACATCTGACAAAGGACTTGTATCCATAATATATAAACAACTTTCAAAGCTCAATAATAAACCAAGCTGATTAAGAAAATGCACAAAACATTTGAAGAGCTACTTCACCAGAGAAGATATGTAGAGGGCAAATAAACACAAGAAAAGATGATCAACTTTAGTTATCAGGAGCAAATTAAAACCACAATGAGAAACTACTACACATCTATCAGAATGGATAAAATTAAAAATCAGAGAGTAACAAGTGCTGACAAAGATACGTAGCAAGTAGAACTCTCACACATGCTGGTGGGAATAGAAAATGGAACAGCTACTATGGGAAAATTTGACACGTTCTTTATCTTTTTTTCTTATTAAAGGCTTTATATTTTTAGAACAACTTTAGGTTCATAGACAGTTACTTTTCAAGTTAAATATACAGTTCCTGTATGATTCATCAATCCCATGCCTATGTATTTAACCAAGAGAATAAAAAATTTATGTGCATACAAAACTTGTACATAAATGTTCATGATGGCTTTATTCATTGTCATGAAAAACTGGAAACAACCCAAATGTCCTTTAATTATTGAAAGAATAATCAAACTATGAGATATACATGAAATGGAACACAACTCAGCAAAAAAAGGAACAGACTCCTGACACACGCAATAGCGTGGATGGATCTCAAAGGCATCATGATAACTGAAAGAATCAAAATGCTACGGATGTGTGATTCCACTTATATGACATCTGAAATAAACAAAATTATAGGGACAAAAGACAGATCAGTGGTTGAGGGTGGAGGTGGGCTGGGAGAGATTGACTATAACAGGGTGGAATGAAAGGGTTTGCGAGGGGGGAGAAACTGTTCTATGTCTTGATTGTGGTGGTATTAACATAACTGCATAGCTTTGTCAAAGCTCATAGAACTGTACTCACAAAAACAGTGAATTTTACCATATGTAAAGTTTTTTAAGTGAATAATTTTTCTGAAGTTCTGCCCCTATGTGTGTATGCTCAGCCGCTTCAGTAGTGTCTGACTCTGTGCCACCCCATTGACTTAGCCTGCCAGGCTCCTCTATGGAGTTTTCCCAGTAAGAATACTGGAGTGTGTTGCCATGCCCTCCTGCAGGGGATCTTCTCGACCTAGGGATCGAGACCGTGTCTCCTGCATCTGCTGTGCTGCAGGAGGGTTCCTTACTGCTGAGCTAGCGGGGAGCCCCTGTCTCCACTGTGCCTCTCAATCTATTGGATAAAACAGTTCCAATCCTCAGGGAACTTTTCGGGCAACTGGTTAATAAAAGTACCTGCTCTAAGAATCAGTCTAACATAAGCTGCACACACCTAAACATATATCCAAGATAGAGAGACAAGGGCAAATGCATATGACTTCAAAAATTAATATATATAAATATTGAAATAAATATAACGAGGTAAATTTAGTGGGAGAACACTCCCTGGACAGGATAAGCAGAAGTTATAAGGATAAAGTCTTGCAAGGATCTGAAAGCACTTTGGAAAGTATGCATATGTATAAAAATGCAGATTTCATAATTTTTTTTTAACAGTCCTTACACAGTCTAGAATAATGTTGTACATATTGCTGGTGTCTGGTAAATAATTTTTGTTTAGTCTTATTTTTACATGAATCATAAATCAAATGGATTGTTCAAAGCAGTATAAAGTCAAAGGGAGGTGTCCAGAAAAAGTTCCTATGTATGAGCTCCAGAGCTGGCTCCAATTCCAAATGCTCTTCTCTTTGTTAAGGGCAAAGTTTAGAGCTGGCCACCTTGTGATGTCTTTATCTGGGATAATTGAGGTCCTGCATGATCTTCAGTTTGAGTGACGGGTATAAACTTGTGGTCTCTGCTCCACACAAAGCTGTAGGTTCTGACGGGAGTAAGAACGTAAGCACCCCGCTGCCGGGGTGGCATCCTTCCTGTGCAGCCCCCCGCTCGCCTTCCTTTCTCCTGCTTGATGGCAAGGCTCAATGTTCTGCACAAATCAGCCTTGATGGTATCTTGTTTCCCAGATCTGCAAGGGCCCTTCCAGCTGCAGATTAGTGATGTGACGATTAACCTTCAAAGTGACCTAATCCCAGGTCTGAGGCACATAGCAGAAACCACCTCCAGAAAGTCAGCATCTTGTGAGCCCACTAGTGCCCCACAAATCCGGTGCTGCTGTGATTTGTCAGAGTGAAAGAGAACTGTTTAATTAACCGTCTTTACTCACCCCACCAGGGCCCTAAAAGCCCTTGACGCCTCCCTATCAAAACGGAGGCTAGAGGCTAGACAGTATAAAGAATTAATTTTATTCAAATAGATCCTGTAATTCCCTCTCCTTTAGGACAGGAAAAGGCTACCCCCTCCAGTTCTCTTGCCTGGAGAACTCCATGGATAGAGGAGCCTGGTGGGCTACAGTTCGTGGGTAGCAAAGAATTGGACATGACTGAGCAACTAACACTAGGACACCTCTTAGCTGACACTTCCCCTGGACACTGAACTCTTAAAATGTTTTGTCAAGTTTTTCTTCATTCTCAACTCTAAAATCTTGTTCATGAAAACATCTTACTCCTCAGTTCAGTTCAGTCACTCAGTCGTGTCCAATTCCTTGTGACCCCACGGACTGCAGCACACCAGGCCTCCCTGTCCATCACCAACTCCCAGAGTTTACTCAAACTTATGTCCATCGAGTCGGTGATGCCATCCAACCATCTCATCCTCTGTCGTCTCCTTCTCCTCCTGCCCTCAATCTTTCCCAGCATCAGGGTCTTTTCCAATGAGTCAGTTCTTTGAATCAGGTGGCCAAAGTATTGGAGTTTCAGCTTCAGCATCAGTCCTTCCAATGAATATTCAGGACTGATTTCCTTTAGGATGAACTGGTTGGATCTCCTTGCAGTCCTAGGGACTCTCAAGAGTCTTCTCCAACACCACAGTTCAAAAGCATCAATTCTTTGGTGCTCTGCTTTCTTTATAGTCCAACTCTCACATCCATACATGACCACAGGAAAAACCATAGCTTTGACTAGATGGACCTTTGTTGGCAAGTAATGTCTCTGCTTTTTATGCTGTCTAGATTGGTCATAGCTTTTCCTCTAAGGAGTAAGTGTCTTTTAATTTCATGGCTGCAATCACCATCTGCAGTGATTTTGGAGCCCTCCCAAATAAAGTCTGTCATTGTTTCCACTGTTTCCCCATCTATTTGCCATAAAGTGATCTTACTCCTACTTCACCATTATTTTGGTTTGGGTTCTCTGTTATTGCAGTTTGGAACTTCATAAGTACCCCTATTTTATAGATGTACTTAATGCCTTAGAAGACAGGCACTGCCTCTGACTTTATATAGCAGAACCTAGCTACACATGATTTTAAAGTAATAAGCATGTAACATAGATGGGAAAACAAAGTCTAGTGAAAAATATTCGCAACTTTCCTTCTAGCAAATCCCTTCCTGTATATAAGACAAGAGAAGAGGATTCCATGAGTCACCACGAAGCTTAGAAACTGAAAGCCACCTGTTCTCTTCCAAAAGATTTCCTGGGTATTCATTTTTAAAATGCAGTAAGTCAGAAGGCTTGCTTTTATCTCCTTTCCCTGTTTCACATGTTCAGAACTATAAGAGTCCCAAACAAACTATTCATAAGTAAGTCATTTCACATTTATTATATATCTTAATTGTAAAATATTTTTCACATTCAATGCCAAAATATAGACACGGTAACCTTATTTGCTGCCTTATACACACAGACAACACTCTCCTCTCTTTTTCTCATTTTGAGCAGGCAATGTCCAAAGCCTGCCTCTATTAACTTTTACTTTGCTCCAGGTCTTCCAACAGGGCTCAGATGCCCTGTAAGTCTCATCCTTCTTGTTGTGGTCAGACCTGAGAAAGCATTTCCCCAAGACAGGAAGTACCATGGAAATCTGGGGAAATGTCTGTGCCTAACTCACAGAGGAGAAGTTGGGAAGAGGCCACAGAGCAGTTTGTGGGCGTTACTTCTGTGAGTCTTAAACAAAGGCGACCACCCAAAGGAGGCCTCCCCAGGTGACTCAGTCACAAACCACAGAAGGCTCCTACGCTGCCAGAGAAGACTGGCGGGAATTTTCTGGCTGATCAGCTTTTACCCAGTGCTCTGGGGAAATGTCTCCGAGAGGGAGGACCTAGTGGGGGAATTGAAAAGCAGCACCTGGATCTGCCAGGAAGAACAAGCAAGCAAGCCATCTCTGAGTAGAGCTAGGCAGGGCTCCTCATGACAGTGGTGTGCATAAGTTAACACCTTAACACTTGGGAGCTCTCAGTTCACACCAACCTAACATGTCAAGGCATTAAGGCAGGCCAGGGCACAGACAAGCTATGGCTTGTTTAAAATGATGCGACAGGAAAGTTGCAAGTTGGGTTCTGTCAACAATGCTGTTGTAACATTCTGGAGGCAAGGTACCATGAGCCTTGGGGCCTCCATATCTTCCAGGGCAACAGAAGTGTCCCAGGCAACACGGGTATAGTACCTAAGTGCTTTAGGTTTAAAATTTTTGGTTCCCTGTGCCTGTGGAAAGTAAGTTATTCTAACTTCTTAGGAAACCTTACTCATCCTTCAGATAGGTTTTACATGCATTCTCTTATTTAATCCTTATGATAGCACTGAAATGGTGATTTTTTTTTTTAATTTTCAATTTTATAGAAGAAAAGCTAGGGTTAACAGAGATTAAAGGTTATGGGGATGTAATAAATTAACCCCAACAGCACAGTGACAACTCTGGTCTTTCGATATTCCATCTGGTGTTCTTTGAATTATCCAGTGGTTTCAAACTTTGTTTTTCAAGGCCTTCAACAATTCCATGGAAGAGTTTGTGAGATTTTGTGGGGGTTCTTAAAGCAAGTAGCATTGACATATATACACTGCCACGTGTGAAATAGATAGCCTGTGGGAAGCTGCTGTTTGACACAGGGAGCTCAACCTGGTGCTCTGTGACAACCGAGACAGTGGGATGGGGTGAGGGTGGGTAGAAGTTCAGGAGGAAGGGGACACGTGTGTACTTATGGCTGATTCACGTTGTTCTATGGCAGCAACCAACCCAATACTGTAAATCAATTATCCTCCAATTAAAAATAAATTAAAAAAAAACTTTAAAACTACTGCTCAGTAATGCCTGACTTTGGGACACCCCTTTGCTTTCAAGTACATTTGATTCCCTCAGCAATTATCACTGTGTTGTTAGGCTTCATTTTCCCCTGATGCTGCAATGATTAAGAAGGATAAACCATACATAGATAGGGCCCTGGGTGCCTTGAAAGCAAACCTCACTTCTGTAAGAATCCCAGGCTCACAGGGCTGTGGTGAAGCCAGTGGGCAAAGCAGAAGGAAGTCTGTTACTGATACTTCCTGCCGTCAAGTGATAACGCAACCGCTCCTCTTCCTGTTGAAGAGTTTGAAGTGCTCTTAGTTATGAATGAAATTCTCTCAGATTGGTTTCTTAAAATTCCTTTAAAATACCTAGCTCTTAAATGAGTTACAGTAGCTTCCTTCCTCAGTGACTGCTCAGATGTTCCTTGTGTTTGTGGCCGCCTACCATCTGAGCCTGGGGTTTTGACTCAGGAAACAATAATGCAGAGAAAGAAGCAGGGAAACAGAATTTACTCTAGCAACAGCTAGAATGTCTAGTTTCCATGCCAGGATGGCACACAGTGTCCAGTGCTTGCTGCAAGAAAGGCTTCATCAGACTAGCTCCATGGTATGATTTTGACAGCGGTTGTGACTCCCTCCCTCCTCTTTAATTATATGCCCATTTTCAGAGCTTGAGTCTCCAGGAAATTCTATGAACTATCCAACTCTTCTTCTCAGGGTTTGGGTTTCCCAGGCTCAAACTTTGGAGATGTGTTTGAGTCTTCTCTGTAGCCCTATATCTAATTCATCAGGAAATTCTGAAAGTGGCCCATCTCCTCCACTGGTACCCCCAGGCCTGAGCCGCCATTATCCCTCAGTGGATTACAGCCTCTAACTGGCCTTCCTGCTTTCATCTTTGTTCCCGTACAGTCCTGTCTCCACATAATAGTCCGTGATCTTTTAAAATCTTAAGTCAGGGAACTTCCCTGGTTGTCCAGTGGCTAAGACTCCCAGTTCCCAATGCAGGGGGCTAGGGTTCCATCCCTGGGCAGGGAACTAGATCCCACATGTCTCAACAAAGATTGAAGATCTTGTGTGCTACCAGCTAAGACCTGGCACAGCCAAATAAATAAATAGATATATTTTAAAAATAAAATCTTAAGTCAGATCCTGTTACTCCTCTGATTAAAACCAATCCATATTTCTGATTTTACTCAAAATAAATTTCAAAATACATATCGAGTCCTAGATGATTGGCCTGTTGCTTGCTACCTTTCTGATCTTATTTCCCTTCTCTTCCTCACTTGCTCTGCTTTGACCACACAAGCCTCCCTGCTGTACATCAAAATGCCGAGCACACTCCTTATACTAAGCCTTTAGCCTTGCTGTTTCTTCTGCATGGAGCGCTTTTCTCCAAGATGCCACCATGACTTGCTTCCACACTCAATTAGGTCTCTACTTAAATGTTATTTATAAGACAGGCCACCTGGACCCCCTTATTTAAGACAGCAATCTTTTTCTCTGCCAGATCCTTTCCTGATCCTTTCCTCTGCTGGAGCCCTCCATTTTTCTTTTCTAAATCATTTTCTTTTCTGAATCTGAATCATTCCTCTTTATTTTATTTCTTTAGTACCTGAAATACAATATATTTATACACTTGTTTATTGTTTATCTTCCCTACAACAATGTAAATTCCTTGAGAATAGGACCTTTGTTTGTTATTATATCCCCTGGGTCTAAAAAAGCTCTTAGCACATAGTGAGCACTCAAGAAATATATATTAAGTAGATGTGTTGACCAAATAAATTCCATTTCTGCTTAGACCAGCTAAAGCTGCCTTCTAGTTCTTACAACATAAACTCCTAAGAGCCTTATCTGATAGACATAGTGTAGAGCCTAGCACACTGCGGAATCAAATTGATCTTTTGTTTAGTGGTCTTGGGCAAAGTCACTTAACATACTGGGACTCAGCTTTTTTGTATGTTGCCCCTTTATAAGATAATTTTACAAATTTTTAAAAAGCCAAATTTCAAAGCAACAATAGAAGAGTGATTTTTCAAAATTACTTCATTCTTTGGCTTTTACAATTAGCACTGAATCTTCTTGGAAATGAGTCACCTCTCCTCAAGATTTTCTCATTCTCAACTAATTCTTATTTATTGCCACTGCCACTTGTCACTATTGCCACTCGTATCATCATCACAATTATCATTAACTAAAAGCAACAGTCTAAAAGATGGTATAAGATTTGAGATGCATGCTAAGTTGTTTCAGTCGTGTCCAACTCTGTGCAACCCCATGGACTGTAGCCCACCAGCCTCCTCTGTCCGTGGGATTCTCCAGGCAAGAATAGTGGAGTGGGTTGCCATTTCCTTCTCCAGGGATCTTCCTGACCCAGGGATCAATCCTGTGTCTCTTATGTCTTCTGCATGGTCAGGCAGGTTCTTTACCACTATCACCACCTGGGAAGCCAAGATTTAGAATAAGTAAATGCCAAGGAAGGGTTTCCCTGGTGGCTCAATGGTAAAGAATCTGCCTGACAGTGCAGGAGATGCAGGTTTGATCCCTGGATCAGAAAGATCCCCTGGAGAAGAAAATGGTAACTCACTCCAGTATTCTTGCCTGGGAAATCCCACGGAGAGAAGAACCCGGTGGGCTACAGTCCATGGGGTCACAAAAGAGTCTGACATGACTTAGTGATTAAATAACAAAATAAAATGCTAAGAAGTTCAGAGCAAGAGAAAGTTTATTGTGAACAGAGTTAGCTGAAAGATGGGTGGGACTGAAGGTAGGCTTGAATGAAAGACAGAATTAAGGTGATCAGGGACTTCTCTGCTGGTCTAGGGGCCAGGACTCTGGGCTCCCAGTGCAGGGGACCCAGGTTCGATTCCTCAGGGAACTAGATCTCACGTCACAACTAAAGATCCCACTCACCATAACAAAGACAGAAGATCCCGTGTGCCACAACTAACACCGGGCTCAGTCAAATAAATAATAATAATTTTTTAAAAAGAGGTGATCAGAGGGAAAAGGTGGTCTACAGACACTCTCTACACAGGAAAACAGCACTGTAGGTACAGGATGAGGAGGTGGGAGAATCTGCAGCAAGTAAGGCCTCGTTCAGTAGGGGTTCCCACAAGCTATGCATCAGCTTCTCTGGATTTCTAGGAAAAGATTTAGAAATCCCATAGCTTAAAGCTGTGCCTCGGGTCTTTAAACTGTACAGTATCTACATCCTCAAACAAATGTTTCTTCTTCCATCTTATTTATTTATTTCTGGTTGCACTGGGTCTTTGCTGCTGTTTCAAGGCTTTCTATTTTTGGGGTGAGTGGGGGCTACTCTCGTTGCAGTGGGCAGACTTCCCATGCAGCTGGCTTCTCTCGTTGCGGAGCACAGGCTCTAGGGGGCGAAGGCTTCAGTAGTT
Organism: Cephalophus harveyi; assembly: GCA_006410635.1. Taxonomy (NCBI): domain Eukaryota; kingdom Metazoa; phylum Chordata; class Mammalia; order Artiodactyla; family Bovidae; genus Cephalophus; species Cephalophus harveyi. The sequence continues at coordinate 149,814 of SJYT01074083.1, read as the reverse complement.
GCAGCAAGTGGGCACAGTAGTTGTGGCTCAGGGACACTAGAGCGTGGGCACACTAGTTGTGATGCACAGGCTTAGTTGCTTCGAGGCATGTAGAATCTTTCTGGACCAGGGATCAAGCCTGTGTTCCCTGCTTTGGCAGGAGGATTCCTATCTACTACACTACCAGGGAAGTCTCCTCCATCTTCTTACAACCAAAGATTGTATAAACATTTTTTTAAGTTCCTTTGCATCATTCATTGGGTTTGTAAAATGTTAGGCCCTTTTCTTTTGAACTGCTACCAAACTAAGTTTTTCCCTTCCTATGCTTATTACATATATGTAATGTATACACCAGACTTTCCAATTACTCCTGTAAATTTGTATCTTGCAGCCCAACATTACAGCCTGTTGCTTAGCATTTGGAATCCTAACTGTGTTGGTCAATACAGTATAGTTTATGTCATCTGATGATTTCATACAAATATTTCTCATAGGTCTTTATCCAAGTTTCTGAAGAAACTGTTGTATGAAGTAAGGCCTGGACCCTTAAAGATCTCTTATCAATTTGAAATTGATCTTATCAGTACTTGAGTTTAACTTTTCAATCAACAGTAAATAAATTCACCCAACTATTTTTGCAGGGAAGAAACTAAGGTCTGTTTAGTAAGTAAATAATGGACTGAGATTTCTATGAACACGATTCAGATACAATCTTTGCCACTGAATTTGTCAAGTTAAACAATTCCTTTTGACTCATTTGGAAAAAATTCAAATGGATAATGCTCAAAATCCTTCAAGCTAGGGTTCAACAACCAAAGGTTATATTAAATTTATTTCCTATTCCAAAATTCAAAGATTTTATTATCCAGTCTGTGTTTTCAGATAAAAAGAGACCATATTGTACTATCTCTTTAAGTATTCATTTTCTCTCTTGAACACAGGGCAATAATATTTCTCATTGGCTTAGTTAATGGTATTTTGGCCAAACCGAGTCTCACAATATTGCCAAGAATAGACAGTCTAATTGCAATTCATTTCAAAACACTTTGTTGACAGCATGCATACTGTTCCAGATATTATACTAAGGGGCTTCTAAAATAAATTACCAACAGTAAAAAAACTAAGTTAACTACCAAATAAATCCTGCATTCCCAAATTGACTTCTACTCATTGATTTTGGATCTGTGCTGAGCTATGGAAGTATGTCTCAAACTCTTTTCCATTGACACTAGCCATTGTAGTCTAGTGTCTTAACTCATTTCATTAAAAGAACTGTATCTTGTTCCTGAATTCTTTAAGATGTTCTCTCAATCCCTCAGAGATCTTACGCAATTTATAACTTTCTTCTTTCTATTTTCCAGTATTCCTTCTGGGACATTCATTTAGGGAAATGGAAATTATATCAGTTAGGGTTTGATTAGCTGCTGCTGCTAAGTTGCTTCAGTCATGTCCAACTCTGTGTGACCCCATAGACGGCAGCCCACCAGGCTCCCCCGTCCCTGGGATTTTCCAGGCAAGAACACTGGAGTGGGTTGCCATTTCCTTCTCTAATGCATGAAAGTGAAAAGTGAAAGTGAAGTCGCTCAGTCGTGTCCGACTCTCAGCGACCCCATGGACTGCAGCCTACCAGGCTCCTCCATCCATGGGATTGTCCAGGCAAGAGTACTGGAGTGGGGTGCCATTGGATTTGATTAGAAGTGAATACTATTAGGGGTGAGATAGAATAAAGGATTTATTATGGGGACTGGGGCTTTACAGTCCTGGGGACCTGTTAAGCCGTCTGGGTAAGTCTGTTGCTTTTGCAGCGAGTGCTAGGCCTGAAGTCAGCAAGGCCAGCAGTTGGAAAGAGGAGATGGACATGATGTGGGAGATATAACAGACCAAGAGCAACCTGTGAGGACAAAGTGGAACTGTATGTGTCCTCCATATTCCTACTTTAAAAGCTGGTTTTACTTAGCATATATGAAAATTTCCTGCACATGCACATGGCCCAGGGTTTAGAGACAATGAAGAGGGATATCCAGTGGGAGATGGTTGGTATCGGCCTCAAACCAGCAAAATGAGTCAGTAACTGATAAATGATGCATCAACTACATAACTGCTTGGCTCTACAGTGACCTTCATTTCTACCTTCAAAATGTCATGCAAACTTCTTTTGTGGGCAATACTAACCAAGAAGCTTGCAGGGAAGGAAATTATGGGAAATGTAGCTCTAGCTTAGCTACTGTTGACAGAGTACAAAGCCATCATAAGAATCAACAACTGGACAGGTCTTACAAACTTGTTCTCCTTATTCTTCAGAATCTTCTGAATTATTCATTTCCAAGGTCCATGCTACTGTACTTATTTCTGTACTTATTACCTTAGTAGGGGTGGGGAAGGGTACCTACAGGAAAAAATCTTCAGAAAATCTTACAGAAAAAATTCTGAAACATAAAATCAAATAAAAAACATACTATGTTCATAGAAAACTTCAGTGTTAAAGTTAATAATAAAGTAAGATGGGACTGAATTAATCTAAAATTTTTTAAAGATTCCAGACAAAATCCCAAAAGACTTATTTTGTAGAACTTATACTACAAACAAAGCTAATGGATGTGATAGAATTCCAGCTCAGCTATTTCAATTCCTAAAAGATGATGCTAGGTGCTACACTCAATATGCCAGCAAATTTGGAAAACTCAGCAGTGGCCACAGGACTGGAAAAGGTCAGTTGTCATTCCAATTCCAAAGAAAGACAATACCAAAGAATGTTCAAACTACTGTACAATTGCACTGACTTCGTAAGCTAGCAAAGTAAGGCTCAAAATACTTCAAGCTAGTCTTCAACAGTACATGAACCAAGAACTTCCAGATGTACAAGCTGGATTTAGAAAAGACAGAGAAATCAGAGATCAAATTGCCAACATCCATTGGATCATAGAAAAAGCAAGAGTTCCAGAAAAACACCTACTTATACTTCACTGACTACACTAAAGCCTTTGACTGTGTGGATCACAATGAAGTCTGGAAAATTCTTAGAGATGGGAATACCAGACCACCTTATTTACCCCCTAAGAAACCTGTATGCAGGTCAAGAAGCAAAAGTTAGAACCGGACATGAAAAAATAGACTGGTTCAAAATTGGGAAAGAAGTACAACAAAGCTGTATATTGTCACCGTGCTTACTTAACTTTCATGCAGAGTACATCCAGCAAAATGCCTGGCTGGATGAATCACAAGCTGGAATCAAGATTGTAGGAGAAATATCAATAATCTCAGATATGCAGATGATACCACCCTTATGGCAGAAAGAGAATTGAAACTAAAGAGCCTGTTGATGAGGATGAAAGAGGAGAGTGAAAAAGCTGGCTTAAAACTCGACATTCAAAAAATGAAGATCATGGCACCCAGTCCCATCATTTCATGGCAAATAGATGGGGAAACAATGGAAACAGTGACAGATTTTATTTTCTTGGGTTCCAAAATCTCTGTAGAATGTGACTGTGGCCATGAAATTCAAAGACATTTGCTCCTTGGAAGAAAAGCTATGACAAATCTAGACAACATATTAAAAAGTAGAGAATCACTTTGCCAACACAGGTCCAGATGGTCCAAGCTATGGTTTTTCCAGTAGTCATGTATGGGTGTGAGAGTTGGACTGTGAAGAAGGCTGAGAGCCAAATAATTGATGCTTTCAAATTGTGCTGGAGAAGACTCTTCAGAGTCCCTTTGACTGCAAGGAGATCCAACCAGTCAATCCTAAAGGAATTCAATCCTGAATATTCACTGGAAGGACTGATGCTGAAGCTGAAGCTTCAATACTTTGGCCACTTGATACAAGGAGCCAACAGATTGGAAAAGACCCTGATGCTGGGAAAGATTGAGGGCAGGAAGAGAAGGAAGCAACAGAGAATGAAATGGTTGGATGGCATCATTAACTCAATGCTCATGAGTTTGAGCAAACTCCAGGAAACAGTGAAGGATAGGAAACCCTGGCATCCTTTAGTCCACGGGGTCTCAAAGAGCTGGAGATGACTTTGTGACTGAACAACAGCAATACTTCACATAAAAGGTGAAAAATAGCCAGGAGAATTTAAAGAAGAACAAAGTAGAAGGACTTATTCACCAAATATCAAAACCTTTAGGTGGTTGCCAGAGGTGGGGGAAAGAGGGTGGAAAAATGGGTGAGTGGGGTCAAAGTGTGTAAACTTCCACTTAAGTCATGGTGATGTTTAAAAAAAAAAGACCTATAATAAAAACATAATACTGAACACCATGATAATAGTATAGGAATTGTCAAGGCTGCCAGTGAATCAGAAGAGAGAGATAGGTGCAGATAAGTAAAATATGATCAAAGGGACACCACAAATTGTGTAGCAAAAAATCAATTATTGGAAAATTAATGTTAGAAAAATCAATAATCCACAACTTAAAAAACTATAATACATCCATATTTTATATAATGTACAGAAAGAAAAATCCAGGCAGATCAAGACCTAAATGTAAACAGAAAAATTTTAATATTTTTAGAAGAGAAAATTCTAGAATTTTTTTATTGGATGGAAGCCTTAAGGAAAAAAACAGCAATTTTCAAAGTACTATAATGTAAAAATTCTATAAAACAAGACACCATAAATAAAGTGAAAAATAAGTCAAGATGCTAAGGGAATATAATTGCAGTAAACATAATTGACATGGGGTTAGTATTTAGAATATGTAAAGAACCCCATTCTCTTACCTTGGGTGTGGGGTATCTCTTCACGGGTGCTTCAGCAAAGCACAGCTGCTGTTCCTTACCTTGGATGAGGGATATCTCCTTAGCGTCGCTGTTCCTGACCTTCAACATGGGATAGCTCCTCTAGGCCCTCCTGTGCCTGTGCAGCCACCGATCCTTGGGTCGCTCCTCCCGGCCGCCCAAGGTAAGAGAAACCCAAGTAAGATGGTAGGTATTACAAGAGGGCATCAGAGGGCAGACATACTGAAACCTTACTCACAGAAAACTAGTCAATCTAATCACACTAGGACCACAGCCTTGTCTAACTCAGTGAAACCAAGCCATGCCTGCAGGGCAACCCAAGACGGGCAGGTCATGGTGGAGAGGGCTGACAGAACGTGGTCCACTGGAGAAGGGAATGGCAAGCCACTTCAGTATTCTTGCCTTGAGAACCCCATGAACAGTATGAACAGGCAAAATGATAGGATACCAAAAGAGGAACTCCCCAGGTCATTAGGTGCCCAATATGCTACTGGAGATCAGTGGAGCAATAAGTCCAGAAAGAATGAAGGGATGGAGCCAAAGCGAAAACAATACCCAGTTGTGCATGTGACTGGTGATAGAAGCAAGATCCGATGCTGTAAAGAGCAATACTGCATAGGAACCTGGAATGTCAGGTCCATGAATCAAGGCAAATT